>VZSE01014033.1:2595461-2785524 GCA_013398275.1 Promerops cafer | reverse complement strand
AAAAAAAAAAAAAAAAAAAAAGAATAAAAAATTAAATTAGGGGACAGGGCTGGAAGGAGAAGGTTGGCTCTTCAGGTAAGCCTAGTCCAACAAAGCTTTACCTTGTCCTCTTGTAATGACAGATGGTTTAGGTAGACTAGCTGAATTCATCCAGGGAACATACAAGCTAGTACACTTTGCTGGGCAAGACCTGTATTTTTACGTGATTTAGATAACAACATCATATTTATTCAATTTGACACACATATTGCATACTATATTATTGATTCTGTTTTGCATGGAAAATTATTGCTTCACAATTCTGAAATATCTATTAAATTAGGAAAGTATTTTTTTTAAACCTCTGAATCTTTTTCAATATTTTTCTGAGCCAGAGGAATTATTTTTAAGTATTGTTCTCCTTTTACCTCACTTCTTTTGATATTAATGAGCTACAAAAGTCAAATTCAGTCTAACCCAGAGACCATTCATTACACATTCATGAAGTAAAATAGATGCATAACAGCAAATGATGATTTATGACAAAATAATAAAGTAAGGGAGTTTTGGCATAGGCCACATATAATGAGCAGTAGTGTCACAAAATATTCCCAAGCCCAGTCATGCATATTCTTGTTTATATTAAATATTTGTGTCTCAGAGGGCTGGAAAGGACTCAGTAGACCTTTTCAACAGGACATTGAATAGATAAAGCACTTGTTAGGTCAAGTATATGTACCAGCTTGTGGATGAGTAAATGATGCTGCATGTACCACTCACCATGTGGATAGAAAATCAAATGAGAAGTTTTAGAGGGGCAGATCCTTCTCTGGAGAAGCTTACTGGATCTTTCCTGACTGAAAAGAATAATTCATGTGTAGACACTGCCAAAACTATGGGCAAAATCCAGGGTAAAGTAGTAAAATAAGATAATGACAGCCAAAAGAAAATGTGAAAGGATAAGTTTGAAAAGGTTCTGTTGTCCAAATTCTTGTTGGCCAAGGGGTTTGGGTTTTGTCATCCCAGCAGGCTGGACAAAAATAAGACATTCATCCCACATGCCTTGCTCAAGCTTGAAGGCAGCTGGTGTCCTAAAATATAAACCTTTGTTATTCCCATAAATTCTCTTCCAAGAAAATGGACTGCTATTCCTGAATTAGAAACATCATCAGAAGCTCTAGTGATTTAAATTTCTGTCAGATCTTTCATCCAGAAATACTGTTCATAGACTGTTGCATTAATCTTTTTCAGGCCAAACACAGAATTTTTAGAAGATGGTTTTCATTGACTGTCAGATGGATTTTGGCCAATATTGACACCATAAGCTAGACCTTTCCCTGTCCTTTCAGAACAATGCAGAAAAATATGACATAACCTATAGATCATTTATCCACAACTTACACACAGCTCTGGCCGAGTTCCAGTGTGTTTACTGCTTGACAACCACCAATGTCCATTGTTTCTACCAAGGGGAAACTCATATAGGATATATGTGAAACTGCAACATGAGTACACATGAAGATTATAAAGGTAACTGCACTGAACTGAACAGAACTAAAACAGGGCTACCTCTGTCTTCTTTTGGCCAGTGCCACCTTCTCAGGTTTAGGAATGGCATGCCAGGGTTCCCATAAACCATGAAGCCAGGGGAATAATAGACTGAATGAAATGACTGTAAAATGCTCATAGAGAGCATTGAAGTAGCTCACAGCTGACCTCAAAAAAAAGGGTGCAGGGAATGAATTGTGTTCATATAGAGGGGGACAGGGCTTGGAGGCTAGGAACCACTGAAGCTGAGATTCCAAGGAGAGTAAGAGGAGATATAGAGGAGGAGGAGGAGAAGGGATGGAGGAGGAGCAGGAGGAAGAGCAGGGCTAGAGGAGGAGGAAGAGGCAGAGGAAGTGGCTGAATTAGTCTTTTGGGGGGTTTATGTTCACAAGATGCTTGATGACTTCTAAATATGGATTTGGGTAGGAGGACCCCCAAGCCAACATACTCACACCTTGTTTTTCCCCCAAAACAGTATTTCTCATTCCCAAACCTTGAGTGGCTGAAGAAGGAGGCTGTGAGGAAGAGGAAGATGCTTCAGAATACCTAGGCAGGTGAGGATGAAGTCACTCCAGATTTCCCTCTGTCCTCTCTTCCATCTTTCAGCTGAGCATCGCGCCCCGCTGCTGGCCATCACCCAAGTCAGCTTTCCAACATTCCACAAAAGAAAGGGAAAATGCCTTCTCTAATGTGACTTTAGGTCTTCAGTTGGATGAGGTGACATCACTGTTTGGGCTCCTCTGTACGAGAAAGTCATGAAGCTTCTGGAGTGGGTCCAGTGGAGGGCTACAAAGTTGATCAAGGGACTGGAGCATTTCTCTTACAAGGCTGAGGGAGCTGGGCCTGCTCGGCCTCGAGAAGAGGTGACGGGGAGGGACCTCATTGGTGTCTAAGTATCTGAAGATGGAGTGCCAAGAGGATGCTCTTCTTGCTGGTGCCAAGAAATAAGACAAGAGGCAATGGGACGAAACTGATGCACAGGAAGTTCCACCTATGAGGAAGAACTTCTTTACTGTGCAGGTGACCAAACACTGAAACAGATTGCCCAGAGAAGGCGTGGAGTCTTTCTCACTGAAGATATTCAAGAACCATGTGGATGCAATCCTGTGCAGTGTGCTCTAGGATGGTCCTGCATGAGCAGGGAGGTTGGACCAGATGACCCCCTGCGGTCCCTTCCAACCTGACCCATTCTGTGATTGCTAAGGAAGTAGAGATCTTTCTGCTAGGAAAATTAAAAGTTAAAAGGGATATTTCTTCTGTCTGTGTAATATTCCCCAAAGGCACTGTTGTAAAAATGGTAGAAAAGTTCAGATCTGCATATTCTCTTAATACTTTCTTGCACTCAGGATTTTTCCTCCTCAGGAGTATGGTATATGGAAAGGTTATGATGTTCTTCAACACAGTGCTCAGATGCAAAATATCCGTCATGATAATGGTTGGGGCAAATAGACAAGTAAGAACATCTACTTGGTCTGTGTTGTGGGACATAGTTAAAGAGTAAATCAGCACAGGTGAGTAATGTAGACACAGGCTTAAAACAGTGAAAATGCCACTGTCACCCTTTTCCCTTTTAAGACTTGACGCTTCATGTGATTCTCAATGTCCACTAAATCCCACATCCCGCAGCGAGGTGTCCTCTGCAGAGAGCAGTGGCTGCCTGCCACTGCTATGGAAAGAGTAGAGGAAAAGTAGAGGCTTATCACTCTGCAAAGGAGATGGACGCTACCCAAGAAACCAGCTTATGTAAAGGGCATTCCTTACAGGCATCTTTTCTGTCATCACTAACAGCACCGGACTGGACTGACAGCAGCTCAAGGCAAGTGTAGATGGAAGATAAACAATATGTCTGCCACAAGCACATTAGTTAATAGAGCTTTTGTTACACCTTGATTCATTGTCTAGTTGGGAGCCAAGACTAGTTATTAAACATTTCAGAGAGAGGAAGGATTGCTATGACAACAACATATGAATAATTCGTCTGAAGGGGAGAGGGGACATACAGTGATAGAGCAATTGCTAAAATTCTTCTTAAAGGATTTGTGTGCATCAAAAGCAATAATTAAAAAAAGACATTTCAGTCTATGCTTTCTTTTTAACTGCAGCTTAAAAAACATCTGTCATCTTTGGTGGCTTGAATACTACAAGCTAGAGTACAAAGTCTGCAGCTTCTTACTTCTTATAAATAAAGAGCAAGGGCACAAAAAAAACGTCTGGTAGCCTGTCTGAACATTGGTGTTTTGGGTGTCTGCACTTGGTTAAAATTTTGGATTTTGTTTTTGTCATAAATGTTGAGCCATAAAAGTCAGTGACATGACCCAAAATATAGTAAAATACTATAAAGAACTGTTCTTTAGATTAAATTCTATTTCCATAGGAACTTTCTAGTCTCTTCCAGAAGAATTTAAAGGAATTGGAGGAAAAATAATTATAATACAAAAATGAAAGTGGTCTCATCCTCTCCATTTCTTTTTCAAAAGTATCATTCTAATCTCTTACCAAGAAGAGTTTTGCCTTGCATTTTGTTTGATTCTCTTCAACATGCAGGGTGGCATTTTTAACAAAGCATGGGAATTCTTACTAAGAATATTTTTAAAAAAAAATGGTTCAACTTTCCTTTCAAGTAAAGATAGCCATCCATAAACTAATTAAATACTGACCCTCTAAAAAGCTATCTTAAATTCATCTACAAAAGCAAACAGTGTAGATATCTGCAATGAAAGTTTTTCTGGCCTGTTTTCTCCCTCTAAACCTGAAGGAGAAGCAATTTTGGAGACTGATCATGATGCCAGTTCAGGCTTTTGTCTTTCTTCTTGTACCATGGAGAAGTGTGTAGCCTGCTTACTACATATCCACACACAAAGAAACCTAGATGAGATCAAGACAGAAAAAAATCTATTCTGAGTCTAAAACGAAGATTCTTTACTGTTTTAAAGGCAGTAGTATATGACGGTGATTAACAAAGGAAGAAAAAAAAGGAAAAAAACTCTAGGATATTTTTACCCAGTAAAAAAGGAATGTGCCCAGCTCTGAAATCTTAAACTATAAGCCTCTTCCATGTCTCTGATTACATAAATAAATACAGTAAAATAGAGCAATATAGATTAGGGTTTTAAAAATATTTTTGCATAACTTAAAGTGAATTTGAATAATAATGCAAATGTGTGATTAGTTTAATAAAGTTTGATACCTGGTACTGTTTTCATAAAATTAATTTAGGTGGCTTTTTTTTCTGTGGCACAAGAACCAGTTACTGTGGCTACATTGCTGTATTATTATACTCAGTAAAAATGTCCTTAGGATTTTTTAGCATGTGACATAAGCACAGAATACTAGCAGCTAAACTGATAAGAAAAAAGGTCATAATTTCTTTATCTGCTAAATGGTACAGGATCTGAAATAGATCTACACAATGTGCCTGAAAAATCTGTAGAAAGTCTTAAAGCTCATATTCATGATTACTGATGAATCACTTCTTTTTTTTTTTATTTTCTTTTTCCAGTGTCAACTTGCATAGAAACTAATATGATTCATTCCAGAGAAGCTCTCAAATTCAAAGTAACTAATATTTAAAAGTCAGGTGTGGACTCCAGAAATAAGTTATGCTTTGCCTACCTCAATAAGATTTTTTATGTGATTTGGATTTACATTTTCCCTTCAGTCTTTTTCCCCATGTATTTTAAAACAAGTTTATAAAAACTCCTTCTTCTTTAGATTTTCCACATATTAATTGCTTCTTTCCTTCCCTCTCCTTCTTATTTGATGAATTAAGCAGATGAAGTAAGATTACACTGAAAAAAAACCAAAACAAGAAACCCAAGAGAAGAACAGGTAATTGGTCTTTTCAATTTGCAAGGCAAAACTGCCCAAAATCAGGAGTCACTGGTGTGGGCTGCCCACACCTGCAGGCACAGCAGGGATGTGAAGCAAAGTACAGCACGTTGCCATAAGGAAAATAACAGGGTTACCTGGCCAGAGAATTTTGCTCCAGTGGCTGTGGAGTTCCTGAGACTTTATGTGTGATATGGGAGACTCAGGACTTGTTCACATAGAAAGATCAGTGTCTGAGATGCAATTTCTTCACTCTCTTGTGGGGACTCAGGAAAAGGTAAGGTTATTACAGAAAGTAAATATATTTTTGCAGCAGTTGATGCAAGACAGAAGTCCCATCTGTGCACAGACTGACTTACTGCACGGTTCAGTCCCACCAGGACAGAGCTGTAAATTACAATTAGACCTCTATGTGTTTCAACAGTTGAACTTGGCTATGTAGATTCTACAGGTAGATTAGCTTATAGAACTGTAAATAGCTAATAGAACTGTGAAATGGTGTCTCCTCTTCACCTGGGTTCTCTCAATAGGGGATGTGCTGCCTGGCCCAGATACAATCACCTTCCAGGATCCAGCTTTTCTGAATCTCCAAAATGCAAATTATCTCTATGATTTCCTCTGTAAAGACATGTCTATAATTCCTATTTTGTATTGAGAACAGAAATGCAAGTGTCGAAATATCAAGGAGAAAGCTCACTCTAGGGCTGTTCCTAACCTAAAGGAAAGTGTAAATCTCATTGATTTCAATAAGCAATGAAAGAAAACAGCTTACTTGCAAAATGACCAGAAAGAGGGAAATGTGAAATTGTACAAGCAATGCTAACCTAAAGATATTTCCAATTCAGTCGTGCTGTCAAAACATTTACGTAGTCCAGGGCAATACTTGAACATCATCTGTGAATATGCAGCCAATATCAAATGTGGTTTATTCATTGTTTCCCTGGAAGTGCTGTTGATCTACATAGTTATTATGCTTTATGGAAAGAAATCAGAAAAAAAAAAGTGTCAATTCCCATTTAGTTAGTTTAACTCTAAATGATCTCATTCAATATTGCCACTAAGGTCATGTAACTGACATTAACAAACATCAATTAGTTAGTACTCAGTAAAAGCCTTCTAAAAATGCCCTCTGAAACTTGTATTCTGAGTAGCACAATAATGAAAGAAATGTCCTTCTGTCTCTTTTTTTTAATAAGCCCTTAAATATAGAGAAATCTTCCTGCCTTTTGTGAAGCTGCTGGTATTGTTTTTATTGTAAATAATGCAGCAGTTGCTCACAACACATTTTTCAGTTCACGTTGTTTCTTTCTCTTCATGGAGAGTTTGGCAAAATATGTAAAAAATAGATTCCCAAAGTTAGGCTTAAGTTTGCACATATCATTTAGCAGCTTCTGTTAATGTCAATTAGACTAAGAGCATCATCACCTAATTATCACTCAGTAGTTTAGGTAAATTTTACATAAGTCTGCACATTTGTCTATTAGTTTGTCTTTCCTCTTGTGTTGACAGTTCAGGCTACTGCAGACCTAAGGTCTCTCAGTGGGAAATGGGGTAGGAGCAATTTGGGGCAAACCTACAGCTATTGTTAGTGAGCTCGTCTGCATAAATTATGAAAAGTAGAAGTGGAAGAAAAGCAAGGTGTTTTTCAAAATCATGCAATGACCAGAAAGTACCATGAGCAAATACACCTCCCAAACATCGATTAGTGAGTACTCAGTGAGGGTTAGGATCAGTTTTTCTGTGAATATTTGTTCATGTTTCAGTATGAAATCAGATTTAATGGTTTTGATCATAAGCCATTTGTGCCTACCTTTCACAATTATTTGAGTGCTTGGGGTCTTCTATTACTGTGTAAAGCAAACATCAGCCTGAAATGCACAAACATTTACCAGGAGAATACTTCACGTAGTGTAAAATGTCCTACTTAGACTTTGTGCTGGGGTGAAGAACTACGCAAATTATTCAGAAAGAGAGATGTTGAACTGTGTAACAAAGCATCAAAGTATGAACTGTGAAAGGGGGGTCAGTGGAACAAACTCTGCAAATGATCTATAGGCCTGGAACAAATTGCTGATGGCATTTCCATACAATCTCTGTTAAGCCTGAGACTTTTATACTCTAGATGAGGATAGTTTCCCAGAGAAGAGGATGAATGTACCTGCTTGGAAATTCTTCCCATGCCTAATCTATTTATTTGCTCATGTTTGCAAACATACAGGGTGCCATCCTACTAAAGTGTCTATCACAACAAGTAGCCCAGAGAAGTTGTCTCCATCCTTGAAAATATTTGATACCTGACAGGACATGGTAATGGTAACCTGCTCTAGTGGACCTGCTTTGAGCAAGAATGTCTGACTAGATGACCTTCAACATGACCACTGTTATCTGTTCTTTGATTCCTTCATTTATTCCTGTGTTTAACTTCATCCTGTCAAATGCTTTCCTGATGAAGATCTGTTCGTCTCAAATCAAGTCTAAGGCAGCCATTGCACTTTAACACCAGAGAATTGATGATGTAAATGGAAACCACTGTAGACACTGATCCAGCATTGCCCATGATTTTGGGTAGCCCAGTCTATGAGCCTAGCATGTTATGTGCTGTCATGTTGAACTGATAGTGCTTTGGTCTCACAATGCACATGTCTAACACTACTGACCCTGCATGGATGGTAATAGTGGACCACCACTAGTTTTCTATCTCATATTCTCCTGCTGGAAGAGGAGGACAGTAAGAGATTTGGCATACTCTCTTTAGTGGAAGTCTAAGTGCCCAAATGAAACTGAATTCTCTCTATAGCGCACAGTCACTTGAAATACAGTTTACTTCAGTATATGCACATAGACCTAACCATTCTAGTATTTTTGTAGGCATGATCTGAGTTCTAGATATTCAAATTGTTGTTTTTCCAGAAATCTCCTAAATCATTTTGCCATTTGCCTGCTTAAAACAACAACAACAAAAAACACCAAAAAAACCCCAACAACAACAAAAAAAACAAAACAAAAGAAAAAACAAACAAACAACAACAACAAAAAAAACACCTATAACCAGAAGGAAGAAATCAGACTAAGTGTTGGTGCTTAAAGAAAAAAAAACAGAAACCAAAAACTATAACCAGAAAGGGCAAATCAGAATAAGTGGTGGGTTAGTCTTTTTAAATAACAGATTCATTATGGCCATTCTTAGAATCATAGACTTGTTGAGATTGGAAAAGACCTTTAAGATCATGTTCATTTTTAAACTGTGTTGCCATGTCATACTTAAAAAAGCATACTACAAGCTATGGAATACAGGCTACATACTACAAGCTAAAGGAATACAGTAGAGCTACTTGAGTTAGTTGATCCTTAAAAAAAAAAAGCTGAGATATTAAAAGAGGGGAAAGAAAAAGAATTACCTTTTTAATATCCTGCATGCATTATGGTACACGCATCTATCAACAGTTGAGAGAGGCAACTTAAATCTCAGCAAGTAGAAGCAAAGACATACATGTCCTACTGTGATTTTAATTCAGTATATAATTATCTAAGAGGGAAAAAAATTAGTACTTTAGAGATAATTTGGAGGTATTGGTAAGGTATTCAGTGGTTAGCATTGTAGGAAATTATTAGAAGGTAAACCAATGAGAAGTCAATAGGGAGAGGTAAACTGTTTTGTTGTATCAAACCACGGTAGCTGTGCTCAGGATCTAGTTGCTGTTCAGGATCTGTTTTTAAAGATAAGGTTGTTATGACTGGAATACCAGATTAGATGCTGTGCCATGTCCTGCTTTAATCATAGAATCACAGAATCTATGATTTGTGTTGAAAGGGACCTTAAAGATCATCTAGTTCCAATTCCCCTGTCATGGGAAGAGACACCTTCCACTGGACCAAGTTGCTCAGAACCCAGCTCAAAATTGTCTTGAAATCTACTGATTTATACAGGTGTGAAAAAGGACTTGATGAACTGAGTATGTAGAAGAAGAATGTAAGCAGTGGTCTAAATGGTTATGTGAGTTACTGATGTTGTCTTCCTTGCTGCACAGAAGATTCACAGCTTCATTTTTTTATCCTAGGACTCAGATTCACTGTCAGGTGGTAGCATCAAAAAACACAGGTAATGAATACTGCTCAGCTAAAGATTGCATCTTCTCAATATGTAATTAAATTGATTTAATTTCTGAGTGTCTTTTGTATACAATTCACTGGATGTTAAAAACACTGTGAAAAGAAAAATATTGGAAAAATACGGCAAATATTGCTTCTAGTAAAAACCTTTGGTCCAGGGTCTGGGAATCTCATACAGCCATTGCTACCAGACATCAACTGAAGACTGAATTTCTAAATCATCTTCTGCCATGGATTCTGAGTCATCCCCATTCAACTTGTTGTTGCAAAGAACCTTTAAGATACCCTGAGAAGGAAATGGGGTCTAAAACTAAAGCCTGCTTTTCTCTCCTAATACATCATGAGATTTGCAATGTGAAAGGAGGTATGAAATTTAGCTCTCTCCCCAGTGTAGATAGGTTGGTGGAAATTCAAGCTAATTAATGTAGTCAGGCTATGCTGAGACTCTTTTATACCTCCCCAGAGCACTTAGGACATATATATCAGAAAGGTCTTTAGAGATAAAAGAAATGTAAGGTGAGAGCTTTGATCTCAGATGGGGTTTAATGATTTGGACATTTCTCATGATAATAACTGTGAGCACTCTAAAGAGGGAAGCACATTTCTGTAGTTATTTAAAAGATTGCTTCCTTCTGCCAATTTTTTTAATTGCAACCTACAAAATCACAAGTCTTTTTGGACACATAATAATGGACAGCTGTGTGAACAAGCAGCTTAGAAGACAAGATTATCTCCTTAAAAGACAGTATCAGAGAAAAGAAGCAATAAGGAGTTTGTTGCTTTGTTTTCTCTTCAAATTTAAAGAATACGAAAATCTTTTAACTTGGTTAAAGGGCATGCATACACTAAAGAAGCCAAAAAGCGAGAAAAAATAAAGCACTAAGAGCCAGTTATGTTTCAATGGAAGGGACTGAAGTGAGCCATATGATGAAAAATTATATGACCAGCTTTTTCAGAGTAGGTTTCCCTTTCCAGAATGGAAATTATGTGAAGATTAATGGTTCCATCCAAGACATTCTTCAATAAAGAGCTCAGCAAGTCATCAGCCACAAGAGCTATTCTTAGCCTGCAGCTTGGGTACCTGTGATTGTGGGGCAGTGTACAAAGATCTCCCTCTAGCTGTAGTGGTGGACAACACTGTCCCCACAGGCACATGGTGACAGTTTGGAGAGATCCTTAGAGAGGTGACACGCCTGAGTGATATCTGACACAGCCCCAATCTGCATTACTGCTACCTGATTTATGGGCCTGTCCAGCCTCTTTGGGAAACTACAGGAAGGAGTAGTCTCATGCTTCTAAATGAGATGCCAGCAAAACTTTGTACCATCTGCTAAGGCTACCCTGTGTTTCTTACCTGTAAAGTGTTAGTAATATAATCTCAGACTCCTGAAATCAAATAATCTAAGATCAAAATAGTCTTCTTAATTATACATGGCCATTTGTAATTATATCCAGCTTGTTTTGTGCTTGCATGAATGGTGGTGGCCATTTAGAACGTGGCATCCTTGCCACACAGTGATGTTAGAAGTAACAAATCTCTGCACTACACACAGAAGGTTGCTGCAGTCAGTATCCAAATGCTACTTTTTAAAATGGTACCTATAGTATGGTGTGTATGCATGTGTGCATCCACATACAACCATAGCAATGTTCACATGCTTCCCCTGTAGAAATCAAATAGGAAAAATACGGATGCAAGAGGCTCCTGCTTCTACTCAGCATTCCAGCTCCAGTGAGCAGTGATGACAATGTTTACAGTGCACAAATTGCCCCTCTGAAAGAAGAGGGAGAATGGAAATTATCAAAACTCCCAAGAGAAATTTTTGAAAGTTTCCAAATATGTGTCAGACTTTTACTTTCTGAAAGTGTCATTTGCTCACTGTCTACAAAAGGAGATCACAAGCAACAATTATGGAGTATCTTCCTAGCTACCAATTGCAGTTATAGTATTAGAAACAATTTGCATGGCTGTAGGGAGGGAACACCTTGCAATTCAAAATGCATAATTTGTTTAGAGACAGCCATGGGTGAACGGAGCCTTAAGCTAAGTCTTAACTAACTTGGAAGGTTTCTAGCAGGTTATGGCAGTGAAAATGTGATGAATGACAAATGCTTAGGGCCAGTCACTGGGAGAAATCTCCAGTGAGTTCATTCAAGAACCTACTTAAAATTTTATGACACAATTAATATACATACACATATATATACACATATCCCTACAGCAGCACAGAACTCCAGCCCTCAAAATACCTCTAGGAAAGTTCAGAATATGAGAAGGAAGTAAAAAATCTTTGAACGAAGATTTTCCTGTGGAACATCTGTGCTATACCTTTTTGAGTGACTTTTTGTGAGAGTTGTTGGAAAAAGGCAGTTTGAGATAAATGAGTAATATTTGTTCAGGGGAAATGAAGAGAGGAAAAGTAAATGCTGATGGATTTTTCTCTGCAAAAGGGAAGATTTCAAGGTGACTTAGAGAAGCATTCGAAATGATTAAGGACTTGGTTAAAGCTGAAAAAGATAAACAACATTCACCAATGAGGAGATGAAAACATGGCTTTATAATAGCCTCTAACTGGATTTTGTGTTATTTGGGCTTCAGCTGGGGAAATGTATGGTGGCTTGACAGCAGGAGTGACTACCTGTAATTAATGTCTAGGTTTAAAGGTGCAAGCTACCCAGAAAAACCTTTGCTCTTTTTAATGAAAGAAGTTGTTACTTGAAACATAGATGAAGGAAGAAATGGGGTTGTTTATGTATTTAAATTATGACTTATACAGAAAAATTAAACACACTGGATAGAAAGATTCTGCACAGATGTGAATTGATCTTGTGTCTGTCGGTACTGACAGAGAAATGGGCAAACTGGCTGGATTAAATGGAAAAAAAGTAGCTCTCCATGATGTTCATGGGAAAACCAAAAGGTTATTTTATTAGAGCCTGAAGTATTTTTCACTTTGGCACAATTTTGTGCTTTTGTCTTTCAGCAAGGGCAAAGCTTTCAGTACTGAAAATATGGATTTATCATAACCAGGTCATTTTCTTGAAGCAGTTTTTGGACAGAACTAGGAAGATGCAAAATCTGTTAACTTTTTCATGGGGAAACTTCAAGCCTTTTGGATACTGTTCGCTTTAATATTGCTATGGTAGTTTTTGGTTGCTTTACAGAGGGTTAGAAGAAAGATTGCCTTTATTTTAGAGAGCTAATGAAAGGATGCATAGAATTTGTGTGACTTACCCAAAACATAGAAAACTATGAGCATAAAGTCTATTTTCCCAAACATTCAGTTTAAAACCCAAATCTCCGGACTTGGACCTACTCTTGCAGTAAGGAAGTGACACTAAAGCAGCAAAGGATTTACCTGTGAGTTAGTCTAAGGAAGGCTAGAAGAAATGTGGAGCATGCATAAGGAACAAATTGTGGGTATAAATGCTCTTGGCATGTTTATACTGCAAGCTAAGGCATGTTTGTGGTCTTTAACATCATCTTTGATAAGAACTTTTTAGGAAATTTCCCTGTCTGACCATTTAGGAGGCACTCTGGCACTCTCAGCACCAGTGGCTTTAGCTGCTGGGATTGAAGCCACTTCTCAGCGAGTGGCTCCAGTAAGCCAATGGATGTCCCACTTGATTCCCTACACACTTCACTCTTTCACAGTCAGGCTAGGTTTCCTTAATGGTGCAACTCTAGATTTCCCATAGCAGAGTCTCATACCCCCAGTTCCTTTAATTTTATCATTGTGCAACAACAGAATGAGAGCTCAAGCTGGTGCCTCTGGGGAGGGACCCCAAAAATAGGAGAAACTGGGCTTTTTGCCCTGTGCTCATGGGGTCTTCCAGCTGTTGATTTAGTTTCCTCTGCAGGGGATTCAGAGAGAGGACAGCACTGCAGTGTGAAACAAAACATACTAAGTTTTACTAAAACAAATGAAAATGCTAACGTAGACATACCAAAAATCACTCAGAACTTCGGATGCATCTTTAGAGTGTGCACTTCCTGAATACTTTTTCTTAGACACTGCAAGTCATTATTCAGGATTTATTGTATTTTATACAGTGGGAAACAATTTGTCCATAATGACTACAAATCTCTGAAAATAGGATTTTTAGTACTGGTGAGGCCGCACCTCGAGTACTGTGTCCAGTTTTGGGCACCTCACTACATGAAGGACATTTTGCTTCTCTAGTGTGTCCAGAGAAGGGCAATCTTTTGAGGTGAGTAGGAAGGCAGAATATATAAAATGTGTCTAAATTTTTTTTTCTCTTAAACCAACTGCACACTAATAATTGATGATTTTCCACAGTTTTCTGAAATATTTAGGCATATAGGAAGTACATACCTGCTGTGCAATCCCATTGGATTTGATCCTACTAAACCCTCCTTTCATCTCTTTGCTCCTTACTGCATATCCTGTGGAGACAGATGAAACCCCTTATGGTTGACTGCAGGGGCTTCCCATTGTTTTTTTTAATTGTCTCATTGTAAATTTTGCTCAGATTAAGAATTTTCCAAATAGGAAAATTTTTCTGAATAGGAATTCATATAGCCTGGGAACACAGTAGCCTGGGTTCTGCAGGTCAATCTGTGTTCCCTTCTGCTTCTCACATTATCACCACCAATAATGAATCTGCAGCTGGGGACTCAGCTGACAACTCTGTCAGTGATGCATGGAGAAAGAGAGACTATATTTGCTCTTCCACAGCTGCAGCTGAGCTTTTTCTCCTTGTAACTGAAACAAGCAGGTAACAGGTGACTACGTAGGAGCCAAAATATTGGAGCTATTTAAAGTACTTGTATGCTGAGTTTGATTTCTAAATGATCACAAAACTTCATCTTGACCATTCTCTTGCTCTACATATGATGTGCCCCAAGAGGTATCTCCTGCAACAACTTTTCACTCTATTCTATCTTTATTCCCACTTTGTAGTTGCAATGATCATCATTTTTGGCTTCTGCACTGTGGCCAGTAAGGCAGTGATTGCCCCTCCGTACTTGGCACTGGTGAGGCCACCCCTTGAGCCTGGTCTTCAGTTCTGGGCCCCTTAAAACAAGAAAACATTGAGGTGCTGGAACAAGTCCAGAGAATGGCAACTGTGAAGGGTCTGGAACACAACTCTGATGAGGAGCATCTGAGGAAGATTGGATTGTTTAGCCTGGAGAAAAGGATACTTGGGGGAACTTAGCACTCTCTAGAACTGTCTAAAGGAAAGTTGTAGCCAAGTAGGGATAAGTCTCTTGTACCAAGTGACAGGATGAGAAGAAATGGTCTCAAGCTGTGCGTGGGAAGGTTTAAATTGGATATTAGAAAAAACTTCTGCACCAAAAGGGTTGTTAGACATTGAAAAAGGTTGAAGTGGGGAAAGTGGTTGAGTCACCATCCCTGAAGGTATTTAAAAAGTGTGTAGACCTAGTTCAGTGGTGGACTTGTCAGTGTTGGGTTTATGGTTGGACTTGATGATCTTAAAGGCCTTTTCCAACCTAGGTGATTCTGTGATTCTATGATTCTCATTCCTCCGTCTGCATACCAGTTTTTGCTCTTCTCTCAAGTTTTCCAGAACTTCAGCAAAGCTGCCTTCTTCAGCCTGAAAATATGAACATTTCCACTGGTCCCTGATGACTAATTTTGAGAGAGATTTTCCTTTACCAAAGAAAAAAATGCTGAGGTATTATCCAATTACTTAATATATAAACTAAATTTGATGAGTCTTTCTCCTAGGTAAACTGGAAGAGGAATCCTTTCTTTTATGAAAAAAGGTCACAACCTTTGCTGTAAGAGATGATCAGTTATGCAGTTGCTGTGACTAAGACCAGCTTTAAAACATTGCTAACATATCTAGGGGACACAGAAGTTCAAATGAATGGACATAAGATTTTTAGGTTTTTGCTTCTAAATGGTGACTCAGATGGGGAGAGACTGGGAATTTACCTGATGATTAGTGTGAAAGTATTTCTTGGCTTTTATCTTAATCTTAATAAAAAAATATATCACCAAAAAGAAATCCCTAAATTAACTAACCCTGCATCGCAATCAGTAGCAACCACCCCAGAAGGAGATGGTATATTGAAGAAGAAAAAGTTAAAAAATAAGCTACCTTTTTGTTAAGGTCAGAAGTGAAGGGTTTGGGGTTTTTTTGGTCAGACAGAATTTAACTTACCCTGGACTTAAGATCTTACAGCCCTTGCAATTTTTGTAAAACAAGAAATTAAGAAAAAATATTCAGAAAGAGGGAACTGTTATGCAGAAAACATCTAGAATTTCTGTGGATTGGAATACATGGGAAAAGGTAATCCTAACCCTGGGGGAAACTTGCCCCTCTGACTGCACTTTATGCTTAAAAAATTCAAACAAGAGTTTTTACTTCCCCACTCAGCAGTGAGGGCACAACATAAAGGTGGCACCATCCCTGGTACCCTGGATTCAGCACTTCTTGGTAAGGAGCTCATCAGAGTAAAGAGTGGCTCTTTTCCAGCCTGGTCTTATCCAGAGCAACAGTTTATTCACTTGACATTTCTTTGTTCTCCCATTTCTTTCCATCTTTGAAGGGCTCTCCCACTTTTATTTTTTTTATAGAGTTTCAGATCTTTAACTCCACATACCCAGAGAAAATCAAAGCTGCTATTCTCTGTTTTAGATCTTTAAAGCCCTCTGATGAAAGTCTACTAAAGAAGTTGCTTGGCTTTTCTTGGTTTCATAGAGCCACCTGATGGGTGCGTGCTCTGCAAGCTGCACACCCCTAGGGTCGTTCACTGATAGGATGTCATGCAGAGGAAGAAAAGGGGAGCCAGCTTTGATCACTGGCATCGTGCAGATTCAAAGGAAAATAATAGGAACTAAAGAAAAAATGTGAGATAAATTGAGGAACAGCAAAGGTAGCACTGAGTGAGGCTCTGTTCCCACTGTCAGAGGGATGGATATGAACTATTCTGGAAGTGCAGTGTGGGGGAAAACATTGGAGTGACATGGGAAATGGCACAATGTGCCTCGCTTCTGGATACCTCCAAGTGAAAGAGCTGTCTCTGTACTGTAGCTTTACTGAAAAAGTGTGCATGTGCTGTTAATGTGCAAAAAAAGATAGGTGAGATGATCCCTTTCCTTTAACCACGGAATATTCTGGCGGGATTTGGAAAATGTTGACTTCCACTGAGATCAGTAGGACAGAAAGAAAAATCACCATGTTTATTTCTGGGCCCTCCCTCCAAGGCTTTGCAAGTGACAGACCCAGTGAAAGCATCCATCTCCGCTCTGTGCTCAGTAAGCAGAAAATGAAACAGAAGAGTCAGTGTGACAGTGAGTGATTTCAAGCCACTTGTAAAGGCATGCATTCAACCCAAGGCCATCAGCTCAGGAGCCCTCACAACAATAGGGTAGGTTTTAATAAAACCACAGCCACCAGAATCCAAAGGGATCTTGAACAAGACAAACAACGAACACAAAACCTTCTAAAATTCATGCTGCTCATCAAGGTACAAAGTTTCCCCAAGGCACTTTGTCAGGATTTGAGGTTACTATGGGTATTTTTTCCTGTCTTTGTCTGTCTTCAGTCCAGCTCAGCTGAAGAAATTCCTCCCAAAACAAACTGTACCAGCAGATGATAATTACCACTCTTCTCTTTGTCTTGGGACATCTGGATAAGCTGCATAGTTTCTTTCACAATGTCTTGGCTCCCTCAAACCATTTGTTAAAGGCTGGACACAGAAGAGTGACATATATAAATCTTGAGACTGATGAAATTTTTGCTATTTGCTAATAAACTCACAAGGTATTGTTCTATGCAACATATATAAATATGCTATTTGCCAGAAGAGGCTACTCAAAACTGTACTAAGGTGGCTCACAAAATTTTAGTATCATGTTCTCTTCAACTTTGAACAAGCACTGAAAAACAAAACAGGACCTTTTTCAGTGGGGTCCTGGATGCTTAGATAGAGATATGGAGTCACTCCAACATTATCAGGACTACAGTGTTTAGCTTCTGAAACATAATAAAATGCTGTTAAAATACTAAAACAAAAGGTACTTTTTTACCGGATCTTCCTGAAACCAAACAGTGTCTTTATCCAGCAATCTGTAGTCAGCCTTTATCTTAATCTCTTCTGGAGTTTGCACTAAACACAGTCAAGTGATTCAGCCTCTTACCTGTGATTTGGGAGATGAAAGACCAAATCCAAGAGCTGTGTCTGGGCCAAGAAGCAGTTAATTTTTTCCATATGAAGTGGAAAAGTTGTAATGGGAGGCATTGGGAGTGTTTGAATCCATAACAGATGCAATGGGAATCGGAGCTTTACAAGCAAAAGTATGCAATAGACAGGTTCAGAAAGCTGCTGTGGACAGGCCAGCTAGAGACTTCAGGCTGGCTTTTGTGCATCTCAGATGCAGGTTTTAAACATTGGCTGGTGGGATTTCTCCTCTCTTTCTTCAACTGGCTAAAGACCAAGTTTGGAATGCAAAATCTCAGCCTGCTTTTCAAAAGGAAATTCCTGTTTACCACCCTGATCTAATTTTCAGAATTTTTGAGCATGTGTGCTAGGATATGCTTTCTGCTGCAGCAGAGATCAATAGCAAATGATACCTTTGAAGCGGGAGATTTGAGGGATTCTGCAGGAAATCAAAGGAAACAGCATTATACAAGCCATTTCTTCCTCGTTGACCTCCTATACTATTTGTTCTTTCCAAGCAGTGGCTAGGTGTATATATCCCAAACCAGTAAGTAATAAAGCAAATTGAATAATAAAAAAATTACTTCATTGGAGTTTCACAGACAATGTATTCTGAAGGCTCCCTCTCTTACCCCCCTCAAAAAAGTGCTGAAGGGGAACCAAGAGTGCAATTTTCACCTTTGGTAGCTCAGTCTATCAATTAGGTAAGCAAGGCCTTCCAACAAGTCTTATCTTAAAGTACAAACATGTATTGAGGAGATAATTGTTCCTTTCTGCATCCTTTCTTCATGAAGCAATGCAAACAGGCTCTTTTTAACATACTGATCTTCTGAAGGACCCAGCCTCATGGCCAAGATACCAAAATGTTTTCTCAACCAAGAAATCTTACTGAGCTTCCCTTCTCAAGCAGAAGCACAAAGGGAGAAAGCAGAGCTGAGGCGTGGTGCTGACTGTGTGCAGTTGCATGTAATATATCTATCCACCACCTTTTTGAAGAAACTTAGGCTCATCTAAACAGTGACCCTTTTAGAAAGTCTTTAGGGGTGGGTCTTCCCTCAGAAACTTGGTAGAAGTTGACTGTCTCATCAAAGCAAATTATCTCATCTCCCTCAGTGACCAGTAGAGAGAGCCAAGCACCTTTAAAAATCAATCAATCCTTTTCCCTGGCACAAATTTCTAAAGTAGATGAGGTGTTTTTTTCTGCTTGTTGCCTCTTTATCCCCATTGACAGTAGGGACAATATGGAGGAGCACTAGGAAGGGCAGGATATTAGGCAAATACATCAGAAAATAGCAGAGAATCCTCTCTTAATATGTAGGCTTCATTGCATTTCATTCTGAAATGGGGGGGATTTGTTTGTTGCTCTCAGGTCTCTCCTACCTCAGTTTCAATCAACTGTTTATAACAAAGTGAGGGTTTGCTTTTGTTTTGTGTGTTTGGGGGTTTGTCTTTCTGGGGTTTTAGGGTTTGTTTGGGGTGGGGTTTTTTTGGTTTTTTGGGGTTTCTTAATATAGAAATGTGCTAAGAAATGTAAATTTTGGAAGAAATTTACCTTTAAAAGAGCTGAGTTAAGCAGGGAGAGTATATAATCAGAAAAGACAGGCTTTGTATGCCATACAATGTTCTGCAGTACAAAAAGATAAACGCTGTAGATCTGTGCCTCAGTGTGCTGGCAAGAGCTTGCAAGTTTGTTTGTGTGTGTGTGTGTGTGTGTGTGTGCAGAGATACACAAGTTGAGGAAAGGTTTAGACTGGATTGTGGAATAGTGATTTGCTTGAAGTAAAGCCTCCTGTATACTATTTCATTATGCTCTAATATAGAACACACCTGCACAGTCATTGGTGCCTTTAGTATCCCCTTGTGTCATGCAGAAAGTGTTCCATGCCCTGCAGAGTTGCAGGGTCTTGTGTAAGCTTGCTTCAAAATTGATCTGTCTTTGAGGGAGTTCATATGCTACTGAGCCCTGAGGATGACAGCTCAAATATATATGATACATATAATTTTTGTTTGAAAAAGCTTTCTCCACCAAGTTTCTACTAAAGCTGTGATTTCTAATGTGGCTAGCGACCAAACCCCAAACACTGGAATTGCAATCAGGTTCTTAAGGCTTTCCTTCCCAAAAACACATCTTTGAAGTGAGTTTCAGCAAGATTAACTATGAAAGCATGGTTTGGCTTTTTTTGTTATTTTTTTGGTCTTATTGCTATTAAATTACACCAATTTAGTCTTTTATACATCTAAGTCCAGCGAACCAGATTTCCAGCCTGCAGTTACTGAGTGTAGCTACCTAGACAGCAGCAATGTGTGTTATTTTACAGCAAGGAGTACCTCAGCGGCTATGATGTGAGAACAGGATCTCAAAGTATTCAATAATGCTTATCAACAGCATATAAGCTGAAGTGAAGAAAGCAGCATGTCATATCAAAACACAGATGGAGTATTGTTTACCAAATTGGGATTTGGGACAGGAGTACAGCAATAATATAGTGTTTGCCGTGTAGCTGTCTTCCCTTGGCATTATCGTTAAAAGTTATTAAGTGACCAATGTGTAAGTAAAGATGATGGGTGTAATTTGTGGGTTTTAATTTCAAATATTGGTGTATATTAAATCAGAGTCTGTGCACTATCTGTTCCTTTCAGCACAGCTCCAATTTCAAGTTCCAAGTATAAGAGAATGCAATATAATATAATTGTGGTCACTTTATTTTCTTCAATAAAAGCAATCATTGCCTGTAGCTGGTTTCAGAGTGTTGTGAGCAACTTGAAACTGTTACTGACTGTCTGTTAAAAGAAGTCTCAAGCCTGGCAAATGCCTTTGGAGAGTTTTTGTAATTGACATTATATTTAGCTTTTAGATGCAAAAGCACACACTGTTCAGAGGAGCTGGCAGTCACTCAGTTAAAATGAAAGGCATTGTTTTGCAAAAAACTCAGGTGAGTACAAAGCAAACAACAGCCTAATTCTTTTACCTTAGTCAATTAAAGTTAGTATGTGTATTAAGAGCTTGATCTTTATCATACTGAAATTAATGGTAAAACTCTCACTGACTTCAATAGCAATACCAAAATGGAAGATAAAATCACTCTTTAGAATGAGCTGAAAGAACTGTTGCCTTCAAGTTTTTAACATTATACTTAATTACAAGAATAATGTTTTGAGCAAATGACTAGTAATCTGGAGCCCTGTATCGTGTTCCCGGAACAGAAAAGCAAATGCTCAGATTTAAGGACATGTCCTGAATGAAGCTGCTTTCTGGAATTAAAATTTTTATTCTGATCACTGATGACTGTTTTCTGTGTCTTTGGCATTATCAGTCAGGGCATCGTCTTGCCAAAGTGGCAGACACTCTTGCCATTGGTGTCAGGGTAATGTCATCTGTGTTAACTCCTTGCAGGTGCAGGATCTTCATAGATATCTTAATCTTACAACAGATGAGCTAATGCAGATACTATGAAGTTAAATAATTTTATATGTTCTGCTGTGTTTAGAGATGAAGTGATATGTAAATGCAAGGGTTTGCTATGATATTGACATATCATTTCAGATGTGAAATGCTTCCCAGGATGCCAGTTCTCTGGTTTAGATGTTTTTATTGACTTCTAAATGATCTATTGGGTTAAGAGCTGAGCACTTTCTGTATAAGTCCTAACTCTCTTTCTTTGCAAGGTGGAGGACAATTGGGGAACATTCCAGTGTAATGTTTTGCCAGCAGCAATCTCTCAAATTGTTTAGAAGTCTCTGTCTAAAGCTGAGTAGTAGTGAAACAAGGAAAGGATGGTGATTAATAGAGGATTACTTATGCACCTTAAGGTAAGATGAAAAGCTGGAGTGATTAGTGCAGTTCTTAAATTTGCTAAAGTGCCTTGTTCATATTGCTTTTGTATCCTTGGAGTCTGAAACCTGATTTCAGTCAACTTTTTTCTTCCAGAGTTGGAAGTTCCTGCTCTGAAGAAGTGTGTTGATTCTAGTCTATTAACTTCATAAGCTACAAGCCTCATCAAAAGAGCAAAAGCCCTGTTTTATTTTACCTTCAGTCTGGTCATAGCTCTTTTGGAAGTTTGTGGTCATGCCCATATCCAAGGGTATGCTGAGCCTCTTTTCTCTTTAGCTTGGTTTTCTTGCATTAAGTGCTAGACTGTTCTGAAAGTGCTCTGTGCTTTCCTTCAGCATAAATGAGAGCTCTGCTTGTATGTCTGCTTGTTTATCCATCCTGGTTCTCACGTGGTCCTCGAACAAGGACCAAGGGGGAGCCTTGGATCATGGTTGTACTAACTTCCCACCAAAATGCCCAGGCAGTTTTCCCTGGCAGAAATGCTGACCAAAACACATTGTAATAATGACATGGAGTACCCATACTTCTACCCAAGTCATAAGTAGAAAAGTTACAGCACAGGCCTACTTGGAGAGCCTGAGGTAACTAATCTGTTACAGTCTTGCAACCTCAGTGATGATTGCTTATCACACCAAAAGTTTATTAAGGGGCAAAAAAAAATTGAAAAAAGTTCCCCACAAGTTACAAAAATTGAGTCTAGAATGTACAATGGTACCTTGGTTTTAGCTTCAGCAGTGGGACTGGGGGGCAGCCACAGTTCTGGAAAGGCCTTGATTCGGAAGGCAAGCAGATTCAGATCTAGATCTAAATTCCAGGGCCTGTATCCGTTGCAATATGGCACATGCTTGATGGAGCGCTGAAATAGGGACTGAAAAAGTTAATAAACTATCTTTTTCTGGTGTTCTATCCCTGTTTAATTTCTCTTCACTGTTTGCATTTACAACACATTTAAAAGTCTGGCAATTTACAGGAATATAATAAGACTGGTAATTAGAGCAAGCTGAAAGACACCAAGCCAAAGTCAATAGTTACCTGTTTTTTTTCTCTTCTAAGCAGAAGCTTGTCAAGTTCAACAGAGAGATTTTCTTCATTATAATTCATTACAAAAGTTATAAAAACAAGATATCTTGAAAGAGTAAACCTGCATCTCTTTGCAAAACTGATTTAGCAGGTTGAGGGAGATTAAACTGAAAGGGATTATATTTTTAACTTAAGCTTTCCCCTCAAAAAAAAACCCACTCCACAAAGAAAAACACTTAATGACACAATTGCAAAATTGGGCTGAATTCACAGAAGAGGGAATGCCTGGCTGGGATTCATATAGTCCTCTATGGCTCTTCTATGAGATATTGGGTCTTGGGCAGGGACAGCTGTGCTGCTGGGGTGCCCACATCCACAGGGTGCTGGGATACAGTCAGCTACAGAAAATGAGAGGGGCTGTTACACCTGACAAAGGTACTAGTCTAAGAGATGGAGAATTTCATAAGGTGTTTAAGAATCTTGCAAAGTGTTAACATCTAATAAGAAAGCTTATGGCCCAAATGCTGCACTTCTGCAAACATTAATACAGGCTGTTGTTAGCCAGGGGAAATACTTTGTGAGGCTCATTAGTTTAATTGGTCCCTGTCATCTAGTTAAAAAGGAGGAAAGAAATGCTCCTGACAAAGGCACAGGCTCTGTGCAAGTGGTGTTTTGCTGCTGTAGCTCTGCTGTGTGCTGGCTGGCTAGCATGGGGTGCGCGCATCCATCACAGCCTGGTCCTCCATTAGCACAGGGCAGCACAGGAAACAACTCCCTGGGACAGTTACATGCCTAAACCACTACCATTATAGCCAGCTTGGGTGCGTGCATGCCTCGGCCACTGTGGCACAGGTTTGCAGTGCCACCTGTCTGAATGCTGCGGGTCTTTTTGCTGTGGGCAGCCTTGGGTGCTTCTCCTCCTTCACTGCTTCTGAGGGTGAGTGGCTTACAAAGATGCTTCTCTCTAAATCATTGTAATCACAGCTGTGTGGGAATCAAGGTTCAGTAGGGACTGGTTTTGGAGACTAGTTGCATGAATTTCCTGTTGTATAAGCAGGTATACACCATGGACCTCTACTTCCTAATCTGTGGCATGGAGCTAATATTTACTTAAGGCACAGACTGTTTTGGTGCAGATGTGTACATCAGGAGACCCTTCCAGGGAGGGAAAGCACTGCATGCAGGTGATTACAGCTGTATCTGGCTCTCCACAGTTTTTGTGGTGACAGAGGTGCCAACTGGGGCATATCACAGTGCTGGCCTGTGCAGGTCTAGGCTGGTCCCTGCTGAGCCCAGCTAACAGAAATTCATTGGTGTTGTTAAGATCCATGCAAATGTATTCCTGCAGGTGTCTTGGCTTCTCATTTGCAGCCCTGGCTGCTGTGGAGTTTTACCGAAATTTTCTTCTGTTGCAGTACCTAAGTCTACTAAGGCGAAGTGTGTAGACTGCTTTCTAAATCATTTAAAACCTGTGGCAAAATTAACTATATTGGTTTGGTTAATTGTCCTCATCCAAGAAACATTGGTAGCTCCCCTGGGTCACACAGCAATTTCTTTCAGGCTGTAAAATGTTTACTTCTCTAGAGTGAAAATGTGTAGGCTGTCATTATGTGACTCTGCAGTTCCACACTGATAAAGGCTACCTGTGCCTTTATTTTTTTAAGCTAGTAAGAAACTCCCAAATTCACTGGAATAGTCCCAGAGACTTATTTATCTATTTTTTTTCTTTTCATTGTTTTTGATTTGATGTTACATGATTGATAACAACATTTTGTACTTTGGGAATCTTGCTCTCTTTGACTGTGCTGGTTAGCCTCTGCTTTTTCACAGAAGAAGTCAGCCAAGCTAAGTCTTTCCTTTTGATTCATGCAGGTTGTAAGGTCAGTTCTGGTAGGTATGATTTGCTAATGAATTCATGCTCCATTTCTCAGCTGGCTGGTTCTGCAAGTAGGCCTGGACAAATACACTGATATTTGAATTTAAGGTGACATTGAGACTTAGGTAGAAAATATTTGAGAATAGATTGAGAAATCTGTACAATGCAAAAGAAATATTAAGTAGAATAAATAAAAACACTTTGATACTAAGAACATATATATGTGTATATGTGTACGTATATATATTTCTATGTTACAGATTAAAAAGTTTATATAATTTCATATATGTCAGCATCAATCTGAGGGATTCTTCTGTGCTCCGAAGAAAAGGGAAAAGTGAAGCACAAGCAAAGGAAGGGAAAGGGTGTCATGTGGCAAGCAGCATTTCCAGTGCATTTGTTCCTACTGCGGTAAGTGCCAGCGCAGAAATGACTTAGAGGGTCACTATTGGGTGTCATTTCCTGGGTGCACACAGAGGTGGGACAGAGCATGGGCAGAACTGAGTAAATCACTCCCCCTCACACCACCAGCCACCCCAACTGGGTCATCTTAGCCAGGTGAAGTCTAGTCTGGAATAACTTTCCTACTCCTGAAATACGGAGAGGCTAGAATTTGAATCCTAGGTTGCAGTTGATCTTTCAGCATCCACCACAAATATGCCTGAAAATGGGAATGGATTCTAGAGGCAGGATCTCTCTGTACCTGGGCTGTTTTTTATAATCTTTGACTCAGCACTGGAAAATTTTTCTTTGGTTCAGAAAAGGTCAGTCCAACATATGATACAAGGGTAGGGGCCAAGGCACCACCAGGGACTTCAACTTTGGCTGAATTTTCCAGTTTTGACTTGTACTTCCTGTGTGAGTGTACTCAAGCTATTTCATTTATCCAAGTCTCCATCCACTCTGAGGTGAAACACAGTATGCAATGCTGCTTCATTTTTACTGCAATTTGTTTGTAAACAGCTCAGGGGAAAAAAAAATCTGTCTCATTATTTCCTTTGGCAATGTGTTCCCCATCTTTAAAAATTATTTTTGGTCCTCCACAATGTTAATTAGAAATCATTAATGAACCAGTGGCTTTTCAAAGGACAGCAGCATTGTGTGATCCTTGGGATGTAAATGTTTCTCAGACATAGAAGAAAAATAGGAATATCTATAAGGGAAATTCCAAATTTTATCTCAGCTTTCTCAGTGGTTCGAGCCAATAGAGATTCTCATAATTCATTTAGGGTACACCGGGAGTGTTGGGCTCACCCAAAACACAAACTACAGCTTAATTTCAATGGTGAGAAGGATGCATCTCGTGGATAGAACTGGGAATTGGCTTTGACTCACTCCCAGATAAGAGGACATTCAAAACTACATTTGCCACTTCCAAGGAAGGTGTCCTAAACACCATATGGTAATGAGGTACTTTCTGCATGTCATATTGAAGTTATTTTCCTGCAGAAAGAAGAAATCCAGAAAATTTACTGAGAGTCAAAGACAGAGAGAAAGGCATGGAAAAATAGGGATGTACTGATAGAGTTGAGAAAAGGGGGACAACAGTGAAAGGGGACAGCAGTGCTTACTCTACAGGATGCTTCTATATTTTGTGTTAAATGCAAAGTGAGTAATGTGTGCCACTGTTACCACCAGCACTGTTACCTAAACATATTTTTTCCTTTTGCCAGTCATTAAATGAATGAATGGTCATGAATGAATTCTGAGAAAGAAATGGACAGAAAGAAGGCTGTGCTTCAGGAGCAGGCTCCAAACAGAATATCCCTCTTTGCTGCTGGTGCATAGTGCCACAGCAAGAGAAGATTCTATATTTTTAGTTTGTTGTTACTTTCTAGTCCCCCCTACAGAGTCCAGAGAGATTGTGGGAATCTGGCATTTGAAATGTAAATGCTGTCATGCCTAATTTCTAACCACCAAGATTTAATACAGGTTCCTAATCCTTTCCATGGAATTAAATCTTAATCCCTTTACCCTGATATTTAAGGTAATATTCTGAGTTTTCTGGAAAACTCCTGATTTAAAATTGCCTTGGTTTTGCATCGAACACACCACAGGTATAGTTATTTAACTTGCTCAAGAACAGCTGGCCAAAATTAACTTTTTTTGGAAGAGCTGGTAATTCAATTTCTTTGCAATAATTTGTATGTAAATAGGCATGCGAAATCTTAATTTTAATTTCTCTAAAATCACAGCATTCAGTGTAGATACATTAAGGATTTTCAGTGGAGCATGAGATAAGCTCTAGAAAGGCTGAAGCCTTTAGATTACCACATTTGTGCTATCATTCACCAACTAATTCCATTTTTGATGATCTTGCCAAGATGTTCAAACTACATATAATTATGTCAAATTCTTTGATTGGGATTTAAACTGTTTTCTCTTCCTTTCCAAAAGGTTGCCACTTTAACTGCCCAAGTGTAAAACACAGTTGCAGAAGGGTTTATGTGTGGTAATGAAACAGACAAATCTTACCTGCTCATCCAATATAGATTCAGATTTGTGTGCCTGAAAATAGTATAATGTGTCTGAGATTAATATAATGATGTACTCCTGCTGGAATTATGCAGAAGTAGTGCATTATAAAAAAATGCATGGAGATTAGTGTCAAAACTTCTTTTCTTTTAGTGGATAACATTTTGAGGATAGGGGTCTTAGGTTCAAATTAGGATAATTGCAACTAATTGAATGTAATTTAGAAAGCAAAGTCTTCTAGAAATGGTAGTCAGCTAATGAGTAATCCAATACATGTGGCAGATGGATTGTTGACTGAAAAGCAATTAATTTGATGTTTCAATGTCATTTATCTCTGTTCCTACATAGCAAAGTAAACATGGAACTCAAGTGACACAAAATGTCAGGAAACAAGTAGGTGCTGGAATTTTTTGGTGATATTATCCTTCTCAGACTGGCTTCTTTAAGCAATCTTTACTCACAAGGTTCAGTTTTCATTCCTTCTGGCACTTAACCACAGGACCAGATCTCATATAAATAGTATTCAAACAAGCTTCTTACCAAAATTAAAAGGTAGTTTTAAGCATAGAAATTATGTCTATTCAGTTGGTGTGGCAAGTTTTTAGTAGCAGGGGTGCCAGGTGTGACTTCTGACAGAAGATGCTTAAAGCTTCCTGTGTCTGATAGAGCCAATTACAGCTGGCTTCAAGACAGACTTGCCAGTGGCCAAGGCCGAGCCATTCAGTGATGGTGGTAGTGTCTCACTGGTAAAGTACTTAAGAAGGGCGTAAAAAAACCTGTAAAACAACAACTGCAGCCAAAGAAGAGAAGAGTGAGGATATGTGAGAAGCAACACTGCAGACACCAAGCTCAGTGAAGAAGGAGGAGGAGGGCTTCTTCTGTGTGCTGGAGCAGAGATTTCCCTGCAGCCTGTGGTGCAGACCATGGTGAAGCATCTGTGCCCCTGCAGTCCATGGACTTCCACAGGGAGTAGAGATCCACCTGCAGCGTCTGGAGAACCCCATGCAGGACCTGATGGATGCCCAAAGGAGAAGCCTGCACTGGAGCAGGCTCCTAGCAGAACCTGTGGATCCATGGAGAGAGGAGCCTGTGCTGGAGCAAGTTTTCTGGCAGGTCTTGTAACCCTACGGGGGACCTACACTAGAGCAGCCTGTTCCTGAAGGGCTGCACTCCACGTAAGAGTCCCATGCCTGAGCAGGTCATTAGGGAACTGTGGCAAGGACTCAGTTTGGAGAAGTTCGTGGAAGATTGTCTTCTGTGAGAGGGATCCCATGCTGAAGCAGGGCAAGACTGTGAGGAATCCTCTCCCTGAGAAGGACAGAGTGGCAAAGACAACTTGTGATGAACCGACCACAGCCCCCGTTCCCCAGTCAGGAGTAAAGTTAAGTTTTGAAAGAAGGGAGGGGTAGGGGGAAGTTGTTTTAAAATTGGTTTTTATTTCTCCTTATCCTATTCTAATTTGATTGGTAGTAGGTAATTTTTTCCCTAAGTCTGTTTTGCCCATGAGAGTAGCTGGTGAGTGATCTATCTCTGTCCTTATCTTGATCCATGAACGTTTTTGGTATATTCTCTCTCCTCTTGTCCAGCTGAGGTGGGAAGTGATAGAGTGGTTTTGGTGGGCACCCATTGCCTTGCCAGGGTCAACCCACCACAAGCAAATATTCTGTTTAACCAGTGCTCATTAATAGCCTTGTTGAAAACCTATCCAGTTTTATTCATCTTATAGCATATCAGTTATTAACCAGATTCATTCAGATCCATGTCTTTATGTGGCATGATAAGCACTTCTGCTAACGCATGGGAAAATTTGGAAATGAGCAACTAAGGCAAAGGGACTGTGGCACTCCCTTCTGTGGTATTGTTGTCCTTGTGTTTGCCCTCCTTGTCTGTATGCAAAAGGACAAGCAGAAGGTGGTCCAGCCCAGCCTAGTCCATGGCTTGATGACAAGAAGGATATTCTTTCTTATGCTGGACATGTCAGATCTCTGCTAGAACAAAAGGTTGAATCTGGGTTTCCTAAGCACATCAGACTCAAGAGGAAGGGAGTATTGAACAAAGCTGCAGAGTAGGCAATGACACAGACCTGTTCAGTGTGCAGCTACATCTTTCTTTACAGACAATGTTATATGCTTGGATAAATACTTGAAATAGCCACTAAATAGGAGGCTGGCAGCAATCAGTTGGCTTTGTTAAAAAATAACAGCTCTCTGAGTTGCAAGGGGGAGGTGAGTTACTTGTTAAAGTATCGGACTTAAGAAAAATCACAGGAAGAAAAGGTGAGATAAAATTACAGAGCCATGAAAATAGCTGCTTAACCGGTCATTTCCCTACTTCAAGGTACAAACTCTACCGCAAAAAGTCCATAGTTGAGAAAAACTGGACTGTCTCTGTAAAGCCAGGTAGTCATCAAAAGCTCTCCCATAGCAGACCCTTTAACAACTCAACAAAGCATAATCAGAGAGGAAACAAAACAACCCATCACAAATCAGCTGGGTTTATGCTTCTTTTCCTGTCCCATTATTTGTGCCTCAAGACATTTTAAAGACTGGGAGAGGTGAGAAAGGTGCAACACTGGCAAGCCAGATGAGTACAGTTATGTTTTGGATGAAGAGCAGCAAGATACTGAGATGTACTGAAAACATCCAATTGCGTATGGTTCTTCTCTAAATGGAATGTTCTTACTTCTGACATGTAGGAACCAAGAAAAAATATATTTTGCAGAGCAAAAAAATTCCTTTTTCTAGGGCAGAGTCTCTCAAAGATGTCTGGAATAATTTCAGCAAGATTCAGGATCCCAGGAGATCATTTACAGCTCTTTAACAAGGAAAAGCTAAGTTGCCTTTGAAGAGTTTACAGCACCACCTGAATGATTGCTGCTTTTTAGAGTTTGTAGTTGCCTATTTTTGTCTCTTTTATGTTTACTTTTCTGGAAGTACATTTAAGAAGCTCCTGTTTGACAATTGGTTTACCAATAATCATAATTTTAAAGAATAGTGCCATTTACTCTTATGCCAAACACCATATTACGGAACATTTTTAAAATAAGTGTTTTATGCTAGCGTTAATTAGCATTCAGCAAACCCAACTACCAGAAACATTGTCCCCGAGCTGAAATACAGATGATCTCCTGTAATACATGTGTAAACTGGTATTAGTGTCAGTGTCACGTAAACACTAGAGCAAGACAAGAAATACTGTGAAGATAAATTAATTAATGTTGGTGATCTGCTCCAATGTTACAGTAAAAGGAAAAGCCTTTCTTTGAATAGCCAGAAAGTTCTGCCCTGGGCTGCATGTTCAGTTTGAAATGATGGGTTAAGAATCATTTACCATCTATACAAAACTATCTGGAGACATTCCTCTTTTTTTACTCATCTGCTTTCTGACACTAGCCTAGGCCTAAGAATCATGGAAAGTTTTGATATTCATTTATTTAAGATTTTGGAGCACCATACATTTTCAATGGGTCCTGAAGTGCATGACCTATTTCACTGCAAGATATTTTAAATCTTGCGAACCATTTTCATAGGGCAGTCCTTCACACAGAGTGATTGGAAAGAAGACTCATTTAGGTGGAATGTGCTCCTTTCTTTGTTGCTCCTCTGCTAGATTCTGCTAGGAGTTTGCATTCCTATTTCAATTGAGTCTCCTCTCAGCTTAGAAGCCCTCATTTCATTGTGACAGCCTCACAAAATCTGGGGTGCTGTGTCCCATCTCAGAAGATAAAGGGTTGCAGTCAGTGTTGTGGGAATATACTGGGGTCTTGGAGAAAAAAAAAAAGGACCACTGCTGAGGACCTAGGGAGTATAAACCATGGGAGGAGCAGCACAACAGAGGAGAATGGTGAAAAGACCCCCTGAGTAGGATCAAGCCTGCCCCACAACCTCACACTGAGCTGCTGTGTGCCCTGCTGCTGCACCACCACCACTGGGGCGGGCTGGTGAGGGCAGCGGGGCACAAGCCCACAGCCCGGGCAAGCTCTGCAGTGGGGCACACTGAAGAGTAGGGCTGCAGGAGAGCCCCAGAAGGGACAGCTTGCCCTTCACTAGCTTGCCCTGCTAGTGAGCCCAGGTGCAATGTCCCCCTGATGTCTTAGATCAGAAGGAGATTCTGGTATTAGGCAGCCCAGGGTAGGAGATTGGCACCAGGGCTAGGAGATGTAAGCTTTATTGGCCCACACAAAAATTAGCTTTTCTCAATCCGAGTTAGTGCATACATACCAGCTGCCTCATTAACAAATAGATAACATGATGGGGAAAAAGTCAGAGGAAAACCTACCTGAAGTTGAAAGTGTTTTGTCATGTTTTCTTTTTAACTGGAGACCTGCTGGAATCCAGAAATGACATTAAACTTCCTTGTAGAAGAGGTAATTGAAAAGAAAAAGGCAATCAAGGGATGAACAAATGAAGCCTTTTCTTACTGCTGTATGAATAAAAAATGTTATTAATAAGCCCTTTCATTTCAGGCTCCCACTCCACAGTCACACGTTTTGAATGTATAACCACACACATGAAAATGTTTACCTCTTAAGTCCTTCACAGCGCTACAGATGTTTTTTAAAATAGAGAAAGGAAGGAAAGAAGCCATGGACACAGAGAGACAGAGGACATTGGGAATATAGATTTAATAAAAAAAACCCTTTAAAAATTACTCTTTTGTTTCTCAATTTTCAGTATTTATATTGCATAACCAATTCTTTTTATAAAGCTAGCCAGTCTCATTTTGCTGTTTCTTTTTTTTTTTTTTTTTTAATTTCAATATACATTTGTGGGTGATTAAAAGGAAAATCTAAATTGCAGCAGTGAGAGCAGCACCCATGTGTTTTGGTTCACATCCAGCTGTTAAGACCTGGAAAAGCTAGAAACAGTAGCAGGCTGGCAAAATAAGGGTAGGAAGCAAAGAGAAAATAAATCAATATCATGCCAAATACAGTTTCACCCTACAGAGTCCTTCTCTCTTTACATTTCTGTGAGGAAAACATTATTTTAATGTATTAATTTTTGGGTTTATATCTAAGCCTGAGTTTTTGTAAGATTAGTCTATATCTTTAAGGACATGCTGACTGTTCATTTTGGATAGTCACAGTGCAATGAGAATATAGCAAGTGTTCAGGGTTGGCAAATGTTGGTTTCTGTAGTAGTCTTTTGGAAAAATATTGAACAAAACTGATTTTGTCTCTTTGGTACCCTTGGCATGGTTAAAAGGAGGTGTTTGAGCATGCATGTCATTGACTAATGCTGAAATTAAGACCTATTTAAGAGGGTTTCCTCAGACACCTGATGGTCATAGCAAAGAAAAGCAAGCTCTATAAATCTAATTGGCTATACATTATCCCTTTTGTTAATTGCATTAACCTACAAAAGGATTCAAGGATTAATTAGAAATAAGGACCAGGAGATGAACTGAAGATTCTCAAGGGAGACACTGATATGTATTATCCTTGAACTGTATAATTATCGAAATCCTTACTATTTTAGTGGTGTGCTCACCTGAATGTAACCCTAATTGCCTCTTTTATTCTTAGCTCCATGGTTTTATACAGATTGCTAATCATATTTCAAACCAGAACCACCTGCTGAAGACCTGCAGAAACAAAAGTGGAAGAATTCTTAATGTCCTAATTTGAGAGGAGGTTATAGCACAATATTATTAAGATCAAACTGCCTCATGCTTGAAATCAAGAACAAACCATTCTTCTTTGACAAAAAGGTAGGATTCTTTCCCTCAGCTTGTATTCAGATTTTCCCTTAGGTTAAGCTTTAGTCAAAAGAGAAGTGCTGCCTGATTAAAAGGTGGGATAAATGAACTCAAGTGCTTTCTGAAGGGAAAAACAGACCTCAGAGCTCTCATTTTGATGAGTGACTGTAATACTATACAATGTTGGGCTTGTCCTTAGCACTGATCTATCCTAGTCCAAAGCACTACCTGGTACCTGTGAAAGGCCACAATAAACACCAGGTGGGTATAATGGGAAGGTACCAGGGTCTGATTTGCTCTGGAAAGATCTACTTTCCTTCCCTGTCACTTCCCATGGGCTTTCAAAAGCTTTCTTCCTGTCCCTGGCTGCCTTTTTGTACCACTGTATTTCTAAGTAGCATCCTTGGAAAGTGATCGTGCTCCCTTTTAAAAAAGATGTGTTAAATATAAAAGTAAGAAATTCTGAAATACATTTTGATAAGCTTAAAAAAAAAAAAGGCAGAAAAGTACCTTGCAGGCAGTCTTAAAAAAAGGCAGTAGAATAAAGCTTTAGATCTGTTTCTTTCATCCAAGCTCCCATTGCAATGACTGAGAAACCTTGCTCATTCATGTCAATGCAAATATGACGGTTGTGTTTGAATATCAAAAAACTGGTATCCTTTCTGGCCTTTTTTTTCTTTTTTTTTTTTTTTTTTCATGCCAACAAGAATATGGTGTATTTTACCACTTCTGAGAAGAACTATTGGTACTATACAGGTACAGAAAACCAGAAAAATTAAATTATTTTGAAGCAAACCAAGTAATATTCCTCCTGTCCTCCCTGTATTTAAGCCTACATATACATTAGGAATTCTGGATATTTGGGACCTTGATCCAACACTCATTTAGTGTCAATATTGTGCTTGATTACAGGGGAAGCTCTTGTAGTCCAGCAGTGATGAATCTTGATGTTCTCAGCTGTTAAACAGACCTGAGCATTGGCCCAGAGTGAAACAGTCTCAGTAACCACTGCTTTTCCAGCAGCAGCTGTGAGCCTGCCCACTGCTTGATGTGTAATGCATTTGTCATACAGCCTGGGCTGAAAGAAGTCAAACAGAGTAAAAATCTATTGTCTGAAGCTTCAAGCAGAAGGGAGGTAATTACTTAACTTCTCTCCTGATGCTGATGTGAACACAGCATGTACTGTTCATAGGTGGTGACTGATAAGAGGATCTGTGGTGGGGCTCCTTACCTGAGGTGAGGTTTTCATTGTAACACTAGGTAAGCAAACATTATTAGAAGGGTGGATTTGAAATTGCAGTGCTTGAAGCTGTCTTAGAAAAATGTATTAAAGCAAAGTGATTGGGGAGGGAGGGACAGACCAAGAGAGTGGATTTTAGCCCATTCTTTTAGAGGGATCAAAAAAAAACCCCTTCTCTTCCCAAGCACTCTGAGTAATCCACAGCTCTTTTGAGCCATTGGCTTCAGCTGTTTGGAAAACATTGGGTCTTACTAAGACTATGTGCTAGTCAGGTGGCAATATGGACAATCAGCTGGCAAGAGCTATGATCCACAGTTTTTACTGTAACTATATAGACAGGTACCATCTCTGAATTTTTTTTCCTACCTTGTCTCTTTGTACTTGTAGAATGATTTGGGGGGGGAGATGAAATGTCACAGTGCACATGACTGAAATGTGTGAAAGCTTAATTAACAGAATAATTACACAGCAGAAATGAGATCTTGTCTCTGTGAAAATCTGGCAGGAAGCTTGGGCCCTATGCAATATGAGTCCACATATGTAGTCAGTGGAAAAGCCATTAGTCACAAAGGGGCTACATCTGCTGGAAAGAGTTAATCAGGCCCCTAACTTCAAAGAACATGGTATGCCTTAAAATACCCTTTTCCAGTCTTCTCAGGCATGCTGTAAATGAATATGTGATTTTCTCCCAGCTACTGGGGTAAATCTGCATGGCTCAATTTACTTCAGTTGCTTTATGCCAGTTACACCAACAGAGGATCTGAACAGAACCCAATGGCATCTCTGCATCTGATAGTCCAGCACGGCATATGAAAATTGGGTATCATTCTGCATCAGCCATCCCTTTGCAGCCAGGATGAATAGCAGAAGGATTTGTGATTTATTAAATGAACTCCTTCTCTACAAAGTTGAATCTACTCTGCCTCCCATGAGTTTCTACACCGGCAGGCCATGTGTTTCTTCTGCATATCATACATTTTCTGTGAAAAATATTAAGATAATCAGACAGTGTAATTTTCTTGATATCTGGTTAGAGACACATTACCTAATAATTTTACTCTTATCAATCAAAATTTGCATCATGACAGAAATTGATCACCTTAGTTTTTATTTTCTAGCTTCCTAAATTATTTTTATTTTTGCCTGCTGGACAGATTGAACTCCTAAGAATTAATTTGAAAATAAATGAGTATAGATATTAGTTGCAGTTCATTTTTTAAGCAGTCTGTGAGTATAAATCTAGAAGTTTTTAGTATTCTTCGTCCATGTTATTATACATATAGGACAATATTTAGACCACTGAGTTGAAGCAAATCCTGAAGTGTGATTATCTTCTCATTTAAATGCTCTCTATTGTGCCTATTTGTTTGATGTGTTTTTCTTGTATGTTGTATTTCTGATGGCTTTGGGGTAAAATAATCATTATATGTCACCCATACTATCTCTTTTAATCTCCAGAAGATTAAGCATGTTTATTTAAAAACTCCTTTGATAGTGTCTTTACTAACTCAGCTATTTTATAAAATTGGAAATAATGAATCAGGGAGATGCAATTTTGATAATGCCATTTACACAACTCCTATGAGGCTAGCTAGGAAAATAACTGGAGTAAGTATCTGACATACACATAGTGAGAATGGGAAAAATATTGTAATTTCATGTAGGCTACGAGGCACCGGAAAGATAGAGTCAGCAAAAGCAGTTCAGTTAATGAATCACATTCTTCAGGGACTGCTGGACTCAGGAGATGGGTCATGGGATCAGCAATGGTTCCTTTAATCTCTTTGTCACTGGTTCAAATCCAATCTCTGGGTCACTGGTTCAAATCCAATATGGATAGATAGTAATTAGAAGTCACTGTTATTTGAGGGCTCTCAGATGAACCTTTGGAAATGAAGGGACACTGCAAAACAAACCACCCCAAAACCTAGAATATCTGGAAAAATCACAAGCTTCATAACCAGTAGAAAAACTTCAGAGACTTACTGGAGCTGGGTGTGGGCTGCTTGTAGTTGCTGACTTGAAACTGGTACACGTCCATCACTCACAGGACACACTTCTGAGTTTGTGAAAGAGATGTCTGCAGACAGTCACTGGTGATGCTTCCTGAACCAAAGGTTACACACACTGAGAAGTCCATACTACTCCCCTGCAATTACAGCTCTTGCCTAGTGCTACAGTTTATGTCTAGGTGGGCCCATGGAACCCCATTCCTCCTCACTCTTCTTGAGGAGGTTGTTAAAGTCCCGGGCTCTGGGAGCTCTCTAGTGCCCAGCTATCTTCCACAAGCTGCTGAAGACAGGGCATGCTTTATCCTGTGGGCTTCCTGAGTGCCAGGTGTGACACCATGCAGTGGTGGGAGGACTAGTGTTGTCCATCACCAGTCCGGAGTTTCAGACTACAGGAGGGAACTTGTGCCCCTGTGGTTTGAAGCGTTTAAGTTATCCCAAAGGAGGATGCAGATGAGGCCGTGTGAGTGGAAAGGCACATACAGGGCATCACATGGCAGTCAGCACTTTGGCAGGCTACCAGAAGATGTGTGTTAGAAATAAAATCTGTAAGGCTGAAATGCACTCAGATTGGACAGATGAACTGCTTATACCTGACACTAAAAGATTCAAATTTATTTTTTTTTTTCCATATCAGTGCAAAATCAGAGTGAGGGGACATTTGAGTCAACCATGGGATCATGCTGTCTGCTTTCCCAAAAAACACTTCTTGACAGGAGCCATGTTAGTAGGCACAGGACTATGTTTTTTGATTAAATATACCCTTGCTTTGTGAAACTTTGTATGCTTTTAATCTGTAAATACAAATTCTCTGGAATTTTTAAAAGACTGTGGAAGGAGCTCTTGTTTTGTGAAGTATGGGGTTCTGTAGCAACCAAATCAAAGACTGGAGAGATTAATCTATTTCAGCCATCTGAAACTGTGATTTGGCATATAGTGAGAGCAGCTGAGACAGTGGGGGAAATTTCACACAGATTCTGTCCTGCTAGCTGTTAAAGCAATTCCATTTGCGCTCTGCATTTTGTTGTTTTCTGGAAAATAAACTCACCAAGCCACCCAGATTAGCTAGTCTTGAAAAACTGAGGTTATTTTTAAGACAAGGTATTCTTATTCCCTAAGGAGAAGAAAAAAGGAAGGAAGGCAAAACTCTCAGAAGGACAGAAAAACAGGGGTTGGGTATACTGTTAATTAAATACCCCAGTCCATGTCTTGGCCCAAATGTGAATGACCCATCCTCATAGCAGAGGGAAAAAAAAACTGGCTTATATTCAGATACGTGAAAACACAAAATTTCCAATAAGCAAGACATATCTCACTGGGCTCTGGGAATGCTTTCCACGATGACCTGCATAATTAAAGTCTGCATTGCCTTCTTGGCCCAAGAGAAGTTAATGGCAAAGCAGCTGCTAGCATCCATTAACTGTATTTAAGTGCTGTTTATAGGGAAAGACTAAGGTGCCTTTTGGGCACTGGGAAGTAAGATATAAATACATGCTAGCCATTATCAACATGCATACTTGTAACAAACTGCCTTCAGGGACTGAAAGCTGTAGTCACATATTTCAGGTGTCACTTATAACTATATGTGTAAAAAGAGCAACCTATCACAGGAAAGATACTCTAGGGGATGTTTTTGCATTTGAATATGAAATTAGGCCCTCATTTAATGACCAAGTCTCTTGGACCTTTCAGTCATGTTGCCTGAAACACCAGAACAGAGAAATTATCAATTACTTTCATGTCAGGGAATTCATATGAATGTTTTGGAAATAAAAAACTTTTTATTTTCCTCTTTCTCTTGGAAATTTTATCTTTTTCCTGCTCCAAAAAGAGATTCCCCATATGTCAAATCTCAGTTTTTACTAAGTCTTCTTGTCAAGGCAATCCTTGCTTTCAGAAAAACTAGCAAGCACCAGTGACAGACTTTCATGAGCTTTTTTTCATTTGTACCTAGGCTGAGTTTTGAAAAACTGTGAGTAGAGAAAGAAAGGAAGGAAGGAGGCAAGCAAGCAAGCAAGAAAAAAAGGAAAAAATGGGAAAAAAAAGGGACATTATATGCATTTTAATTTTGTAATACATTTAGGGATGGAAAGAAAAAAAATGTAATGAAAAGAGGAAAAGCCATTCTCTAAGCTGTGGATATAGTGTGTTGGTTTTCCTATGGATTTGAATTTGTGGTTGTTTAGAGCTCTGATGGAAAATCCCTAAGTGCTGGAACATTTTAAAGTGTTTATTTCTTGCATGAACTCTTTGATGTGTAAATGGGTGAATGTTCATTGCTGTCTCTTCTCCACAGAGCCACTGACAGGGTCTCACTCTTTCTGCTCAGCCTTCCAAAGTCTGTTCTGAAGATAGCCAAGAAATATGCAGAGCTTTCATTATATCTGAGGATTTGTATCTTTCACTTAACTCAGGCAAGAGGTACAAATCTGAGGAAGCAAGACACAAACTGGTACGCAAGCAGAACTCATGATTTTTTAAATAATGAGTTTTCATTGATAATTTTTTTTTTCATTGATGGCACTTGCTGTTTCAGTTTTGCTTCAGATTTCTTGTAAAATTTAGCCAAAATATAAGTGAATGCTATGTACTAGTGAATTCTTTCTTTTTTTTCTCTTTCCTTCTGTCATAAAGAAGCAGTTCCATCTGCTCTTTTTTAAGAAACTGAGAGTCAAAGAAATATTCCTCCCTCCTCTGGTCCCAAAGCAGATCTTTTGTTTGGCCTGTCCTGAGTTGATCTGGCATATAAACGGCTACTGAGGAGACTCAGTTCAGAGCTCTCATTGACACCAATGAGAAGCTCTTCATGGCTTTTGCTGCAGAGATCAGGATGTCTCCTGGACCTGGACTGTCAGTACAGATGGGACTGAACTCTTTACTACCAGATGGCAAATAACATTGACTGAGATATAGCAAACATCTTTTGCTTTTGCCTGTCACTGAGGAAAACTTAGTTGTCCATTAATTCAACTATTCCTTGTAAGCCATTTTTTTCAAGAATGGCTTTTCTCTGTAGTGTGGGCAAAACAAATATTTCCTCTGGGATGAATCTCTGTTCCTGCCTCTCTACACGTAAATGCTCTCCTCACTCTCTCCCAGCACAGAAAGTTGTTCTGACAAGATTGCTGAAAGCAATGGGCTTCACATGAAAGATGTTCCACAAGAAAGCCAAAGCAAAGAGCTACTTGACTTACTGGTGCTATCATACTTTATAAGCAGCAAATTGTTACAGAGACAAGATGATAAAGAATTGCATCTAAGACATAGCAGGCAGTCAAGTTTAAAGGTCTTCTGTCTTGCAAAAGATCCAAGAAGGCCTGGCATCTGCTTCAGTGTCTACAGCAAAGACCTTTGTACAGACACAGATGTCAAGCAGGGGATCTTTGATAGTAGCTGGAGGCAATACATCTGTCTGCTGCCTTTTGCTACTTTTCTTTTTAGGTCAAACTCAGAAATCGAGCAGCCTGGCTTGCCCGACACACTTGGTACAAAAGCTTCCCCTGCCAAGGTTCCTGCCAAGAGTGGACAGGAGATCAACCCTCCCCAGAGGGATTGCAAGTAGGCTGGTGAGGACAGAGTGCTGCCTCTGCTGGGCTGGTATGGGCTGCTTTGGGGTGGCTTTCTATGGCAGCAGAGATGGTGGTGATGGGCAGACTTGTGTTCTTTGCTCTCGAAGATGTGGTTTGTCCTCCTTCCTGGCACTTTAGCTGTCCTCAGTTTGACAGAGGCTGCTAATTTTTATTACCCAGCTATACCAAGGAATAACATCATTATTTAGGAAAGTAAATAAGACACTTTAGTGTTTCACTATAACATTTTTTCCTTCAAATATGGGCAAAACTGTCTAAGTACAATGAGGATTTTGTATCAATACATTTATATAGGTATGGGTAAATAAATACATATGTAGTACATATATAGAAAATCACTTCAGTGTAGACCTCTTCCACTTAGAAGACCACTTAGATCATGATTTTCTGACACGTGAAAGGAACAAGCAAGCCAAGTTACATGTGGCCATGAAACACAAGCAATCCTCTTAGCATGAGCACTTCCTTGCAAAGAGGAGAACACTGTGGTGAGCTCTCATTGATATGCTCTCCTGGACCCCAGTGCACCATGGGTGACAGGGTCCCATCTAGGCCACTGTGTTTCTGCTTCCCAAGGTTTGGAAAGCAGGCATGGGCCACGATATCCAGAGCTGTGGTCAACAGCTCATTGTCCACATGGAGACCAGTGACGAGTGGTGTGCCTTGGGTCAGTACTGGGGCCAGAAATGCTCAACATCTTTGTTGGGGACATGGACAGCGGGATCAAGTGCATCAAACTTAGGAAGTATGCTGAAGATATCATGCTCTGTGGTTCAGTCGCCACGCTGGAGACAAGGGATGCCATCCAGAGGGACCTGGACATGCTTGAGAGATGGACCCATGCAAACCTCATGAAGTTCAACAAAGAGACCTGCAGGTTCCTACCTGGTGTCCCTGGTGTAATCACAGACACATCTACAGGTGGGCAGAGAAGTGATTGAGATCAGCCCTGACGAGAAAGGCTTNTTTTTTTCATTGATGGCACTTGCTGTTTCAGTTTTGCTTCAGATTTCTTGTAAAATTTAGCCAAAATATAAGTGAATGCTATGTACTAGTGAATTCTTTCTTTTTTTTCTCTTTCCTTCTGTCATAAAGAAGCAGTTCCATCTGCTCTTTTTTAAGAAACTGAGAGTCAAAGAAATATTCCTCCCTCCTCTGGTCCCAAAGCAGATCTTTTGTTTGGCCTGTCCTGAGTTGATCTGGCATATAAACGGCTACTGAGGAGACTCAGTTCAGAGCTCTCATTGACACCAATGAGAAGCTCTTCATGGCTTTTGCTGCAGAGATCAGGATGTCTCCTGGACCTGGACTGTCAGTACAGATGGGACTGAACTCTTTACTACCAGATGGCAAATAACATTGACTGAGATATAGCAAACATCTTTTGCTTTTGCCTGTCACTGAGGAAAACTTAGTTGTCCATTAATTCAACTATTCCTTGTAAGCCATTTTTTTCAAGAATGGCTTTTCTCTGTAGTGTGGGCAAAACAAATATTTCCTCTGGGATGAATCTCTGTTCCTGCCTCTCTACATGTAAATGCTCTCCTCACTCTCTCCCAGCACGGAAAGTTGTTCTGACAAGATTGCTGAAAGCAATGGGCTTCACATGAAAGATGTTCCACAAGAAAGCCAAAGCAAAGAGCTACTTGACTTACTGGTGCTATCATACTTTATAAGCAGCAAATTGTTACAGAGACAAGATGATAAAGAATTGCATCTAAGACATAGCAGGCAGTCAAGTTTAAAGGTCTTCTGTCTTGCAAAAGATCCAAGAAGGCCTGGCATCTGCTTCAGTGTCTACAGCAAAGACCTTTGTACAGACACAGATGTCAAGCAGGGGATCTTTGATAGTAGCTGGAGGCAATACATCTGTCTGCTGCCTTTTGCTACTTTTCTTTTTAGGTCAAACTCAGAAATCGAGCAGCCTGGCTTGCCCGACACACTTGGTACAAAAGCTTCCCCTGCCAAGGTTCCTGCCAAGAGTGGACAGGAGATCAACCCTCCCCAGAGGGATTGCAAGTAGGCTGGTGAGGACAGAGTGCTGCCTCTGCTGGGCTGGTATGGGCTGCTTTGGGGTGGCTTTCTATGGCAGCAGAGATGGTGGTGATGGGCAGACTTGTGTTCTTTGCTCTCGAAGATGTGGTTTGTCCTCCTTCCTGGCACTTTAGCTGTCCTCAGTTTGACAGAGGCTGCTAATTTTTATTACCCAGCTATACCAAGGAATAACATCATTATTTAGGAAAGTAAATAAGACACTTTAGTGTTTCACTATAACATTTTTTCCTTCAAATATGGGCAAAACTGTCTAAGTACAATGAGGATTTTGTATCAATACATTTATATAGGTATGGGTAAATAAATACATATGTAGTACATATATAGAAAATCACTTCAGTGTAGACCTCTTCCACTTAGAAGACCACTTAGATCATGATTTTCTGACACGTGAAAGGAACAAGCAAGCCAAGTTACATGTGGCCATGAAACACAAGCAATCCTCTTAGCATGAGCACTTCCTTGCAAAGAGGAGAACACTGTGGTGAGCTCTCATTGATATGCTCTCCTGGACCCCAGTGCACCATGGGTGACAGGGTCCCATCTAGGCCACTGTGTTTCTGCTTCCCAAGGTTTGGAAAGCAGGCATGGGCCACGATATCCAGAGCTGTGGTCAACAGCTCATTGTCCACATGGAGACCAGTGACGAGTGGTGTGCCTTGGGTCAGTACTGGGGCCAGAAATGCTCAACATCTTTGTTGGGGACATGGACAGCGGGATCAAGTGCATCAAACTTAGGAAGTATGCTGAAGATATCATGCTCTGTGGTTCAGTCGCCACGCTGGAGACAAGGGATGCCATCCAGAGGGACCTGGACATGCTTGAGAGATGGACCCATGCAAACCTCATGAAGTTCAACAAAGAGACCTGCAGGTTCCTACCTGGTGTCCCTGGTGTAATCACAGACACATCTACAGGTGGGCAGAGAAGTGATTGAGATCAGCCCTGACGAGAAAGGCTTGGTGATGGTTGATGAAAAATTCGATATGAGCCAGGAGTGTGCTCACAGCCCAGCAAGCCAGCCACATCCTGCGCTGCATCAAAAGAAGTATGGCCAGAAGGTCAAAGGAGGTGATTCTGCCCCTCTACTCTGCTCTTGTGAGACCCCACCTGGAGTACTCCACACAGTTCTGGTGCCACCAACACAAGGACATGGAGCAAATCCAGAGGAGGGCCATGAAGTTGATAAGAGCACTGGAGCATGTCATCTGCAATGACAGGCTGGGAAAGAATTGCAAAATATTCTAAGTTAAAGGGACCCACATGGACCTTTGAGTCAAACTCCCAGGTGCCTTGCCTGAACAGGGTTTAAACCCACGACCTTGACACTATTACTGCCATGCTCTAACCAACTGAGCTGATCTCAGGGTTGGGGCTGTTCAGCCAGGAGAAGAGAAAGTTGTGTGGAGACCTCCTAGCAGCCTTCCAGTATCTGAAGGGGGCCTACAGGGAAGGCAGAGAGGGGCTCTTCCTCAGGAACTGTAGTGAAAGGACAAGGAATAATGGGTACAAGCTGAAAGAGGGGAAATTTAGCTTAGATATTAGGAAGAAATTCTTCACTGTGGGGGTGGTTAGACACTGGAACAGGTTGCCCAGGGAGGCTGTGGATGCCCCAACCCTGACAGTGGTCACAGCCAGATTGGATAAGGCCTTGAGCAACCTGGTCTAGTGGGAGGTGCCCCTGCCCATGGAAGGGGGACTGGGACTAGGTAATCTCTAAGGGCAATTCCAACCTCAACATTCTATGATTCTGTGATCCAGTACAGCCAGGGAACAGCCAAATCAAGCCTGAGGATACCATAGAAAAGAGAGAAGATCCAGACCCACAGAGTAAGTAGCCTTTGATGCTCTGGGTATGTCAGAATGTTATCTAAGTTGAATGTTAACTAAGATACTAACTGATATTTCTAAAAAAACCAACATCCAAGTGTTTTATGATATGCCAAATAAATGTATCACATTAGTGCCTCTAGCTATTTGTAGCAGTAGATGAATACCAACTCTCCATTAAACATATTATTTCATATAAATCAGAGTATTTTGCAGAAGTTAAATTTTTTCACTTTTTACAGAGAAAATTCAAAATACAATGCTAGCGCATTTAATTTTGATGAGTTGTTTAAAGCATTGTAAACAATGCCTATATATTATCTGTGTATAATATCAGGTATACTAAAGATGTACCAATACAACACTGAATGTCATAAAAAGCCAAAATGAATTTATTCAGAGGAAAATAATTTAAAATTATCCATTACTGACTTTTTTTTAAAGAATTGGCAATTGTCAGAAATGGTTATTTTAGGAATAGTTTTTATTCTAACTGGGAACCAGAATTACTGAAATGCAGAATAGCCCACCAGAAAAAATTCAGTTCCCAGCTGGATCTTTCCACTGGTTTAAGTGACTTATTTTGGACACTGTTGAAACAATCCATAGCAAAGTTGTTGGATAGCTCTAGGAATTTGGGCAGGCTATGGACTCAGTTGTGGGTTGCTGGTTCAAATCTAGAGGGCCTGCATGGGAAGTGTTGATAGCATGACCTCAGCCATGTGGTATGAGTTTACCTCCCTGGGTGTAGGTGACAGCAACAGAAATAGCATTAATTAGTCCACTTCAGTATCTCAGCCGAGGTCTGACATGGCAAAGCAGGGAAGCCTACTGTGCTTCAGACTGAGCTGGACTTGCTCCATGGATAAAAATGTAGCTTCCCTATTCCAGGTCCAATCCGGGTTTTATTAGCACTACTGCTGTGATGCCAAAGGAAGAAAGCAAGAATAAGAAGAGAGCATCAGACTAAGTAATTGGTTAGAGATGGTACCCTGGGAAGACAGGAACAAAAGGCAATGAGCTGTAGCCAGCCACACAATCCAAAGTAACAAGCAGTCAGCACTGGATTAGCAACCAAGGCAACATTAATAATTTAACTACAGTGTTCACAATGATTTAACCATGCTATTCAGAGCATAAAGCTAATGGTGATATAGTGAATGAAGCTAGAAGGTGGTAATATTCTAAAAGTTTGTAAGTGTCAGCACATAAAAGAATCTCTACTGGAAAAGGCAATGTTCAAATTTTTTGTTCTTTCTTGTTTCCTGAAAAACACAAAAGGCAAGCATTTACATTTTGGTAGTTGCTATTTAGTATTTTCCATCCATGAAGGGGTGGGCTGTTTCAGAAGTTCCTATTGACAGCCAACTTACAGAGTGTGATAGACCAACACATTATGCTGTCTTTGAAAAGTGAATAACAAATGGTTTTGCTATTTACAAGTCAGAAGTGAAGGAATGGATCTGAGCTACAGAGCACCCAACCAAAATACACGAACCTCTCTCTGCATGCCCCACCTGCAAATTCTGCCTTCATCTAAGTTAACTTTATAAGTCATCCTAATTCATGGAGGGCTGCAAAAAGAAATATTAAAGAGAGAACACAGGAATGTGATAGCTCAGAACAGGCTCTCAAAATTTATCGCTTGCCTACACACAGAATCCTACCACTCTACTGCTGTGATTAAAATGGTAGAACCCCTCTCTAAGGATTACAGCCACTACGTTATCACGGAAGATATTTGCCTGAATTAAATCCACAACTGTCCCATGTTGCATTCTCCATTCTGTGAAGTTAAATGCTTTCCTAGTAGTGACCACGTAAAATGGCTGCTGTTTTTACACCTGTTGTGCTTTGTGTATGTATTCATAGGCAGAGCTTTTACTGTGGTGACAAAAAAATGGATTTTTACAATCCTTTACTTGCACTAGCATTGAGGAGTCCATACAGTCAAGAAAAAATGAATTAGATTCGATTGTGCCTCACATATCCTGATGGAAGCATTACTGCAAACTCCAACTGCAGGGACAAATTCTGCTAATTGCATTGTGCAAACTAGCTACAGAGCCTGGGCTGAAGGAAAATTTAAATTCCCAAGGAAAACACATTATTATATTACATACTGCAGGCTGCTCTCAACTTCAAGTTGCAGTGGCCCACCAAATCAATTTGGCATAGTCTTGGAACTCTGTGAATTCCCTCTGAGCTGGAAACTATGCAGGTCCTAAGTGCTCACCAGGTGCTGGGGATATTTTAGTTAGCTCTGGGCTAGTTCTAAGTGCTCATTACAGGAAATGGTTTCAGTTCCTATTGACAGCATTTCTCTGAAAGAACTATATTTAAGGAGTTTAGTAGAGGCACTAGGGTAGTGGTGGGAGTACAACTGTAATATTTAGGATTTTCTCAGTTTATGTGCAAAAACTACTTCAAACTAGGTTTCCTTCTGTGGTAGGCAGATGAGAATGTATCCAGAGAGCCTGGATCCTATGGTCATCCCTACATCTCTAAGTACGTTGCCACTGCTCTTGCTAAATTTATATTAGAAGGGTAGCCCCCATTGCTCTGGATCTTATGGATAAAAAAGTTAGTCCTAGAGAGATGCTAAAAGCAAGGATAGATTTGTCTTTGTTTGGCTAAAATGTAGTATGAACAATAAATACCGCTCCGCTTTTTGGCTCAAAGATTCATCTACGTAACAATGCAGTGCTGTCATTAGTAATACCACTCTGGGGCATCTTTTCTGAGTTAACAAAAATATTAGGCATGCTATTAATACCACCCATTTCACATGTTGATGTGATAAATGATTATTTTTACTACTTAGCTTCTGTGTGATTTATATTCTGTCCCAGTTTTTATATAAGTGAAACCTCTAAGCATTCCTGCCTTGAGCCCCTACCTTTGTGCAGGCGGTCTTTAGATCGAACCCAAAGAAAAGCTGAAAAATCATATTCCCAGCAAGAACAAATGCCTGGGTGAGCCCATGGTTCAAGGTATGAAATTTGGTCAATGAGCATGCAGTGGGCTTTGTGCAACATATACGCAAGGAGCATCCTTGACAGCAATGTGTCTGCTCCCTTCCACAACTAACAGGGTGGTCCAGCCCCCAGCAGACTGACAGGGGTTCCTGCCTCCCCTCCTCTTCTGAGCCTCTACTAGAGAGCTAAAATGTTGAAATGTGAGTTTATTTGTATTTCTTTAACTGAAAAGATAGCTACAGAAAAAGTGGTTATGGTTGGATTATATTCTATCTCCTTAATCTCCTGTGTGTCTATACCAGGTCTGCAGCAGATACACACTAACAAACACTGGTAAATCAGACTTTACTCTTCAAGCCCTTCACACTTTCTACTCATTAACTACAACCTTCCCATGGATGTGCTTGGATGATTTTTTCTGCTCATTCCTGTTTGTCATGTTCTCTTTTTGAGTACTTATCTTTGAGGAGCAGAAACCAGTCTTGGCTTGCTACTGAGAAAAACACATACAAAGAGGTGCCTTCTACATCTCCCTCTGAGGACCTCATGTCACAGCCAGCAGAGGAATTGGCAGTAAATTGCCATAACTGAATATCTTGAGGCATGAGCTCCATCCGGCCTCAGAAAGTGTTGATAGGCAAAGACTTGCAATAGAAGTCACTGAGGAAAGCTCTGCAGAGCTAAAGTTGGCAGGTGACTAGGAAGCCCTAAGCCCTTTGAATCAGGACACAGCCCTGTGCTGAAAGAATCAGTCTTTGGTTTATAGAGAAAATTATGATTCTTGCTGAAATTCCTTGATTGTTTCAGACAAACTAGATTCATCAGAAACACTTGTTTTTACAGGTCATTCTTATTTTTGAAGATTATCTTTTGAAAATAAGAACCTTCTTTTCTGTCCTTTTGATACATGTGATTTTGTCATGCACATCCTTTCCCAAATGAGTAGTGTTGTTTTAGAATTTCAGACCTCCTCTGGATTTTAAATGTGCTACAGTAAATTCACCTTGGGATGAATCTCCATGATGGAAGCAATACTGCTTTCAATGATTGCATTGAACATAATTTAAAAATATATTTACTGATTTTGCAAGATTTTAATGAGCTTTGGAAAGCTATTTAACATCCTTTGAAGAAACCTAGGATAAAAAGAAAATATTACTTATATAAAACATATCAGGATGCCATGGAGGGAAGAGCCATTTACTGGTCTCAAAGCGGATTTAGGACTCAACAGTGTGCTGAGAAAGTTAAACTGCCTATTAGCCAGTGCCAGCTGCACCAGAGGCTGTTTTCAGATATATTTAATGGGCAGGTGTCCAGCATTACTGTCATATCTACTTCCATCCTTTGCCTGTCCCTGCAGTATGTAGTGGTATTTTCATATTGTATAAAGCCTATTTAGTAGTGAAGATTCTCTCCTGAGCAATTGTACAGCTTCAAGACTTAGGCAAAGCAAAAGAAGAAACACAAGCACCCCCCTCCAAAAAAAAATAAATATATTTTTTCCCACATAAAGTAAAACAAGTCTATCAATTTAAAACATCTGTTCTAAAGAGGTTACTCCTGCTGGTCTCCTTTCATTTTTTCTCCTTAGTTTTTAATTACTTTTCTCTTAACAGCTCCACATGACAAGATATCTCTCTTCCCAGCCCAGAGGGAATGACTGAAGCTCTTGTTTGACTACCCCAGTGCTTTTCTGACAGCTGTACTGCTAGCTTTGCCTTCTTATCTTTTTTGTTGTTGTTGTTATTTTTCCTTAGCTCTTGGGATTGGCTAATAGAAGATCTCTGCTTTGAAGCCCATCTACAACATGGCAGGGTCATTGTTTCCCTCTGGCAAAGGAGTTTTCGTTTGCAACAGGTGAGGATGAGTTGGTGCAAACAGCAAGATGTGTGTAGTAGTAACTCCACCAACCCTGAGGGTCTTTATCAAAGTATCTCACTCAGGGATACATACAAAAGAGGACACAAACCTGATCTCTGGAAAGAAAGTACAGAAGCCTTCTGAGCTTGTGCCAGACCCCAGTGAAGTCCAAGTGAGGGTCCAAGTGTTCTGTCATTGTCCTTTCCTGTTAGCACATGGAACACAATGGGACGGCAGTCCTACCAAGAGCCTCTAGGGGCTACTGCAGTTCAATAAATCACAATAAATAAACTGCAAACCCAGTTTTGAGTCTGATATGGGCTGTGTTAATCTCTGGTGTGCTATCTTGGACTTCAGAAGAGTTACATGCAACGGAATATCGCCCACTGAGCCTTTGCTGACTGCTCTCACATTGCCATGAAGGATAAAGGATCACAGTGAGTACAGAATATTCTCTTAGGACACAGTGTTTTGTCTTGTTTTCCTGGGGGAGGAATTAGTCTTTCAGTACTCTTTCTTGCTTTGTTCCCTACTTTCTGATAATATTGCAAAAGTAACATCTTTAGCTTATGCTGGGTTCTGCAGAGAACACACCAGCTTTGTGTATATAACAGATTTTTCACTCTTTGCTAGTGCTTTAATGAAATTTGGTTTTATTTGAGTTAATAAGAATCAATGTTTTACTAATTTTCTCTTTAAAGATACCATGCACCCTTGATAATTCTCTCCCACCACATGGGGTTTGGTTCACTGTGAAAAGTTGCATGCACCGTATGAGGCGTAGCAAGAGAATGTGCATGTGAAAGGAGCAGTCTTGAGAGCAGCATATTTAAGAGACTCAGAATTTAGGAGGAAATCTCTACAGGATATCAAAGCAAATTTCACTCCAAGAAGGTTTCAGTTTGTCAATAGATGTAGCACAAAGGCTTCCTGTTGTTTCACAAACAATGAATCTTCTCCAGCCTATAAATAATGTAAAGACAAGTCTCAAGATTTTTAAAAAATTCTGCTAGCTTGAGGCTACCTACCCAGCATGCCTCCTTGTTTACAACTTCCCACTACAAACATATATTGTGTTTGTTTTCAGACAAACATCAGCTTTCCCAACTCCTGCAATTAACCTCCAGTATATATTAGCAGCAGCCTTTTAAGCAGTTTTTACATCTAGTGATGCTGGGCAGCAGGGTCATGGAGTGGTTGGCTCTGTACCATGCAGAAGTGATCTCCTTGGCAGGACGTGTGGTGCAGCACCTTCACTTACAGTGCTAATGAGTTACTGCCATCAGCTGCCAATCCTTAGAAAGCACCTGCCCTTCAGGTAAACTTCCTTAAAGCCATTTATAAAGGTAAAATGAAGTGGTGCATTGAGTAAAGGTGCTGCCACACCTTACATAGATCTTGGGAATATAAATGGGATCTACACAAAGGAATGGATTTATAAAGTTCATTTTTTTTGTCCAAAGGTTGTCTTTTGTGTGAGAGAGCCTGAACTCCCAACATCTCCAGGAGTGCAGGTGAGTGCCCTTACTGCTTGAGCCCTCTTCTGATTTTGTTGGTCTCTCATACTGCATTTTTCTGTGCAGATACAGTAAGCCCAGGGGAGAGACCTTGTGCTTAGGCCAGCATGTCCTGCCAAGGTTAGGGCCCCTTGCACAACATGGAGTCATGTGCTTGGTCTCTGGCAGGATGCCAAGAGCACAGACCCCATGCGTGCCCCTTCCTCACCAGCAGGGTCTCATAGGGAATACAGGTGCCTGTCTGTTTTGTTTGGTATCTGATCCTGTCCCTCTGGGCAGGGTGTACTCTATAACAAGTGTTTGTTCACATGGTTTTTAGAATCTCATTAGGTTGCTCAGAAAGAGGTTTTGTGTGCAGTCAGGAATACAGGAATACTGGGCATTTGTAGAGCTTTTAGAAAGGAAAACAAAAGTCAAGACGCTGATGGAGTGTGGGCAACCAAGGAGATTTGGATAGCAAGTCTGGAGTTAACCAGTTAAAGTCCACTTTCTTTCAAATTCATCCACTTTCACTCTTTATTGGAATGATCCTGAAACACATTGTTCAAAAAATCAAATTTGGGTCAAGGACAATTTAGTCTATAGCTGTACACTTTACACGAAAAATTTGTAATGATGAAAGGAGTCTTGGCTAATTCTGAGCATCCTCAGAGTTTCCTCTTTGTTGTTATCCACTCTGGTTTTCCTGGAGGCTTTTTACACATGAAACAGAGTTTTTAAAAGTGAATGCAATTTATTTAAAAGCACATTTGAGATTCAAGAAGAGACAAATAGTTCATTCTAATATAATGTAAGACCAAGACTATAACAGAGTATGGCCCACACCAGAGATCTGGATTGATGGTTGGGATCAGTCAAGGAACAGCTGCAAGCCATAATCCTTCAGATTTTTGATGCTGTAAAGGACGGGGCATGCACCCAGATCTTTCCAGTTTTCTAAATCTTGGCTGACAGGTGTCCATCCACACAATGACAGCAACACAATAAACTGCTCAGCTACATTCTGTGACTGGACACAGAGGGAAATTCCCCTCTCCCCTACTTCGGGCTGATTCACGAAGGGTAAAAGGAAGTAGTTTCTTGGATGAACTATAAACCATTCCACCAGTGACACCCATTTAGGAGCTTTCAGCCTGGCAGTTGTATAATCATGACGTGTACTGCAAAGTATAAGCAAGAAAAAGCCTCGAGTCACATGAATTTAAGAAAGCAACAAGGGGGAGGGAAGGTTTATGAAGTCAGACATGGTTCACCCAGAAGGTGAAGTGTTCTCAGGTTTTCATTAGCTCTTAAAATTCCAGCTACACATCTAATTTCCAGGCCCTACATATCCAGCTGAGGTATTACTTCCTTACTGCCCAAGTCAGGTTTTGTGTTCTACAAATGCTCTACAGAAATATCATTATAAATCCATAGCTGAAAGGGCCTGTGCATCTTAAGTGCTCTATCGTTTTCTACCTCTGAATATTCTGCCAGCAGAGATTTAGAACATTGGCTCTGTAAATGCTTTCATGTCAAGACTAAAGGCAACACTTGTTTAATTCATTCTTTGACCCAACAGCAGCTTTATCTTAGGTTATCACTTGTTAAGCTCTCTAGAATGTTTTAAACATGAAGGGGGCTGCTGTGTATATATACCCTGTCTATTGTATTTTACTTGTACAAATTTGACAGTAGTGATTCATAAGCATCAAAACCATTTCCTTTCTGTGCTGCAAATTATGCTTTTCTTTAGCTTCATTCACAGGGTGTGTAACCCATTCCAGACAAAAGAAAAAAAAAAAAAAAAAAGAAAATTGTATTTATCCTCTACCCAATTTGTAATTCCTTATTGTAGATCACTAGAGGTCACAGATTTATATACATCTGCTTATGTATATGTATTTTCATATCTACTTGTGTGTATAAAATAAAGTTGTGTTGTGCATATAAATATACCTGTATGTACAGTTTGGGTACATGTGTATTTATAAGTATAAATATGCACACACATGAGGACAATTTTATATGCTGTGTTGTAAATGTAGGACTGGAGTTATATATCAAATGTACTGCAACCTGATTAGAATAACAACTAAGGTTTGATGTACATCAAAATAATTTACACTACTCTGTGTAAACCCATTATGTCTGTAAGCATAGGATTTATCTCTAAGTTGTCAAAACACAACTGTATTTAAAATCAGCATCTAATAATGACCCCTCAGAAACTACTTCAACAAAATCCTTTTGGATTTGCATTACATAACATGCATCAGAAAATCAAAAGTTTTATATTATAGAGTCACAAGACTCTTGATATCAGTCTGTATATTTACTCCCAACAATGATTTTTTTTACACCATAGGACAGATAACTTCTCACGTAAATACCCCATTCTTGGGTTGAAGTCTGATTCCTCTCTGAACATCACAACAAGGTCTTAGTACTTGCCATCCTCTTATTGGCTCTTTAAAAAACCCAAAACAACCAGCCAAAGCCAAAGTAAAAAAAAAAGGCAAAAAGCCCCAGTTGGGTGGGAGCCTCGAGGGGAGGCTTGCCATGTCTTGCAATACATTCCCCAATCCAGATAAGCAAGGACCGTAACGCAGACAGAGCAGTGCAGCTCTGTGCTACCTCTGTAACGAAGTGCCAATCAGTTGGGACAGAAGCAGATCTCTGCCTGGTGCCTTGGCCCTGAGTAATTACTCAACAAGATATGTTCAGAGGAGTAATGTGAAAAAAATACCCTGAGTGGAAGAACAGGATAGCAAAAGTTACAGCTCCATCAGGAAGGAGGTAGTTGAGATATGTGGGAGATATCTAGACAAAGTTTAAATTATCTGCTTTGTAACTGCAAGTAATAGTAAAAGTTGTTCAGCTGAAAGCTGGACACTTAGAAGAGAGATTTCTTCTTGACACTGGCTTTTTTTGAAGCACTTTATGGTTTTAATAGTTTTCAGTTGGTGCAGGCAGTAAAACCTATGCAAGTACTGTATGGAACTGCAGAAAGAATGTGCCCCATACAGAATTAACTGGTTGTGGCAAGTGAACAGAACAGACAGCAGGGTGAGCAAGAACAGTGTGCTAAAGTGAGTTTGACCCAGCCCTGACTAATAAAACCATCAGAAGATGTTACCTACAGTGGGATTCAGCTCCACTAGTCACAGCTGTCAAAAAAGTTAAATGTCTAGTTAAATCTAATCTCTTATGTTCTAGAGGCTGGGGAGGCACCAGCACAAAAGACAGGTCCAGTGGTTAATGAATCCCAACTATTTGTAAGACAGCTTAAACCAGAAAGATCTGTCCTCTCAAAGGAGTAAAACCAAATATCAAGGATAAAACCTCCTTACTTTTTCCACATCTGCACTAACATGAAGTGAACCCCATTTATGACCTAGGCTGATGCTCGTAAGGAAAGAACAGTACTCTAACACAATACACATGCTGGAACAGCCAAAAATGCTGTTTTTCATGTGTTGTTGGGTTGGAGGGAAATAAATTTGTAAATTTACACACAAGGCACTGTGAAAGATGTAGACAGACAGTGGTAGGCATTTCCACTAAACTCTCATTCTATGCCGTGAAAGCTAAAAAGGTTTTAACTATATAATTATAACCAAAATATCAAGCCCCAGACAAGATGGACTGAGGTCCCTGATGCTCCAGACATCAGAAAAACTTTAAAATTGCTGGAATTTTAGTTCCTTTTTGACTTCAGAATGGCATCTATTTCAGTTTGCTGACATAACCTGTAACAAAGGAAAAACAGCTCACGTTGAACAACAAAACCATATTTCCATTTATTTTTTAAGAATGTATGAATATTTTTAAGAATTATAAACAGTTAGAAAATCCTGAGACCGGTTGAGGCTAATGATTTTCTAATCAATGCATGGATTTTTCTTAAATAAATAGATAAATCAGCTATCAATACTGTGCTTATCATTCCATTAATGTCATAGCCATGAAAAAAGTATGTTTATAATGTAATATGCTCCGCTCTTACTGAGGCAATGACACCTTTTTAGAGTGTGAGTAGAAGAAATTATTTCAGGCATATATTTTGAATATCTATTTGAAGCTATCATGTTGCAGTGAAAAAAATGTGTTTATCCTTGCTTAGTCTGCAATCAAGTGGCTTAGCAGGCTGATGTTCTCATAGCTTTAACTTTCTTGCTTGGCAGAGGATCAGCCTCTCTTTGCTGCTCACATTGAGCAAACTTGATTGAGAAGGATTGAGATTTCAATCCTTCTGGAATGCTTCTCTGAGATAATGAGCTATAGTGTGCCTTTTGGCCTACAAAGAAATTGTGAGTCTGGGACCATTCCCCTCAGACAGTGCAGGACCTCAGAGAGGGGCTGTTGGTGAAGAAACTTTGCCATCAATGTCATTACAAACAATGTGGCTTCTTAGCAGAATGCTTGAAACACATGCAGAGAACTAAATTAGCCATGAACAACAACAAAACTGAGTCTATCACCACTTTAGAAAAAAATACCCAGATGGAATCTATGGGACTAAATAACCTGAACTTTAATGGAATTATCTGGGGGGTTTTTGTTTCCTTGCGGGTCATATAGAAAGAAAGAGCAGTGCTACACCTTTGATGTAGTTTTAATAAATATTCAAAGTCCCTTCAATTACTGCCTGAATAATTACCGTGGATGCAAATAAAATGGGGAAACCAGAACGACTTTCTGGTCTTCCTCAGGGGAATGGACTTTGGAAGTAGCAGCACAGAATTGTATGAGGCAACTTCAAAAAGAGAGGAAAGGAGAAAACTGAGAATAGTAGGTGTTGTAAGCCTCTCAAAGGCACTACGTTGTTAGCTGTGCATGCAAAAGAGTCTACATTAGCACTACAGCCTTCTGCCATGGTGAGTGGCCAACTACAGCTTTGGAAATGATACTTTCTTCTCTTTGTGACCTGAGGGAAGTCTCTGTGCATTACCTTGCTGTCTGCTTCAGTGAATCTTTTACAGCAAAATAAAGCTGGCCGTGAGAAACAGAAAATATTTGCAAGCCAGAACACCCATGAAGACACTTCTCTTGGTAGTGAGAGTTTAATTCCAGGGATCATTTTGAGCATATCTTGTGCTTTGATCCACTGCTAGGGTTGTTGAGACAGGCCTTTTCCAGAAGCATACCAGGATCCCTCTTGCGATTCCCCACAGAACTGCAGCAACACCACTTCTCTAATGAAAACATGTAGGACTTTGTGGTGGCCTTTTTAAGCCATTCTAGTTCAGGAAAATATTTTGTACTGTGCTGGTGAAGAACACTGGAAGGTTTACAGAGTGTCTCTAATAAGGCTGAGATCACCAAGTCATTTTGTTCTCTCATTCTAGAGGTCCAAGAAAGCCTTTAATTCATATTAAGGAAGAGACATCTTGTTCTCTCATTCCATCCCTCAAACTACCAGCTGGACAACCCTTTAATCTCCACCATGACAGTGTAGTAGGGTTCTACTCTCAGGTTTTTTCATTCATTAGCTCAATGTCCTCATTATAGTTATTACTTCACCTGACTGTGGCTGCAAGGATGGCATATGCCTCAGTGGACTCTATAGCTTACCAATTTTCTAAGAATTTTATCATCACATACTGTGTGGACATGTCCTCTCAGTCTCAGAGAATCAAATAGCAATGACTCAACATCATGTGGATACACAGTCAGCTCCTGTGATGCTGTTGTCTCCCAGTGGATCTGAAATGTGCTGGTCTTAGCAATAGCAGACCTTTCCTAAAACTTAAAAATGCAAGTTCAAATACTTCATGCCTTGGTCAAGCCATTTGAAAGACTGAGGAATATTGAGGATGAGGGATAAACACTCTGGAAATCAGAACATGGATATGAAAGTTGTGATTCTGTTCTTCAGCTTCCTGGTTTGCATTTTATAATTTCTTCCAGCAGACAGCTGCATTAGGGGGGCTATATGGGGAATGTTGGGCTTCCTCTGTTTGTGTTTCCATATAAAGGGCAGCATTTGTCACTGGCTCTTGATACTCACATTTGTGTTTTGGGGAATGCAACTCACATCAGTCAAAGCATGTGAGTGACAGGGAATTCTGCACAGGAAACAGGATCCTTCTGTTCTGCTATCGCTGGTTAAAAAAGACCCTTTCTTGGAGAAAGAAATGTTGCTGCCTGCCTCAATAGAATTGGCATTTTTAGTCAGCTGACCAAAGATGAGCACAGCAGTGGCTGTGGGCAGCTGCAGCAGCTGAGCCAGTGAGCCCTGGCACAGGGACAGAGCCAACAGGTGTCAGCCAGGCAGGCAGCACCTATGCACAGCATCAGCCTCCTACAAGACCTCAGGAGGACATGGAGATGGTACATGCCCTTCCAGCTATGTTAGGCAGTTCTTTGCTGTTACAGCTGGTTTCTGCATGGCCAGTACTGAGGGAAAATGAATGGTTAAAGGCAGGGTAGTCATGGGTCTCTAACTGTGCTACTCTGTGTATAGTCACTGAGCTCCTATCAGTGATGAAGCCATCCATGTTTTCTGCAGACAAACTTGCCCACTAAGCTAGAGGGAGACCATATGCCAGGCCTTTCTGGAGCAGCCCTAGGAGCACTGCTGAACTTTGTGCCTTGGGAATCACTTGGAGCAGTCAAAACAATCCAGTAAATTCCTTGTCAGCATCTCACAATTTTCTTTATCATTCTCCAGTTTTCTATGTGACTCAGAGAATCAAGAAGCTAATTCATTCCATAGATCAGCTTACTGCTATAATCGGGTGTCCTGTTTGGCATTTCCTTATCTGATCAGCTAACCAATTATTTTCCCTTGTACGGAAGGATGAGTACATGAGGGCCACTCAGATGAGGATTGATCAGGACTTGTTCCTCAAACAGAGCCCAAATCAAACTTTTTCTGATGCTATCAGTGGATGCTTCCCACCTTTCAAAGACAGGTGCTCATATATTTCTGACCTTTCCTTCCCACCACAGAGAAAAAGGGCCTGAAACACAGAGAAAGGTATTTTGCTATGGGCTTATATGCTTTCACCCATGCTTCTCTTTCTGCCTCTCCTAGATTCCCTTGATCAAGAGTCTCTTGATCTTTCAGTTCTGAAAGTCATCACACTAAGTTTCAAACAGATCCAATCATTCATAACTTCTCCCTCTGAGAAATATGTCAAACTCCTTTTGCTTGTTTATCTCTGATCCTCTTTACAGATACATTAAGAGCTCCCCTACATTAACATCCCTAGCCTTCAACTTGCTTCAGATGATTCCTTTGTCTTTTCAAAACTAAATGCCAGATTTTTTTGATCTCAGGAGTGAAACTGACTTCTTACCTCTGTTCTTTTCAATAGCTGAGAGGAAGCATTGTCACTTTTGAAGCTTCCAGCTCATGGTATTTTCTGCTTGAACAGAAGTTTAAGCATAGCCAAAGGATGTATTTTTCACCTTAGCTAATGTACCACTTCTCTAAGGGCAAGAGGCTCAACAGGTAAATGGGCATGAATCTACACAAATCATCTATCTAAGTTAGACCAGCTGAGATTCTGGCTGGAGAAATCAAAAGCAATTTGTTCTAGAAAGTACAGTCAGCAATTGACTTTAAGTTGCTTTTCTTGTCAATACACACTTTTGGCTTGAGAATGTCAAAGAGTTTTCTTCTGAATCTTTGTACTTTTTTGTGGTCCTATTTGGGTGTAAATTCACCTTCACACCACATATTCACTTTCACTTACACCTTGCTTTTAGACTGGGTGCTGAGCTGACATGTCTATGAAAGCTGTCTGACACATCCTATGGCTGTCACTGAACAAGACCGAGTGGCCTCTTTTTCTGCTCATTGGTTTCTCATACTTCAGTGACTCTCCTGTTCATTTTTGGAGGGCCTTGTAGCTCCGCTTCACTTCCTACACAAACTAGCTGCTGCAGTTGAGTAGACTAAAAGGATCCATGCCCATTTTTCTTCTACATTGCCCTTTCTTCATGCATTTTTCCTCCCTATCCAGTGGAAACAATGACTAAGTCAGGTGGTAGAAGTTTCTAAGTCCCAACAAATAAACACATGGTTATGACTCCTTGACTTCTTTTCATCTTCCTTAATTAACAGTATTCCTTTCTCACGTAGAATTCCTGGAAAGGAATGCATCAGCACTGTTGCCTGGCCAGTGTATTTGGGAAATGAAGTTTGGTGGAGAGGCAAAGTCCCCAACAAAGAAACAAAACAGGATCTCTGGAGTGCTGTGATGGCTCTTCAGAATTGAAGTATTTCATGCAGTTTCTTGGTTTGCCTGCTCAGGCTTTCAATGAAAAATTGAAATGTTCTGTGGGAAGCAGAACCATTTCATGAATAATTCACTGCAACGGAAAGCTTGCCTCTCTGTTGCAAAACAGTTTGATGTAAAACTTTTCCGTTTCTTCCAATTAGGACAAATGTAGAACTCTCTCTGTGCTGTCCTGGGGCTCAAAAGGCAACACAGCTGTTGTCCTGTATCTTCACTAGCAATAAAGGTTTGATCAGCTTGTGTGCTTAAGATACAGGCATGAGAGAAAGGAAACAAGGCCTAATTTACTGGAAGTCCCCTTGAATTCTCCTCAGAAATTATACAACTTTGCATTCTTTAGGCCAGGGATAAGGCTTAGTTTTTTCTTGCTTGTTTCTGTTGTATGTTTGCATTTCTCAAAGGCCTTTATTTTTTCACACATTTGTTTGAAAAATTCCAGCCTTATTTCCTATTCTGCCATTGCGCTAGGTTTGTCTCTTGTTTGCTGTAAATGGTATCTTTCACTGAGATGGATTAAACTATTCAAATACCTTTATACTGATGTGCTTCTAAGCTACATTCTGTAATAATTACCAGACATATACTGTAAAAAATAATTATCCCAGTTTTGGTGTAAGAGAGAAAACTGAGACTGACAGTTGCTGCATGGACAACCTCAGCTGAAACATCACCAAAAGCCACCACAGCTGGTTTGGGAAGTTTTGACTGAATGTACATTAGTCTCTCTTCCAGCAGGATATGAGCTTTAAGCCTCAGGACTTCCAGAGTCGGTGGGCACCTTTTCCCTGATCATCTCCCCATTTTCTACCTGACTACTGGAATATGGATAGCATTTGGTAGAGGTGGTACATAAGCCCTCCGGCTGCTTTCATCATTCTGTCAAAGGGAGGAAAACAATCAATGTGCTGAAGCAAGAAAACAAATGGCCAAATAGCTGTTGGAACAGGAGGTTCCAACTCACTGGAGCTCGGCTTATTATAGGCCATATGCCTGAGTGGCTCCTCTCACTGAGTGCTGCACCCAGATATGGAAACAAGTGTGAAAGTGCCTGTGGTTCATCAGGCCTGATTTTCTATAACCATATGCAACTAATGAGAGCACAGAAAATAAGAACCTGAAGAGGCTGTGGGGCTAACAGGAGAGAGAATCCTCGACAAAATATAACATCATATATAAATTTCCCAAATATTTATGCAAAGATCATAACAGGCAATAATAATTTGGTTTCCCAAGCTCACAGCAGATGATCTTGTTTTAGTCCACAGGCTATAATCATAAATGATGCAGCTTAATATAGGTAGGGAAATAAATTAATTGAAATGCTCTTCTACTTTTAAATATCTAGATATTTTTAAATATCATGGGGTTGAATTAATAGTTTCTCTTTACAGATACCAGTAGCTCATGCCCTTTCAGCTATGCTCAATGTTTGTAGGGCTTGCTGTGTAAATGAGGGACTAAGAACATGACTCAGGTCCTCAATAATGGATGCATTACAGAGACTGAATGACAGAACCCCAGAATAAGGAGAACAGAAAAGGTGGAAGAAGTCTGGTTTTTACCTCACATTTCAGTTATCTTTACTCGGCAGAACTCTTTCCAAGAGCACTGAGGTGTCAGGCCCCAGCCAACCATTTCAATTGGGTGTTAGGAAGTCTTAATTATCTAGAAAAGAGAAGTGGCCACCAGCAACCAAGAGCTTGTTCTAGAGCTGCTATTTCACCATTCTCTCTGTAGAGTACTTATTTCCTCACAGAGCTTAGTTCCTTAAGGACTTATTCTGGAAGACATGTTCCTGTGAAAGTGGCTTTGCTAATTTGGAGAAAGCATTCTTAGAATAATGAGATATGTGTTTTTAGTTATTGTGGAGGAGGTGCTCCACTCCAAGCTCATACCATGTCCTTAATTCAAAAGGGTTTCCCCAAAGAAGATGGTGCTTCACCTCTCATCACACCTTCCATATTTCTGTGGCCGGTTGTACAGCTCTGTGACCTTTCAATCCTCTAGACTGGGATTATGTCATCTGTCTAGTAGCTCTTTCCACACGTAATTCACAGCACTGTCATAATTCACTACAGCTACCTCAGTCCACCCACATTCTGTAAATAGGATGATGACAAGTTTTATTTTACTTCATTTCATTTCATTTATACTCCCCTTCTATGTGAAAGGCTCCTGTCCTATCTTTGAAACCTTTCACCTTTATTTTCCACTTTGGTGGCTTGTGCCTCCCCTTTTATATTGCCCAATTTAAAGATTTTTTTATGGCTTGAGTGCCTTGCTTAACTTTCCGAGCAGCACATCAAGTAAGCATGCCCTTTATAACTAATGTGAGCTGTGCTGACAGCACTGGTCTGTCTCTGGTTTGGTTTGAAATGCTGTTACATGAAATGCTAGGAAGGTATCTAGACACGGTGCAGAGTAGGCACCACATGCACACTGTTAGAAGACATTAGTAACCCCTCAGTGCCAGTTGCTGTCCTCATCCGTGTTAGTTCAAAGGGAAAAAAAAAAATGTGACAGTGTTTTCACCTGCATAGGATGGTTTAAACAGCCTTTCTTTTCATGTAACAATAAGCAAAACTAGATATGGAAAGTTGGTTTCTTAGAAATTAAAAATATCATCTTACCAGTCTTAATAAATTTGCCATTCTTTGCTTCTGTGTTGCATAAAGGTACATTAATTATGCTGCTGTCTCTGAACATGGCTCCAAAGAACAGGGTGACCACCTTTTGCAATAAAATTGCAGATTTACAATTTTCCAGCTCAGTGAATTGCTGGTATTTAAATATATTGAAAGGCCAGTGCCAGACTGTTCTGTCTCCCTGTGCTGCATTTTACTGGGAAGGTGGTGCTGGAAGGGTGCATGAGGAGAGAAAGAAAAGGAGCAGAGAAGAAAAAAAAAGGGCAGGAAGGCAGGCAGATATGACAGTAGGAAAAGCCTTCAAAATCAGAAGGAAGGAGAGTGCCTGGAAGGACCTAAGGCTCAGAGGTAGGGGGCCCTTGATGTCTCCTCAACTCTTCTCTTGCTCCCAAATGAGAGCGATGAACATTACTGGGACCCCAGAGAGAGCACGGCTGGTATCTCTCAGGAGGTATGGTCTGTCATTCGGCTGTGAGATGAGGACCAGGCTAGTCTGTCTTTTGCCTCTTTGCCCAGAAAATAGCAGAACAAAGTGTGAACTCTGCGCCGTGCCTCAAATCCAGGTAGGTTTGACATGGCCACACAAATATGTGGGATGATTCCTACTTTCTGTCAGCTCTCCTTGGCTGGGAAGGGGAAAAATGAGTCCATGTAGGCTTTTCCTGTAGTTGTCTGCAATTGAAAATTGGTTTTATCCATCTGCAAAATTGTACATTCTTTTGGCAACAGGGAAGGCATGAAGGAAAATTAGTAGGAAACAAAGTAAAGTGACTGAAAAAAAAATGTTAATGTTTATCTACATAAAAATTAACAGAAGGTAAAGGGATGGGAGGGTAGCAGCTAAGGCAAAGCTGGGTCTTACCTCGTGCCTCTGGCTTGTGTTCATATGTTGTGACATATAGCTAAGGAACACCTTGTGTTTGCCTTACCTGAGTATGACAAACAGCCTTTCTTACAGACACAAAAAAATAAAATATCCAGCTCACAAAGCTCACCCTCTCCTCTCATTGCTAATGGAAACAGTAATGCTCCTGAGGGCACTTGAGTACTGCTGGCATTGGACACCACTGCTGGAGGAAGCAGCATGGCAATCTTCTGCTAACAGCTCAGCTGAATCCCAGGAAACTGATTAAGAGGTGAGAAATTACTTTGGGTTCATGGATTATCTGCTGAAAACAGTGCCAACTTGTGCCTGGTTTTAGACATGGATGGACCAGCCCAGGACCATCTCTACTGCCTGGTTGTGCTGCAAGGAGTGGCCAGGCTGTGCCCAGCACAAACTCCCTGCCACAAAGTCTCTCCACCCATATTGTTTTGAGGGCTGCAGAGACAGAAGAGAGTCTCAGGGACCTTTAAATATCGGCTCCCTGATTTTATTCCACTCTCTGTTTTTGAAACAAAGCTGCTGTGATAACACCCAGGAGGGTTTTAAGTCTCTCCTCCTTTGCAGGAAGTTTTACTGTAAATTCACCCTGGCTTACAGGTTGCACACATTGAATTCTGCTGTGTGTGAGGCTGAAAGAGGAGACTCAAATTCCCTGTGGTGAAGGCTTCCAAGAGCTTCTGAGAGAAGTCCTACTGCTAAAATAGCATCCTTCTCTCCCCACTGTCCTTCTTTTTCCTAACATGCCACACAGCATATACAGAGGTCTGTTCACACCTGTGCCCTGTATTACTGGACGAAGATTTATTTTTTATTAGCTTGTGTCTGGTACTTGGATGACCTTGATGCAAATCTCACTTGGAGTGCAAACTTTCTATGAGTTTGGCATGTAGGGTGGAAATTATGTGAGGGTCACTTCCCCACAGATGATTCTACTGTGTATCTGAGACTGTCACATCTGTCTCCCTCCAGAAGCCAGAAATTAAGAGAAGGAAATATGTCTAGAGCACAGTGCATCAGACTTACTTCATTCCTGTTTTAGGATGAGATAAAGATCTCTCAGAGGGAACTGTTTCTCTCTGGCCACCTCAGGGAGGCCATGTTTGTAGTAGGTATCTCTATTATGGATAGCTTCCTTTAGCCAAATAAATTGTACTGCAGCCACTCCTGTCTTAAAGTTTACCCTTTATAATCTGAGGTGGCACAGACATTTTCCTTTTCTAGAGATGTTGTGAAACTTAAATGCAGTAATGCTTGCATGGCACCTATGTGGGGAGGTGAGAGCAGTGTGGTAATGCTTATCAAACCGTGAGCACGATGAGCTGCCCTCCAAAGGCTGTCAGGGAAGAGTTCCTCTGGCACTGGCACTTCTGCTCATGAGGAACATGGGGAGTCACCTCCATTGCCTCATTTTTATCATGAATTGTTAGTAACATGGGCAGGTCATGAAGTAGATGGTTTGTTGCAGGAAAGGCAGCACTGAAACCTCAGCCTATATGGGTGCTGAAGTTTCTCAAGAGAAGTCACAGCCGTACATTAGCAAAAAAGTAAAGATACTGCGAAAGTATTGTCAAGGGAGACAATGGAAAGAGAGCTTGATATAAAATGTCTTTTTAATTCCTTTTTATTGAAATCACTTTACTTTGTTTACATTTGTCTCTATCACACACCCACCAAAAAAATCTAGGATTCCAGCAGAACTATATTTATTTTCAGTTTGTGTTGTAAAAGAGGTTTTAATTTTGCCAAAAAACAATGGGTTTACTGAAATCGGTTTTTTCTTAAGAAAAAAAAAACAAAACATTTCTTGTCCAAATACAAGGGAGCTGCACTGAAATATTTCTTTTTTCACGTCACTTTATGAAATTAATTTTACTACTTGCTTTAGCAAGATCATGAAGTCATCCAAATTACTCTAGAACCTTGTTCATGAAAGTCATTCTGTTGACCACATTCTTCATTATTAAAATTCTAATCTTACTTTTTCCTAATTTTTGAAATTTTTAATCAGTCACAGTTCTGTGTTGCCACTTTCTTGATCTAAACATGGCAATAAAGAGTTGTTTACAAGGCACAAAAATATATCACAATAATTAAAGCAAGGCTGGGGCTCTGCTGGTGTTTGCTTACATTGCTGTGGAAGAATATGCATACTTATTATGAAAACTCACCTTCAGAAAAAGATAACTGCAGATACAAATCAAATTTGTTTCTTCAATATATTTTAGTGTATTTGCCAAAATATCTTACAGTGTGTTCTCCTGTATTGCTCAGGAGGATTTGAAAGAGTGCTTTCCCTCTCTTGGCCTCTCACAGGCACACACACATACACGTGCACACATGCACAAGCACACACCAGGGCAAGTGCACAGAAAGTTCATCAGGCACTTCATTATGTGTCAGGCCCCACAGTTCAAAGCTGGTTTTTGTGTAAGGGGATTAGGACTTTGACTGACTTTCTATGGCATATGGAGAAGGAAAAGTACAATAAAGCATACTAAAGACCAGAGACCAGATAACAGTACATCAGCAGCTAATTGCTCTGTACACCGTACAGCTGCAAATGAAACACAGCAAGAGACTTGAACAGATTCTATTATATAGGATTATAGCTATGGTCTGAGAACAAAGCTAGAAATTCAGAGAAAAACAACCCAAAAATTCCAAAATAACAAAACAAACAATTGGAAGCCCTATGGGGTTTTCAACAATTTTATAGCTGGAAGGGTCTTCCTATAATTATTTTCCATGACAGTGTTGTATCTCCCTCAGGTTGGAAAGAGCAACTCCTCCTTCTGGGCTGCACACAACCCAGTGCTCCAGGGCTGTCTCCATCCTTCTTTCAGAGAGGCTGCCCTATGACACTCTTTCAAGCTTCACACAATCTTCAGGAGCCACTCCTACAACCTTTGGACATTTGAGTGCAGTCCACATGGTGCTTCATCTTGCTCAGTTAAAGAGGGTATCTTGTTTTATTTAAATTATGTGCAAGGTCCTGTTGTAATATGATTTTTTTTTGTGGAGGTGAGATGTATATACCCTTGGGTAAAGGGAAGAGTATCATTAGGCAATGACATCAGCACACAAAGAAATTAAAGCAATACCAATTTCCTCACAAATGCTCTGTGCTTGTTTAGCAGAGTGGGCCAAGTCTTATGTGGGAAGACAATAGAGAAGCTGTTCAAAGGAATTTCTGATAAACCACTCTTGTATGTCTTTTTGAGAATTATTAATATTGAAGATGGATGGTTGTCAAAGACAGACACAATTACTTTCCATTTTGTTAAATGTACAATTTACAATAGTGCTAGTCTTTAGGGTGTTGCATAGTTTGGGGTTTTTTTCCTGTTGTTGATAAAGGTTATTTGTCAAAAATATGGCTATTAAACCATTTTCAGTCCCTCATCTCCTGTGCACATACGGCAAAACATAGTGAGTTTTGAAACAGGAAAAATATTTAGCATCCTAAAAATGATGTCTAGATTGATTTGAAGAATTCATCTACCTGTTGTCCTGAAGCCTTACTGAGATATGTGTACTGCTTCTGACACGTATATTATAGTGTCTTATTCAGAAATACAAACACCTTATAGATAAAGAATATCAAAAGGATAAATAACTTTCAGGTTTGGAAGGTAACTTTTCTATTGAAAATATTTTGACCCCATTAAAAATAGAAAATAGACTAATTAAATGGAACAGCTTTTAAAGCAAACTCAAAAGTTTGCAGCATAAAATATAATGAATTTTTGTTTAGTCTTCTAAGCTGTTGACACGTCATGGTCCTTTTTCACAATGCAGCCTCATGCAGCCTCAGCCCATAGCCTTTCCTGGTTCAGACTCTGCAGCCAGACTTTTGAACAAAAAGGTGTTCCTCTAAGTATGCTGGGGAGCACCCATGGTGGCTGAGTGCTCAGATCCCCCACCGGGAAGAAATCATGCTGTTTTTCTGGAAACATTCTCCAGAGCCTACTTTTCCTGCAGGAAGAATATTCATACAGTGAGATGCCATTCAAGGTGGCTATGGATGGCAGAATTACCAGTCAGTGAGCCACAACAGCCCACAGGCTGATATATCATTGTATACAGCATAAGGGAACAACACATGCTATGAATTCCCCAAAAGGCTTTGGAATATTTGATGCTACTTTGGAAGTATGTTTAGGGCAACCAAGATTTGAATCTGCCTCCAATTTGGTGAGAAAGCAGCAGCTGTTTTCAGACTCAGTGGATGGCAATGGAAGGGTTCCTCCAGGAATCAAATTTATCACTCTTTTTGTACCTATATAATAACTGCAGTATAATTATTGTATATATATATATATGTATATATGTATTAAGTAATATAAAGTAGTAAATTATATTTCCAACCTTTGGAAGATATAATTTTACAAGAATTGAAAGTATGTGAACAAAAAAATGTGAGCCTGGTTTGGTTCTTTTGTTTTCTCCCCAGTACAAATGTGGCACTGTGCAAGCAGCTCTCAGATGGCTACAAGTTAAATTTTGTGTCTTTCTGGAGTAAGAAGGCAATTTCATTGCAGCTGAGTGTTGTGCAGACAGGGTGGCTGTAAAAATCTTCAGTCATTTGTGTTAGTCACAGAAGTAATAACTTTATTACTGGAACAGAGGCAGATTGCTGATATTTTGGGGTAAAGCTTTTTCCTCTTCATATTTATTGTAATATCAGACAAGGTTTTACTGGTGTCACACAGACATTTGCTATTAACATGAAAAAGGATTTGGTCTTCTTGAGACATCCTGTGTTTAGATAATTTGAACATCTATTTTTTATTTTTGTTGGATCTTATAAAATATTTCCTTATAATCGTTAACACGCATCATTTTAGCATGTTGATTATTATATCTTCTCCTTTTTACCACACTGAACTTCTTTTCTTTATACTCTTTGGTAGAGTTTTATATTTCTCCTCTTTCACCAGGTAGGTTACAGCTTTGCTTGTATTTCCTCTTTTTAATTTTGTTTTCATGCTGCTAAGCAGAGCTAGTAATTTAGATGGATTCTTACTGCATTTTCAGGAAGAAGAACTGACTGAGCCCAGCACAAGTTGTCTGTAAAGCTGGAAGGGAACTTCTCCACTGGGATGATCACATGTTCATGTACTCCTACACTCACAAATTGGTGAAAATGGAGAAGAGGACCATGATAATCTGTGTAGAAATTCAGATGTTTCATAGCAGTCCCCTGGACAAAGGCCATAAGGGGGAGCCATGCCAAGTCAAGAGACCTTAAGTTTTTTACAGGAACTCTTACCTTAACATACCAGCACTCGTGTACTTCAGTTTTAACCTTCTGGAATTATGTATAATTGATGTAGAGGTTGGGAAAGTCATCTGACATCAGCATAAGGAAAATGTTAAGCTCTCTCAGTTTCTAGCACATGATTTTTAAGACATTTTAATCCCCTCCCTTTCAAGTGTGGATTTACAGGGGAGGTCAAGGGGTCATTAACACTTCCCCTGCTCCTCCACCATTAACAGGCCAACTCATCAAGGACTGGTGTTGGATACTATTATTTCATTAATGCACATACCTGTATTTAAGTTTTTTCATCAGCCAAGTCCTCATCATCCTATTTCTTTAACAGTATTTGAAGTTTAGAAATTTTCTTTCATTTAAATATCATCAGCTCAAAGCTTCAGTAACAGACCTTTTTTAGATGTTGCAGATGGTCTAGGAGGAAGAAAGGAGGCTTACCCAAAATTGTTTTGCTTGCTATTGCAAGGACCAGAGCCACAATGGAGAAGCTGTTTCACCCTGCTGCACCAGTGACTGTACATCTCTCTGTGGGCAGTAGAGAGGGGCAAAATCATCACTAGGCAGCTTCTTGATGCAGATTGACAAAACAGATGAAACTAAAATGGGATAATTGGCACGGTATCAAATGTGATAAAGCAAGGATAGTTCTTCTGCCTGCTGTAGAGGCAGGCTGATACCTGCCTACATATCTCTTTTTGAAAGTCACTCAAGGATGCACTGTTTTATACAGCCAAATACCCCTCTGTATGTAAATGTGTTTAGTCGGTGTCATTTTACGGTTATGTACGCGAAGGCAGAAGAATATGACATCACTAAGTGCACCCTCAGACACCAAGTTGAGTGGTACAGTTGACACACCTGAAGGATGGGATGCCATCCAGAGGGACCTAGACAAGCTCAAGAAGGGGTTGCATGGGAATCTCATGAGATTTAAGAAGACCAAGTGCATGGTGCTGCACCTGGATTAGGGCAGCCTGTACTATCAATACAGACTGGGGATGAACTGATCAAGAGCCTGCCAAGAAGAGCTTGGGGCTGCTGGTGGAGGAAGAGGCTGGACATGGCCTGGCAGTGTGCACTTGCAGCCCAGAAAACCAATCATACCCTGGGCTGCATCAAAAGCAGGAAGGGGATTTTGCCTCTCTGCTCGGCTGTCATGAGACCCCCATCTGCATTTCTGAGCCCAGCTTTGGGGTTCTTAGCACAGGATAGACATCGACTTGTTGGACTGAGTCCAGAAGAGGGCCACTAAGAAGATTAGAGGAAAGGAGCACCTCTCCTGTGAGGAAAGGGGAAAAGAATTTGGGCTGCTCAGCCTCAAGAAGAGAAGACTTCAAGGTGACCTATCTGTGGCCTTCCAGTACCTGAAGGGAGCCCACAAGACAGGTGGAGAGAGACTATAGACAAGAGCATGACAGGACAAGGGAGAAGGACTTCTAACTGACAGAGAGTAGGTTTAGATTATAAGAAGTTGTCTAAGGGTGGTAAGGCANTTTGCTATTAACATGAAAAAGGATTTGGTCTTCTTGAGACATCCTGTGTTTAGATAATTTGAACATCTATTTTTTATTTTTGTTGGATCTTATAAAATATTTCCTTATAATCGTTAACACGCATCATTTTAGCATGTTGATTATTATATCTTCTCCTTTTTACCACACTGAACTTCTTTTCTTTATACTCTTTGGTAGAGTTTTATATTTCTCCTCTTTCACCAGGTAGGTTACAGCTTTGCTTGTATTTCCTCTTTTTAATTTTGTTTTCATGCTGCTAAGCAGAGCTAGTAATTTAGATGGATTCTTACTGCATTTTCAGGAAGAAGAACTGACTGAGCCCAGCACAAGTTGTCTGTAAAGCTGGAAGGGAACTTCTCCACTGGGATGATCACATGTTCATGTACTCCTACACTCACAAATTGGTGAAAATGGAGAAGAGGACCATGATAATCTGTGTAGAAATTCAGATGTTTCATAGCAGTCCCCTGGACAAAGGCCATAAGGGGGAGCCATGCCAAGTCAAGAGACCTTAAGTTTTTTACAGGAACTCTTACCTTAACATACCAGCACTCGTGTACTTCAGTTTTAACCTTCTGGAATTATGTATAATTGATGTAGAGGTTGGGAAAGTCATCTGACATCAGCATAAGGAAAATGTTAAGCTCTCTCAGTTTCTAGCACATGATTTTTAAGACATTTTAATCCCCTCCCTTTCAAGTGTGGATTTACAGGGGAGGTCAAGGGGTCATTAACACTTCCCCTGCTCCTCCACCATTAACAGGCCAACTCATCAAGGACTGGTGTTGGATACTATTATTTCATTAATGCACATACCTGTATTTAAGTTTTTTCATCAGCCAAGTCCTCATCATCCTATTTCTTTAACAGTATTTGAAGTTTAGAAATTTTCTTTCATTTAAATATCATCAGCTCAAAGCTTCAGTAACAGACCTTTTTTAGATGTTGCAGATGGTCTAGGAGGAAGAAAGGAGGCTTACCCAAAATTGTTTTGCTTGCTATTGCAAGGACCAGAGCCACAATGGAGAAGCTGTTTCACCCTGCTGCACCAGTGACTGTACATCTCTCTGTGGGCAGTAGAGAGGGGCAAAATCATCACTAGGCAGCTTCTTGATGCAGATTGACAAAACAGATGAAACTAAAATGGGATAATTGGCACGGTATCAAATGTGATAAAGCAAGGATAGTTCTTCTGCCTGCTGTAGAGGCAGGCTGATACCTGCCTACATATCTCTTTTTGAAAGTCACTCAAGGATGCACTGTTTTATACAGCCAAATACCCCTCTGTATGTAAATGTGTTTAGTCGGTGTCATTTTACGGTTATGTACGCGAAGGCAGAAGAATATGACATCACTAAGTGCACCCTCAGACACCAAGTTGAGTGGTACAGTTGACACACCTGAAGGATGGGATGCCATCCAGAGGGACCTAGACAAGCTCAAGAAGGGGTTGCATGGGAATCTCATGAGATTTAAGAAGACCAAGTGCATGGTGCTGCACCTGGATTAGGGCAGCCTGTACTATCAATACAGACTGGGGATGAACTGATCAAGAGCCTGCCAAGAAGAGCTTGGGGCTGCTGGTGGAGGAAGAGGCTGGACATGGCCTGGCAGTGTGCACTTGCAGCCCAGAAAACCAATCATACCCTGGGCTGCATCAAAAGCAGGAAGGGGATTTTGCCTCTCTGCTCGGCTGTCATGAGACCCCCATCTGCATTTCTGAGCCCAGCTTTGGGGTTCTTAGCACAGGATAGACATCGACTTGTTGGACTGAGTCCAGAAGAGGGCCACTAAGAAGATTAGAGGAAAGGAGCACCTCTCCTGTGAGGAAAGGGGAAAAGAATTTGGGCTGCTCAGCCTCAAGAAGAGAAGACTTCAAGGTGACCTATCTGTGGCCTTCCAGTACCTGAAGGGAGCCCACAAGACAGGTGGAGAGAGACTATAGACAAGAGCATGACAGGACAAGGGAGAAGGACTTCTAACTGACAGAGAGTAGGTTTAGATTATAAGAAGTTGTCTAAGGGTGGTAAGGCACTGGACGGGTTTCCCCAAGAAGTTGTTAATGTCCCAGGAAGTGTTCAAGGCCAGGCTGGATGGGGCTCTGAGCAGTCTGGTCTAGTGAAAGGTGTCCCTGCCCATGACAAGAAGGTTGGAATGGGATTATTGTTAAGGTTTCTTCCAACCCAAACCATTCTGTGATTCTATGATTCTATGATACTATGACATGGGGCCTATTAAGCTAGTAAAGAATTTTCTGTGTGTCTGTTCTTTACTTTTTTCATGCGAGTAAGTTTGTTTGTCTTCTAGACAGAAAAAATGTGTTTCAGAGGCTATCTGGGTATTTTCTCTCTGGAAATAAAAATACCCAAAACCACAACCCACATACACTGAATATATGAAGTCAGAAAGGAACTGACTTCTGTTAAGTACTTTAATGCAATAGAAACTGAAATGATGACCATATAATGTGTAGTGAATGCAAGTTATATGGAAGAAAATGGCACATCACCTCAACATTAATGACACAAGCTGATGATATAAAAACTGCTGTAGGTGGTCAAGTTGAGCATAGTCAGGCTGGTGTACCACTCTGAACTCCAAATATCAATTTGACATTCTGCCTGAGGTTATTTTTTTTTTTTTTTTCTCCCTTCTTGAGACTGGTTTCTTTTTCATTCTTGTTTTTTGTTTCCTTCAGAGTGTCTTGGTTTTCCAGCCTAACCCTCCTGGGATAGACAAAGAGAGAAAAACTTCAGTTTGCTGCTATTTTATATTTTACTCTGCTTTTCTTAGCCTCTTAAAGTTGCTTAGTTGCTTTAGAGGCAGTCACTTTCTGATATGTGAGGACCAGATGTCATGAGGCACATAGTAGAATAGTAAACCCAGGCTTTGGTCTATTGCCAGGAATGGACGTGGGAAGAGAGAAAAAGGTTGAGCTTTTCTAAAACATATATATATATATATATATATATATATATGTATATATGACTCTTTACAGGAGTAAACAGAAGTTAAAGATACCACAGCTCAAAGAAAATGGGTCAGGTGAAACCTACTAGAGTCTTCTTCTGACTCAGGCAAACTAGCTACCAGCCCTGTTTAGTAACATTCATAGGTTAAAGCTTTCTGTGTGATCATTATTTTCATCCAAAACCAGGGTTACCAGAACTTCCATGAAGCTACAGGCATTGTCACATGATCTCAGCTTCATGGCTTTCTCAGTGAGAGCTTGGCTTTTCTAATCCCCAACTGCCCCATTTGGAGAAAAGCTGAGCAGATCCCTGGCAATTTGCTGAGCTGTTCTGGCCATGATTTGCAGGGAGTCCATCACCTGCTGACATAGGCCTGCCATTCATCTCATATTGAAATCCCTCACTCAAGTCTCTTATTCACAAAAAGGGGGTTGGAGGCAAAAAGAACACACTATTTTCCCTTCTAGATATCTTTTAAATGTGACCTTTTGTCTCCTGTTCAGGTTTATTTATATACATTGGCACACCAGAAAAGTGACTGGCAATGTACTCTGATTTGAATTAGTGGTTTGTGTAGCATCCAAATAATCTGAATAAAGTACATTACAAAAATGCTGGAAATTGACATTACATCTATGTTGATGCACATTTCAGTTGCCAAGAAAAGAGCAGTTTGGCTGAAGGATCCAACAAAATCTGCTTAGTGGGTCTTCCTTGGCGAGGGCCCACAAAGCAGATTGCTTTCATACAGTACTCCCTTAATCACTGTAAAGAGGTTTCAGAGAGATTAATAATAACTAGTGCAGTTGTTACACCCACGCACAGTGACTCAGACACACAGCCCAGGGAGAGTCTTTACCTGTGTGGGCCACACAGACACATGCCAATATTTAGTCCAATAAAGTTGTCTTTCCAGCAGCATGAATGATAATCTTGGAGGTAGATGATGACAGGGCCTGTCAAACAAGCCCCTATACTGAGACACAGCCCAATATATAACAGCATCTCACTAGAGCCACATTAAAGACTGCAGTGAAATCCTCTCTCTGTCTCTCTTTCTCTCTCAAATATCAGCAACACTGATTAAAACAAAATAATACCTAGTCCCAGCGTCATGCTGTGCTGCAGCAAGAGGGCTCTAAGAGTAACGAGGGCCCATTTGGTTTAAATGAATTTTTGGCCAGTGTTTCTGGGCGCAGGGCTGAGGCAGCCGGCTGTTAGTCAGACGCGATGCAGGCAGGAGATGATCAGACAGTGCTGTGGCAGCGGGGGGTGGTGGAGGAGTTCTGAGCTGCTGCTGCTCCTCGTGCTAAATGTGTGGATAGCCTTGGTGCTACTGACTCTGTGCTGGCCACAGCAGACACCCATCCATGGTTTTGTCTCTTTTGGACCTGTTATTTAGTTTAAATTTTGTGGGATTTATGTTATCTCATCCCCTACTTCTGACATAAAAGAGCAGCAACTGTGATTTGATTAACTTTCCTGGGAACGGGGAGTGCACAGGAATACTCTATCCGAGTCTTTAGTCAGATACAGATTAGCAGAGAATAATGATTCAGTGGCAGTTACAGAGCAAGTTCCATGTAGCAATCAGAGTTAAATAATTATGGATTGCCTCCGGCTTGCAGCTCATTTGATAGCAAAGCTCCTATTGACTTCAATGGCACGGGAGATTGTGGGAGCCTTGGACTAGCGGCAGAAGTCAACCATAACATCATCTGTGGAAATAAAAGACTTCCAACAAGAGAACCAGAGATAAATTGAGGACAATTAGGAAGTATTTGAGCTCTCATTCCTACCTGCAATATGGTAGGAGATCAGGCTCTGAATTAATTAATTTTGTGGTCAAAAAGACATAAAGCAACAAGCCACTTTGGAGAGGAAGAAAAAAGCCATATCCTGTTTGGCTAACTTGATCTCCTTTGTGGTTAGACTTAATGATCTTAAAGGTCTTTTCTAACCTAAGATTTTCTATGATCCTTTTCTATGAAAGCTGGAGAAACTTCTCCTTTTCTGACCTTCAATGTCTCCCTGTGGAGAAGGGAGATTCTGCACAGAAATTATTTGGGGCAGTACAATGTTGTCTGGCTTACCTAGGGTTTTCTTTTCAAGTTGCTACTCTAGCCCCTCCACCCCTAGGCCAAATCACACAGACACAAAGACAGGAATATAGGGAGGGACAAATTAACATGAAAGTGTGAAGTGCAATGTGAAACTGAAAAAAAGGTTTGGTTTTCTTGTTTTAAGAGAGAAAGTCAAACAGAGATGGAACCTGAAATTTTGTTTAAAGTTTTTGTCCTTTTGGTAAACTGCAGAAAAGCACAAAGAGCTTCAATAGTCAGAAAAAATTTCAGACCAGAAATCACATCAATAAATTTCTGCTATCCATTCTGAAGCTGTTTTAGCTCACTCCCACAATTTTTGCTATGAAGTAGGCTACTTCTTTAAATTCATAGTGTTCAGTGGTGTCATTGTCTGCACTGTACACAGCAAATCAGTTTAGTTACACACCGGCTGGATAAGAGCAGTGTTTCAATAGCCAGTCCCCTAAATACATCTATAGACCCTAAAACAAATTAGCAACTCACATATTATTTTAAATTCCAGGTTATTTGCCAGAAAAGTAGCATGCATATGATAAAGTGTGAAGGTGCCTACATTTGTGAAATGTGAGTGTGGGAAGATAGAACTGATTTTTTGTTTTTTTCAAATTTCTATATATTTATGGAAATTGGCAGCTTCAATTAATTTACTTAGGTGAATCAAATTGACTTAGGTGCAAGCCACATGTGTTTTAGAATTCTGTATGTTGTTTATCTTGTTTGTTTTCCATAGTCTGTCAGAAGCTACATTGCAGAGGGCCCCAAAGATCCTCTGTGGCATAAATGGCATGATGTGCTATTATGTACAGAAGCCTCTCTTCACCTGAAGTATCTTTTCATACATTGTCAAGACTTCCCCACTCAACAGGAGCAGTTGTAAAATAAGAAAGAGAAATAAACAGCTCAGCCTGTAGGCTTGTTTTAATACAGTAGAAAGAAAGAGCAAGTAAATTGGTGAAAAGGTTAAAAAGATGAAGGGAATAGGGAGGCAGACTAACATGATCAATAGTTTGCTGAAGGAAGCACTGCTGTTGTGAGGTCTGCACTCAGTTACAAGATAAGAGATAATGATAGAACTACACCACTAGAAGCCACATAAGGTCAGGGAAAACCCACAGTGAGTGTGGGCTGCCAAGTGCACCATGTGGAAATAGCAGTGAAAAGGTGGTTTAATGGTAGTGTAACTGTAGAAAAAAGTGTAGCTTAGAAGTCACTGTTTAAAATAATGAAAAAGTAGTGTCAGTAAAATTGTTACGGGAGTTAATTTTTTTCCCCTGCATTCATTTATAAAATTTCTTTTTAAGTGAAAATCTCTCTGGTAAACACTAGGAAGAATAATTTCAAAATACATAGCATATTGGGAGATGGATACTTCATCGATTTATAGTTACCAGTAAATTTAGTAACTAAATTTCCAGCAGTAAAAATTTAAATAGTTAACTTTGACATGTAATCCATTTCTTTCCTGTCCACAAATCTGCTTGAATACTGCTTCTTTATTTTTCATTTTAACTTACTCTGAGGACAATTTCCAAAAACTGTTCACTGTTTGTGGGCATCCTCCTGTAGGTTTAAAAAAAAAAAAAAATCAGACCAGTTTGGATTTAATGTGTTATTCACATGGTATTTCTGTGAATCTACTGAATAATTATGTGTCTATAAAAGTGTTTGGTAGAAATTTAAAGGATTCCAAATCTGCTATCAGTAAAAACTTTAAATATTAACTGCTCTGAACTACATTCTTGACAGTAAATTTTTCTGCCAGAATATTTATAGGAAGCAAACATAAAATAGATAGAAACACTGTCAATAAAAAAAAAAAAAAAATCTTTGCCAGTTCTTTTCAGATAACTGCAATAGTTCACTATCTTCTTCTTCCAACTGGTGAAAATTCCTATTCTAGTTATTTTTTGAGGACATAAACCAAAGCCATTTTCTAATTATCTTTGCAAATCACTGTAGTGCTTAATTTTTATTTTTTTCTTAAAGTTATCTCTGTGTAGAGGAAAGCAGAGAGGGAAATTTCCACTTGGTCCCCTCCTTGCCACACCTAACAGAAATTTATAGAGGATTTCAGTATCTTTTATGTGCTCCCCTGTCCTTTCCCCTGCACTTGAGTGTGAAGCATCTGCATATGACATCATTATTGGGGATGACCTTATAATGAATGCAATAATGTGAGTAAAATGGCCTTTTCAGCACCTGCTGTGCCATCTGGAAAGACTGCTCTGCTTCATGGCCTGTTGGTGCTGTGGTTCCTCGCTGCAGGCATGGTGAGATGGGAGAGCTGTGTGACACGTCTACCACTGACTGAGGAGCCTCAGGACCTCTGTACCAGTACAGCTCTGTGAGTAAAACTGTGCCTGGCTGTGTGAGGGGAACCTCCCATAAAAATAGTGCGAATGGAAAGGGACAGTGTAACCACACCTGGCCTGGCCTACCTTTTTTGAAACCAAAAGTAAAACTGCATACATGTTCTGTTGTCACTCCCAGACTGCCCTTCTCTCTTTGAGAGTGAATAGTGTGTGTATCCCTTTGTAGCAAATGCTGGCTGTAGTGGGAATTAATGCTTAGGAGAGTCCACACTTAGGAGAGTCTCTCTTAGGAGAGTTGGAGGTCAGAGTCAAAGATACTCTCCTGTTTATCCCCTTGCAGTAAGGCAGGATTTAAATGCTCATTCTGAGATTCTCCCTTCCAGCCTCCCCTGACCCAGCCTGGAGCTGGCTGTGGCTAATTAAAAGAGAATAAATATGTCAGTGCTGACCCCAGGGATAAGCAGAGACAGGTCTTAATTTCCAGTTTTCAGATGTTGAACTGTGATGAAATGGTAACAGTGATACAGTGCTTCACAGTCCTATTAAGTCTACTTTATACAGCCAGTATACAAAATCTGATGGAATGAATGACCTTGACTGTACTTCCCTTCACTCCCTAGATATAACCCAAAATACCCTAGTTGGGATAGATGCCACTGGCACCTCAAACAAATGCTATTTTTCCCATCATAATTTTTTTAGCATCACAGCATATCTGCTGCTATGTGCCCTTGCCATGACCAGACCTTCAGTTTTCTGGAGGGAAACATCACCTACTAACCACAGTCCTACTAGTCCTTAATTTTCAAATTTGCATGCATTCCTGTATCAGGAACTTACACAGAAGAAACAGTGAGGACAGCATCACATTTGGTCTGTGAGGAGACACCACATCAGAATTTGTCATAGTAGCAGGCACTGTGATTTAGGAATCAAGAGGCAAAGCACCAAACTGATGCAATCATCAGCTAGCCTGGCTGAGCATATAAGCCAGTGAACAAGGCTGCCAAGCTGAAGGAGCACAGAACCGTAAACCTGCCTTCAAAAACACCACAAAGTGCAAACTTCAGGCTTGTCAGTCTGTACCACTGTCCAATCCCACAGTGAATAAATCATTATCTTAGAAATTAACCTCAGCTTTCAGCTTGCCTGGGATGGTGCCAGCCTGTGTCTGAAGCGTGCCTGAGGGGACAGCAAGCTGCGGGATGGTGAACTGAGCAATTCATGGCAACTTGTGCTGCTACCACCCTCAGCCATCTTAAGCAGGTCAACAATAGAGAATATGTTCATAGAAGAGACTCAGACAGAAAGATAGCTTAGAAGTGTATTTTTCTCTTTGCTGTGATTCCTGCCAGTTTCCTGGGAACATGACATATGTTTTGTAAATCATTAGTGGCAGGGAAAATGGCACAGGCCACTCCCTAATTTTCATTGTGCGTTTGCCCACATTTGTTCATTTGCCCTTTCTCTATCTCCTCTGATCTAAGAGGCTTTTCTCATGGCATCAGCTGCTTTAATTCAGTTACTTTTTATAACCTACACAACTTGCTTTTTTTTTTTAAGACAAGGATGGGGATATTTCTACACTGTGTCTGGATTTGAGAAGCTATTTGTAAAAGAAGGGAGAGTTGAACTCACACACAGGTGAACTGAGACCCCAGTGCACATGAGGCCATAACCTGGGCTTCTTAGTTGTGGATGCCCAGAGGAAAAGGAGAGAACTCTGAAGTTATTGGTTGACTAAATAAATAATCTATGCCTATTATATGCCTTCAAGCCTTCTAAAGGAGCTGCATAAAGTAGCAAAAGTGCCACATAAAATGCTATTTGATTTAAATTCCTGGAGATTAGACAGTTGCCAAACATCACAATAGCAAATCAACTCTATTATCTAAAGCACAGAATCTAAAGAGACTGACCATCATACTGAGCTGCATAGGACCATGCAAAACTACATCTAGATGAGCTGAGTTCAGAAGTTTAGTCCATTGGGCACCATTCTCTCAGCTGCACAAAATACACTTTCTGTCCTCCTCTCATTGATACTATTCTGAAAAGGGGCTAGTGTGTTGAGATTTTCAGGCAAAATTTCTCTGCCAGTTCTGCTGGTGTCACTGGACTGACATGAGTTATTAAAGCACTCTGGCTGTCCGTAAAACTCAGCACACAGAAGATACCTGTACTGGCCCATGTACTGCTTTAAAAAAAAAGACAAAAAAAAAAAAACAAAAAAAAAGAAACACCAAAACAAAACAAACAAAAAAACCCAAAAAGAACCCAGCAGGGTTAGGACGTAATGAAACTTAAATCTTTTCTTTTTGACGGAATGATGTCCTTGTAAGCACAATGCTGCCAACATGTGATATTAGCAAGGTGTTAAAGGATTTTAAGGAAATCAACCTCCTTCTACATCCTTTGTATGGAAACATGAACTTACTGAAATTGTTGCACTTTTTAAGCATAAATCATAGTGAAAAATAGACTGATAAGAAACACATTTGTTATCTACTTTCAGGCTTTTATTCTTTCCAGTCTAATATTCTGCTAATGACTAATCAGTCTGATAACTTTTAGGGATAGAGTTTGCTATTTTGGGCTATTCCCCTAGATGAAAGTTATTTCTATAGCAGCTATTCTTAGAAGCATTTATGGAAGAAGGGGAGCGAATGAAGCACCAGTAGAGGAGTGACTCACTACAGCACTTCTAATTGCCAGCCAAAAAATAAAACCTCTTGCTTTGTGAATCGGAAAATCAGCTGCATTTTTACAAAATGCTATATATTGGAGAACCAAACACTGCTTATGATCTTTTGGTATTAAAACTATGTGGGATGGGTGCACAACCAAAAACAGTGACTGACAAACATCTGAAATTATTCCTTTCTAGATCTATATCTCTCCATATCATTTACCTGCCAACACAATTTCCTATTGCTCTTGCCTCTTTCTTTATCATCCCTGCAACATCTGCTTGCCTTTGATTTTTTAATCTTCTGTTGTTCCACAGCTTGAAAAATATTAAGTAAAAGGCAGCTAAAGGGCCTGATAGCAGCCCGCAAAAATTTCAGTTTCTAGGTCTCTGGCTAGGATCCAGGCAGGTCAGTGGCAACTGAAGGTCATTACCACCTCATGCCTGCTTGCTGACCTCAGTGACATTAATTTCTGGACTGGCCACAGCAGTAATCTCAGCAGAGGAATCACCCACTCTGTGCTGATATCAAACCATCCTTTCCTCTGCAGAGCCAAGGTTGTGGCGGGGCTGTCTCCAAGAAGCCACAGAAACAGACACCTTCATCTTCCTCTTCCCTTTAAATATATTAAAATAACTCATTATTCTTATTTTCCAGCTTATACAAAGGTAGCATGAGAGCTAAGGCTGTGCAGACCTATGGCTCTGCTGTCATGTGTTTAAATCCTCTACTGACTTAACAATAAGCATTACTCTATGTAACTGAATAAACTAAATAGGTATGGGTATAAAGCTCAGAGTTTATTGAGGTGACACATGTTATCTTCCTCTCCAGGCAACTGGTTAGCTTGATATGTCCAGGGAAAGAGAGAGAGAAGAAAAAGTCTCCATGTCTCATGCTGCAGCCTGACCATAGCTGTTTCCAGGAGAGCTGAAGATCTGTTTTCCCCTTTCTTCCTCTCTTCCTATGTCATGACCTGTCAAGACCAGGAACTGGTTTGTCCTTTGGTCTTCACATATCTAAAATAGAAACAGAAAAATGTTTCTGTCTTCCCCCACCCCCTTCCTTCCTTCCTTCCTTCCTTCCTTCCTTCCTTCCTTCCTTCCTTCCTTCCTTCCTTCCTTCCTTCCTCCCTCCCTCCCTCCCTCCCTCTCTGGGGACTACCTGTGAATATTTTTTTTAGTGCAAAAGCAAACCCCTCACCCCCTCAGAGAACTTACACTAGCATTAGAAAATGAAGTTTTCCATTTCAGAGAACTGTACTGTCAGATTTCCATTAATCTTTTACGCTTTTCAATGCTCATGAGAAATCTTGCCACATTCTCCATGGAGCTCTCCATGGAAAGCTCTACCTTTCTTTTTCTTGTTTTTTCCTTCCCCCAAGAAATCCCAGCTGCCGATATGAGAATTTGGCCTTTTTTTCTTTCACTTTCTTTATTCAGCAAAGGACATGAAAACATGATCTCTGTAGGTAAAAATAATCAAAGGAGAAGCAAATTTTAAAAATAAACCTTTACTTAAGGGGAGAAAAAGAGCAATCAATGGTTGAAACTACATCAGGGATGTTTGGAGCCTGTCCCAGTATTTTGTGCTGCTCCCATAGGCAATATAATTTTTATCAGATTAACCGTGATTTAAAGGTCTTCCTATTTAAACACACAAATCACAATTGAGCAGAATTTTATTCCCAGAATAATGTCATCTAAGTCATCTTGGTTAAATTTTTCCTATTCATTGTCTTCAGATGTTAACTTTCTTATAAATATTATATTAATTTGCTTACAGATAGTTCCTGTAAAGGACTGAGTCACAAACATTCAAATTCAGACATCTAAATCTGAATTTCCAGTGCTGGAAAACTTTGTCTCATTGCTCTGTAGCCTCAAAGAAGGGAGACGACATTTATCAGTTCACATCACTGGGGTAACCTGTTCCTGACCTGCGTGTGGGAGCTGACATACTGGCTAGAGGCAAGACAAATCACAGCCCCTGGTCTGGGTGATGCTCTGATGGGTAATGGTTCTGCAGCTTTTAGTCACAGAAACAGACCCAGGACTCAGGCCCCATCTCATACTCCTTGACAGCTGGTCCAAAGAGAGGAGGATGAGACTACTTAAAAAGGGAAGGAATATCTCATGCCACCAATTAAAAGCCAGGATAAATCATTTCCTGTATACTTTCATCTGGTTGACAGGCCAAAATGAGCAGATCTGTTCCTCTGCTGTGATGGCTCTTCATTTCCCAAGGCTCCTGCAGAAGAGGCATACTTCCAAATTTGAATCATCTAATACAGGCACTGAGGTCCTCTACATATTCACCAGGGAACAATTCAAAGTGCATGAGTAAAGAGTATCTTGAATAAATGAAGCTCTTTAGCATGAACACAGACATACTGGGTCAGACCAAAGAGCCAGCTAAGCCATCGCTCTGCCTTTGACATAGCCAGCAGAAGCTTGGGGAAGAGCAGAAGAGTAGGACATTCGTTCCTAAATTTTTGTCCTCTGTTACTTTTCCACCTATCATCAGTAGTTACATATCACGTGGACTTCCTAGTGTGTCCATGGTTTGAATGAATTTAGAGAAGATATTAATTTTCCTGTCTCTCTTTGAACCCAGGTAAATATTCAGTGTCTTCAACATCTCAGCACAGGATTTATAAAGTTTAACTATGTGAGGACTTTCATGGGAATTCACTGTGAAACTGCAGCTGTCTGTGGAAGCAAACTTGAGAGGTATGAGTGAAATTGGGAACCAGAGCACAGTGCAAGCACAGCAATATTTTTCTAGCCCTTTTTCTACCTCTAAGATGCACTCACAGCCTTTTGCTGCACAAAAGGCATGCTGGGTGCAATGTGAAAATGTGTTTGAGTTAGATGTGTGGAAGATCCCAAGCTGATGAAGTGCGTAGATCAGATGCCACATACGGCGCATGAAGTTTTTTGTGACCAGCTTAAGGACATTTCTTATCGTATCTATCATCATCAGACAAAAATAGCTGTCAGGAATCCAAACTAAGCTTGCACAGGGTCTAAGCCATGAAGAAATTGGGTTGGTGTTACCATTTAATTACTAACAATCTCCTGGGCAATTTGGCATCTTTCCGTAGATTATACTATTTCTCTCCTAGAATTGTAAATAAATATGTGGGAAAAATTCTAAAGTGTAAACTTAATTTGAGGTCACATCTGCCCAATGATCAGTTTTTTATCAATTTTTTGCATTGCACAACAAATCTTAACTCAGCTTGCCGTAAAATATCAGCAACAAATTCTGTTGGTTGCAGTACCTTGCGCTGTGACTGGGGTTGCTGCAGTGTGCATGGATTCAGCATGAAGAGAACTTGTTATCTGCTACAAAATTATAGAATCCTAGAAGTTTTTAGATTGGAAAGGATCTTTAAGATCATCAAGTCCAAGTGTTACTCTCACTACCAAGTATACCACTAAATCAGTTTTCACAGATGCACTATAATGAGTTTGTGGAAAGTATGATACCAATTATGGGTTATAGACAATCTTAAGTAACTCTTTGAACCTTGTCAGGATAAGTATTCACTGTAGTTACTCTAGTTTTTAAAAATTGTCACTCATAGGAATATGTTTCTAGTTGTGTTTCTGCTAAAAAAATATTATCCAGTAATGGATTGCAGAGATCTTTTAGATGGGACACACTAAAGCTACTAAAAAATGTGCAATTAGAGGAGAGCTTCAGTGGGCTATGAAAAGACATACACTCAAGAAGAAACAGCATTTGGATATGTAAGAACATAACCTAAATGAGGTGTAGACTGGACTGTCTTGAGCCATGAGCAGGGCAGGCAACTGCTTAGGGTAGGAGACTGCTGGGATGTTGCTTGTGCTAGTAAATTTTGCTTCTGCCAAAGGCTCCTGTTGACATCTGGGTTAGCTTTGCATGCTGAGGAAGAGGCTGAACTATGGACCAAGCTACATCATTATATACCTCTACCTCCAAGGCAATATAAAATGAGGCAGGCTCTTTCCCTGAGCCCTTACCCCTCTTCACGGAAACACAGACTTGCAGATGTTGGAAAGGACCTTGGAAGTCATCTGGTCTGACCTTGCTCAAGCAGGGCCACCTAGAACAAATTACTGAGGACTGTGTCCAGATGGCTTTTGGATATCTCCAAGGAGGGAGACTCCACATCCTCCCTGGATAACATATTCCAGTGTTTGGTCACACCTGCAGTAAAATAAAGGGTTTCCTGATGTTCAGACAGAGCCTCCTGTGTTTCAGCTTCTGCCCACTGCCACTTCCATTCCACACCAGTAATTGTACAGGCCTGGTCTGGTCTTGGGCATTCAGTTTTGAGGTGGCTAATTCACGGCTGCCTGCATGGCCATGAGCTGACTTGGTAGCTCATTGTCAGAGGCTAGCTCCAGCCTTTAAGTTGTTTCAAGACTGTAAACTTGAACTACATGATAAAAATAAAAATTGAATATGGGGCATACAAATTCAAGTGACAATAATCAGATCCAGACAAATGTCACTGTCTTCTTTCTTCATCTAGCTAGCTTGTTTCTGAGAAAACTTCTCCAGACTATAAAGGGCAAGCAAAAGCCATTTGAGTTATATCCAGTCTACAAATTAAGTTGGTTTTTATCCAATTTTTCAAGACCTCGTTTATATCTGATTAGCTAATATCACCCAAGAGCCAGACCATTTGTTTAACACTAACTCCTTCCGAAACATTTCTGTTAGTATCATCTAGAAAAACTGATGTCAGTCCTATAATGACACAAAGGGTTATTATCATTCACAGAGCCATGTAACAACATTTAATGCTGGGATTGATACTTGCTCTGTAGCTTATGCAAATGAAATTTCCTTTTCATTTCTACATCAACAGCTTAAGAAAACCTCAATTCTAATAATGTTCAAATATGTAGAAATACAGATGGTATTTTCTTACTTTTGCCTCTACAAAATCCATTCAAAGATCAAAAAGATTTGTTTAAACTTTATCTTTGTCCCATAAATTCCAAGGAGCCACAATAAGCAAATAATTCACAGTAATCAACTGAGATTTTACAATACCAGTGCACATAAAAAACTATGTATACCAAAGTGTGATTTGCTCCTTAAATCTGTCTGTATGGACTGCAACACCTTCCTCCAAATATTTAGGAATTAATTCAGAATGCTGTAAGGTAAAAACAGAAAAAGAGCTTGTCCTTTTTTTGTATCAGACTTGCTGACCAGCAGGCTCAATGGTTTTTTTCTTTTCTATCCTACCTTTATGCACTCTCAATTGATTTGCTTAAGACTTGAGATGGAGTAAAACTCCGTGTATCTGGACAGGATCCTAAGGAAGAGATCACATGGCTACATGGTGCCTGGTATCAAGCCAACAATGATATCTTGGTTTGGTATCCTGGTCTCAAACCAACATCATCTCTGCCCCACCTTGAGTGCAAGGCTGTACCTTCCTTTTGCAGGGTACAGACCCATTTCTCCTGGCAGGTCTTTGTGACGAGGTTGAGCCAACACTCAGGGTTGTGATGTCTACAAGGAAATAGCTCACCAGAAGAATCACAAGTAACAGTCCCACCCACTGAAGAAGCCAGAACTTGGCCCTATCAAGGCAATTAAGACTGTACAATAAATGCACTGTATTTAAAAGTAACTTTCGTAGTTATTGACTTCCGGACAGACATATCAGTATTTTCTGCCTATCAGTTTAGATAACAAGCTCAAACTACACAGTGCATTTCATTAGATACTATAGGCAAGTTTGATTGCATCTCAGCTAATTATTTGAGATTTAGTGTTTTTCTAACACTGGGGTGAACATTCAACCTTATTTCCCTCCCCCTCCCCTCAATTAGACTAGATGTAGTGTAAGAAGGTATAATAACCCCAGAAATAATTGGATTTTGCAGCAGTCTGTGACAAGCTGTCCAACACATATTCATACAGTCCACTCTGCTTTTACAAGCTAAAGCCGCAGATTGCAATTTATTGCTGCTTCTTGAGGTTGAAATAAGAAAGAGCATTAATGTTGGAAGGAAAATATATTAGCAGAAACACTTGCTGGGTCTGAGAGATCTGCCTTTTGGCTGAGATCAATAACCAGAAAGCCCAAGGCTGATCTTTATCAGAATATGGAGTGAATGCCTAGGAGAATGGATAATAAGTGCTGTCCAGAGATTTCATTCCCTTCCTACAACCATGTGAAAAATGTAGCCACTGGGTCCCACAAAATTATAGGCTTCATTGAGATGAAAACTTTAGTTTGCTTTTATTTAACTAGCAATAAGAATTTTGGAGCACTAAAAGTTGAAAACTGCTGTTGGAGCTTCCAGCTTGTAGGCATAACATGACTTGTGCCCAATGAATGAGGTAGTGGTTGCAGGGATTTTTTTTTTCCTGAGGTGTTTATATGGCACCTAACAGTGGCTGGCTCCCAAGCTCCAAAGAGGACAGAAGCTGATTCTCTGTTGTGCCAGTTAAGTAACCACAATTAACAGTGATATATGCCACAGTAAGACTCCACAACTCTTGTTGGAACAACAAACGAAGGTTGTATGACCATGTGGATTTTCAGTGTTAGTTCTGGTGAGTAGGTATTTATTTTCACTCCCTTGTAAATAGGCTGAATTCAAGGGAATCAGTCACTACCTATGGGCTTTCTTTCTGGGAGATCGTTGAGGATGAACTCCAGGAATTGCTCCTCTTCCTTGAGGGGTGTGGCCTGCTGAGCTCGGAGCCATCTCATCTTCACGCCCATGGAAGGAATTGGGATGTGTGTGACCTGTTACAGCTCCAAAAGGCAACTTGTCTGTTAGAAAGTTCGTGCCCATGTGCATTGTTAAGACTTGTGATGTATTCATTTGGATACATCTGTACCACTGGAAAAAAAAACAGATCCAGACCGAGGGGTGTCTGTGTACATGCTTAAACAGAATGACTTAGATTTGATTTCTGATGTTGACCACAATACAGCCACCCATTTCTGTCAGCTAGAGACTGTATTTTCATAACATGCTCTGTATTACATATATGTGTACCTCACTCTGAAATGTCACATAAGGCAGAGAATGTGCACCTCAGGGATGTGCATTATTTATGACTTGTAAAACAGAAGGGACTTACTAGACATGCACATTCAGTAACAGGTCATTGAAGCCAACAGTTTCTGCTTTAGTCATGTCCAAGTGCTGGAATCTGTATACCTTTCTGCTGTATAGACTTTGCCACAGATCCTAACAAATAGAACTAAAACAACTGCAAATGCATCAGGAAAATGGAGAGGCGTCCTTGACAGGGTGGGAAAACCTCACAGAGGGCATTCAGATACCATACTCAATTTATTACTTATGATTTGTTTATGCTTTGCCATGTAATGTATCCAGAGAGAGAAAACAGATCAGGTTTTAGTAGTTCAAATAAAACAAAGAATATGCATACAACCTGACTTACCCATGTTCTTGGAGCATGCTGTGAGTCAAAATTAGCAAGTGACAAAATGAGTGATATAGGATGGTTCAGAGGAATAGGTAACAGGCAACATCCTCAGAGGAGCAGGCCACTCAGGATTCAAAGTGATACACATGTGCTTAATACTGTTTGTACAGACTGTGAATAAGGATGATGTGCAATTGACAGTGGGCATTGATGAATGAGGGGGAAAAAAACAAACCTCACTTTGTTTAAGCATGGAGGCAGATTTGTTAGCCGAGGGTGCAGAGACCATCCCTGATGATCTTGTTATAACCACAGAGAATAAGTACTTTCCTGGGAAACATAGTTAGCTACTGGCATGCACATTCCCTCCCTGGTACCTCAACATAAAAGGGATCATGAGGAAAAGATTTTGAGAAAGGATGACAGATGACTACAGATCTCATCTTGATTTGGATTTTTGAGTTCATGGTGACTTAAGGCTGATATCTGACGTCTTATCACATTCATGGAAGCACCCTGAAAATCTCTGTACAGCCTGTGTGAATGCAGTGCCTGGCACTGCTGCCTTCTGGCATGTCCCTGGTGAGGCACCACAGCTAAGACCCAGGAGCAAAACATGCCTTCACAGTCCGTAAATCGGGGTCACTACACCCAGTCTCTCCCAGTCAGCATGCAAGCAGAGGGGAAAATGAGAAGGAAGTTACATTTCCTGTAACATATTAGGAGCCAAAACCTTCAAGCTGAGAAGTTTTATCAAGCACATTATTTAATTAAAAGGATAAATATACATAGTGAAATAAACAAAAATGGTGAAGTACATCCTAAAAACCCAGGTCAAGATTTAGGACTCTGAGAGTCCTAAGAGATTATTTCAGCCCTTTCTCTTCAATCATATGCAGTTTTGCAGTTCTTTAAAAAAAGACAGAGAGAAGGAAAATACTTCCAAAACTCAGTGTTTGTTTGGAAACAAAACAATTATTTTAGTGAATAATTTACGTGCATACCAAGAGGCAGCTTGGGAGCTGACTGAACCCCTACAAGGTCCTGCAGTTGTGGAAGATCCCATCTTTTCAGAACCCAGTTCTCTCTGTCTTGTTTATCTAGGTATGTAAGACTTTCCAGGGTTTTTTCAGCATCTCAGTAACAAGTTCTAATGACGTATAAAAGAACAATATCACTGCCTACAAAACAACTAGTGAGTGCTAGGTTGTGCTATTTCAGTATTATTTCACTGAAACATTGTCAATAAAACCCAGCAAATGCAAACCTTAACAATAGTAAGAAATTTAGGTCCTCCTAAAAAGAACACAGCTACAGGAGAAAGTAATAAGTGCATTTGGTATGAAGTGACTTTGTTTTTATTTCTATACAAATAGAACTGACACAGAAAATGCATTAGTAACCTTCAAGTTACATTTCTTTATATACAAGTGCTGGATTTTAGATCAAAGCTAAATTGTTTCTGGTTTAGTTGTTGGCTTTTTTTTTTTTAATTCTGGAGTGCTTTTTAGTGGAAGTGCACTAGCATTGATATTTTCCCTAGCAGAGATGAGTAGCACTGCTAAGTGGATAACAAATGCTTTGCTCTGTATTAAAACCATAAGTAGCAGCTAATTTACAGGCTTTCAGAAAAAGTAGGACAAAAAAAAAATGGAAGTTAATACATTTTTTTTTATTTTGCCACAGTGCAGTTTTAATTTTGCTGCCTATCTGTGATTTTGCTCTGCTTTGAATCAGAGCTGTGCAAATCAACATGAACTCTTTTATAACTTTTTAATTGTTCTGTCTACCTATACACATACAAAATGGATGAAAAAAAATGGAGTGACCAGTGGTTAATTACATTACAATTACTCTTACATGTCATATGATTTTTAAAAATTATACTGATACTTATCAGGAAATTCGTGTGCATTTAGATAATAATTTTTCATGAAAAAATTACTGTTAAGTGGAACATATTCTGTAATTTTCTTAGTCTAAGAGTAGCTTTCATTACTTCCCATAATTTCTTATTAAGCCCTTCAGTTTTGGGGGAATACCAATTTGCAGCACTATTTAGCTGTGGAGCACACAGTATTACTTTTAATTCTAGTACATTACAAGGCAATCACTAAAATTCTGTAGAATCAGTAGGTACTGAAGCCTGAAAATATTGAAAGGTCTTGCTATCTTTAGGTCTTGATTTGTACCAATATGAAAAAGAATAATTCTTAGACTGAAGGAAGTAAATGCCTATTGAGATGAGAAGGTATTGATGCCTATTGACATTGATATGGTAATAACCTATCCCTATAAACACCTTTAGATATGTCTCAAAATTGGTCTCAATGCCTATCCCTACTAAAAGGGCTCACCAGCTACAGGTCTTGATTGCTACCAGTATCAAAAAGTTTCTTTGGAACAAAGTGCTTGAATTCTTATTCTTGAGGTTGAAAGGCATTCATGCCTATGAATATCACAATGTTATCTATTAATCTCAGTGTTTACTTCTTTGTCAGTGACATGGACAGCAGGATCAAATGCCTCCTCTGGAAATTTCCTGGTGACACCAAGCTGCGTGGAGCAGTTGACAGGCTGGAGGGAAGAGATGCCATCCAGAGGAACCTTGACATGCTTGAGAGATGGGCCATTGCAAACATCATGAAGTTCAATAAAAGGAAGAGCAAGGTCTACACCTGGGTCACGGCAATCACAGACGCACCTACAGGTGGGCAGAGAAGTGATTGAGAGCAGCCCTGAGGAGAAAGACTTGGTGATGGTTGATGAAAAATTCCAGTATCTGAAGGGGGCCTACAGGGAAGCCAGACATGGACTTTTTGTCAGTGATACAACAAGGGGTAATAGGTACAAACTGAAAGAGGGGAAATTTAGGAAAAACTTTTTTACCATGAGGGTGGTTAGACACTGGAACAGGTTGCCCAGGTAGGTGTGGATGCCCCAGTCCTGGCAGTGTTTAAAGCCTGTTTGGATTGGGCCTTGAGCAACCTGGTCAAGTGGGAGGTGTCCCTGGCCAAGGGCAGAGGGGATGGGACTAATTGATCTTTAAGCTCCCTCCCAACCCTTAACATTCTATGATTCTATGTTCTATTATTCTATGACCAACAGGTTTAGCCTATCAAGTTTGAAAGGTATCAGTGCCTATCAATAGGTATCAAAATTGCTCAGTATCAGTTGCTGTGAATTTCAGGTGTTGGCTCCCTGTTGGTCTTGAATCCTACTGTTATCAAAGGATTTCTTAAAACCAATAGACTAGATGCTTAGATGACAGATGGTTATCAAATGCAATAAAAGCAGTTTCATTGAAATGTTAAGTTCTACTAAAATTAAATTGACTCTAAGTAAATATGATGTGGTAACATCCTTTTCGAAAGATCAGCTGATAGTGATTTGAAGATGACTCAAAAGCACAAATCCAGATATATAACATGTATTCATGCAGTTCCTGTAAGCAAGATAGTCTTTGTGGGGAACCCAAGACTGTCTTGATAACTGTGCCAAGACTTGAATTTGTACCTACTACAGTCAGATGTGAATTTGTCTACTCTACTTAGCCTATTTGTTCATTTGTTTAGAAATTTACCAGTAATGGTGGATCTCATTTCCTCTCTAAATCTGTCATCTTTTAGTTTAAAACTGTTACCCCTTGTCTGCCATGTAAAACGTCTGCCCATATACTGTCTGCCCATATAAAACGTCCCTTCCTCTCTCTTTTATAAGCTCACTTTAAGTACTGGAAGGCCAAAATTAGGTCTTCCTGCTGCCTTCTCTTCTCCAGGCTGAACAACTTCAGCTCTCTCAGCTTGCCTTGATAGGAGAGGCACTCCAGCCCTCAGAACCTCTTTGTCACACTGCTCTGAGTGTGTCACACTCTAAGAGATCCTCATTTTTCTTGCACCGAGTACCCCAGAGCTGGATCTGGTATTCCTGGTGGGGTATCAAAAGGGCAGAGTGGGGGAGAATCACCTCCCCCAGCCTGCTGGCCACGCTGCTTTTGATCCTCCCTGGGATGCAGTTGGCCATCTGGTCTATGAGTGCACACTGTTGGCTCGTGTTCAGCTTTTTACCCACCAGAACACCTAGTCCCTTCTCTGCAGGGATACTCTCAATGGGTTCTTCTCCAAGTCCATACTTATGTCTGGGATTACCCTCACCCAGCTGCAAAACCTTGCACTTTGATTTATTGGACTTCCTGAGGTTCTCATGGGCCTACTCCTGAAGTTTGGTGCTTCTACTCCAGGCTTTGAGAATTGCACTGGAGTAAGGGAAGGTAACTGAACCTTCACAATAAACACACATAACAGATCATGGCTATGCAACAAAAACATCAGCCATAAGAACAAAGAGACTAATTTTCAAAGGCACTAACAGACATATTTCTTTTTAAAGCTTCTATCATATATCATTTTCATGGGTCAGTCAAGGAAAATGTGAAAAAAGAAACCTCTTTCCCTCTCTGAAGACAAAACATTAAGAGAGAGGAAATAAGAGAAGAAAGGATTAGAGGCTTCTTCAAAGTAAATGGTATCTGTGAAGAGCCTAGGACTGAAAAATTGTAATGCAATACAACATATTTGACAAAAATACGTTCTTAAGAATGAACATAATATTCAAGAACCATATTTTCATTCTTGTCCACTATTGATGACATCAAAAAAGTTTGAAGGATAGACTGATGATCCAAGGCAAAAAGTAATATAAAGATTAAAAGGTAAAAAAATAAAAAGTTCTTTTTATTTCTTTTATATATATCTGCTGTAGGAGTCAGCTTTTTCAGAAAGAAACCCATATAAATAACCCCGACAATATTATTGCTGTTAAAGCAAGTTCTCCCTAGTGTTTAAAAAAACTTGTGAACAAATCCTTTAAATAATGTCAGTTCTGTTTTTCTGTTTCATCCTTTTTTCTAGCTAAACTTATTCATGGATAAATACTGGGTTTGCTAGTTTATTCGTTTTGTAAATCTTGAAAGAACATGCTTTAGTTGCCTGTAAACCTCTTCCTTTTGGTTAAAGTCCCAGACTGATAAATATATTTTCTGAACTGCAGATGACTAAAAAAAAAATTAAATCAGAGGATTAATGCCTTATTCTTGATCCACAATGTGCCTGAGGAAGAAAATTGCCTCAATTGAATATCAATGGCAAAACTCCATTGACTTCAACAAGCCAAGATTCAGTCTCTGTTCTTTGCCATTTGGCCAATATAAAAATTCAAATATTGTATCTTCTCATACAAGGTCAAGCTCAGAAAATCATTACTTTTTGGACATCAAATAAGAGAGGGGGACAACCATTTTTGCTAACTAAGTGAGCATTTAGAAATGGAATCAATGTTTTCATTCTTCATGGCACCTGCCTTTCATTCTTATCAAAAAGTAGTTTTCTTCTATCACTCTCGATATTTTTGTCTCCTGTGCACGAGGCTGCAAATCCATACTGAGTCTTAGCTCTCAAAGTTATTGTCTCAAATCTGGTCAAGCTCAGCAGTGACTGTGCACTGTCACCATCTGACAGCTGCTTGGGGTCTGTGTGAAACACCCAATGGGGTCAGTGCAGTCCTGGGAAGATGCTGACTATGACATAAAAAGTATGACAAGAAATTACATTAACAACTCTATGAGTTTCCAGGTGGCAAAGGACTGAGTAAGCTGCAGCTGACAGAATTACTCAGGCACCTCTGGGGTAGGCCCTTTGGCCAGTAATGTGGTTCATTGGTGAATCTAGTATGAAACCTTGTAGGGAACCAGCACAAACTGGAAAAGGGCTTTATTGTCCGAGGATGCCAGCCTAGCACCCTTCACCTCCACTAGAAACGTAGCGAGTTGCACACAAAGAAATGGCTTCAGCTGGCTGGCAGGGCATTGTTTTACTTTACAATGTGGCCAGGGGGTGTGAGCTCTGAACTCTCGGGCCCTGGGGCAAACTAAGTGAAAAACTCATTTTAGAAAGTAGCATGTTAAGCTAATAAAAATAATTTCTAAATCTTTCCCCTGAGCTCTGGAGCAGTGTTCCTGGGTAATGGATGGCTGCACAGCTGCCTGGCAAAAATTACAAGCTCTCCCACTTTCATGTGGGCAGAATGGGAGAGGCACTGCAGACTGATCTGAAAGATGCTGAGAACACCTCTATAAATATGCAACTGACATTCCTCAGTTTTCTTTGCTGTCTCAAACAACTGATGAATGATTTTTCAAGTAAATTTCACACTATTCTTCAGACAACTCATTCAGCTAATTTGGCTTTATTTATTCATTCCTTGCTAGCAGACGTGTCAGAGATGAGCAACTCAATACAAATAGCAAAACAAAGACACAAAATGAAATTTCAAAGGTAAGGAGAAATAAAAGAAAGAATTTGTTGTGTTTCCTTGATCCCACTGGCAAATCCAGAGGAAAGTGGACAGTCCTGTCTCTGGATGATGGCTGAAAGAGGAATTCTCAGGGCAGAGTGAGTTCTTGATTTCTGCAGTTTGCCATCCACCTGCCTGGGCACACAGCTGAAGACATCACTACCTGGTAATTTCATCCAGCATTCCACTTCTGTGATTCATCTAAATTTCATAGTGTAATAAACCTTCCCTAGACACATTAGCGCCACTAGATTAGAATATTTTACATTTACATTTGTTATCTTGGGGAGAGCATTAGTATTTTCTAGTCAATGTAATTTACATGAATGCAAGATAACTTTCAGTGTGAAATACTCACACTGAATGTATCTGGAGGTAATAATAGCTATGAACTTTACTTATTTGTTATCTCCTAGAGGTAGATTACACTTTCTATTAATAAGAATAATCCACAAGCCTGAGATTGTGCTTCAACACAATGCCTTTATTAAACATTACCCAAGTGCCAATTTTCTTTGTGTCTGTAAGCAGGTAGGTCAACACTGAGGCTATAACACTGCAATCTATAAAATCTCTGCTCCCCATGCTTCATCCCTGCAAAGACCTGGCTGCTGGGTATCCTTCATTTATCCATCCAAGGAGAAGGAGCCCATTGCTTAGCCTAATAAAATCTCTGCAGCTAGGACTAATGCTTGCCATGCCCAGTGGACACAAATATTACCACAGATTGCATCAAAGCCACCAAAAAGAAAAAAAAACAAACCACAAAACCCCTTACCAAACAAACAAAAACACTCATAGGTAAGAAAAGTCTGAATAAACTCAGCACTCCTTCTCTCACAGGATCTTCCTTGTGGTTTCTCCCACTTCTTTTCTGCTGTCTGTGCTCCTCCCAAACTCCTCTCCTGAATGCCTGCTTGGATGTTCTCCAACTCTTACCTTGGAGCTACCACTGGTACCACTCCTGTTACTGAGGAGGCCAGTGCTGTCCAGTTACTTGGATGCCATGCCTTCTCATCATCAGCTGAGGCTCTTTGCTATGCCAGGGTGTGAAGTTCTTCTTCTGCATTTTATACTCAAACCCTGTCAGGTCCTTCAACTTCCATCTTGCCACAGTCCTTTTGAACCAAAGGCCCCACAGGAGACACTGAAGACGTGCAAGTGCTTCTGTCAGTCCCATAAGACTCAGGTGTTTCAGCCAAATAATCATCATGGACAAGTCAGTGGGTGTTGGTCTGATTCCCTAGGGATTCCACTAATGGGCAGGGATCAAAGGGAGCTCCCTGGGCCATCCAAGCAGAGCCAAGACCCTCAGAGTTGCATTAAGTGACAATAAACAGATTCAACTCTGGACAAAAATCCTGTGCAACTGCAGCCATTGGGTTTTACCTCTGGCTGTGGAATGGGGGCTAAGGAGAGGAAGAGATCACACACTACTTTTAAGAGGCCTGTAAAATCCAATTAGGGAAAGCTAAGCCCACAACTTATCTATGGGAACTTTCTTAAAGGGCTCACAAACTTACAAAAGCACCAGTACTGCTGGACTACATCTCTCTGGGATACAAGCCCATCATTTTATTTATTTGTAATAGTAAAGGTAAGGGGGTCAACGTATGCCTCTCCTGGGGATGATGTTTTTATTAGAGCCCTAGAGTATGTGACTACTTCCCTCTTTGCTTTGCAAACCTCAATGCAATATTTTCTTCCTATTTTTTAGCTATTTTATTACTATCTTCCGAAGGAGGAAAAAACCACAAATTATCCAAGCACTTAGACATCTTTAGATGTTACAGTTCAATAGCAGTTTACAGCCATTTCGGTAAATTGTGCACAGCAGCAAGCCACAATTAAATGAAATCTTCATTCTTAATGTCTACATGTCTCTAAGATAAGAGTGCAGTTTTACTCTCCTTAGAATACTCTATATCTTTATTAAATGCACATGTCATTACAACATAAAATGACTGGCTCCTCAAGCAGACTCTGAAAGATGGCTGCATTTATTTTGCTCTCTGCCTCAGATGACAACCAGAAATGCCTAGAGCAAGATTGTGTTCCTGGTAAATATTGAGCAACCTGGGACATTTTTCTGTTTGTAGGTCTATCCCATGCACTTCGCTTGTAGATTTGGGATGGCGACTGGGGAAGGAATAAAAAATACACAAGGGTAGAAAAGCACAAATCAATAAAACCTCACCATTACTCTTCTCACCCCACTTCTTGAAAAATCCACTTGCTTCAAGCTGTGTCCATAAATGCAGTGAAATACTCCATGCTTAAGCATCCATCTTATTTCTAATCCATCAGACTCAGAAGCATCATTTCAAAGAGATGGAGACACTTGATAGGAAAGAGCTGATCTTCCACCTCATGATGGCATGACCATGTTGGACAAGCTGGGACAAAAAGACCACGGAAGTGGCGTTTGTCTGTTTGCCATCCCTGTCTTGTGTGAACAGGGAGCACTGTAGAGAAAATCTACCCCAAACTCTACTCCCAAATTCTGTCTTTTGTGTGTGCCTGTCTGAGCAGTAATTCAAGCATCAGCAGATACTGGCTGACCTCCAGCTGAAGCTGGGTGCTGCACTTTCTTTCCTGCAGGGATAGGCATCCCTTCAGGAGTCTGCTATTAGCACCCAGGTGAGAAAGAGAGCCCAGCTGAATGCAGAGCTGACCAGCTACACCTTTTATCACAGATATCCACCACTGGGGCATGCAGGGGAGTATACAATGAGAAGCACGGGCCTGAGATTTGCCTCTCCAAGACAATCCTTATCACAGAGCAGCTCAAGAGTTGCCACTTCTTTTCCCTTGATGGTTTCCTGAAAGACTGAAAAGCTATCTGTGCTCAGGGCAGGGCAAGATGCATATAACCTCCATATGTATTTCTCTCTTTTTTTTTTCTGACTAATATTCCTATACTGCTAAAAAACACGAAAACCAACCAACCAAAAAACCACAACAAACAAACAAACAAAAATCCCCAAACCATACAACAACCTCCCCCCAAAACAAACAAAAAACCCTCAAATCAAAACAAACAGAAAAACCCCAAGCAACCAACACCCAAAAAAACCCCCACCTCTCCCCCCCAAAAAATTCCAACAGAATTTCATTGGTTCCCCAAGAAAATAACAAAGTAGATACCCAGTCTTGAGAGATCTTTAATTCCCTCTGCAAGGTACAGAGCACCATCAACTACAGAGGGCAGCCACAGGGTGAGAGGTGATGACTGATGTATTTAAGACCTTAAAGTGTAGGGTCTATCCCAAGCAAGCATCACTGTGGCAAGCTCGGGGCTGTGGAGGAGCTCAGGAGTCAGAGCTGAGCAAGACAACGCAAGCACCAGTGTTCCCCCACTGACAGTTTGGTATAATCGATTTACAACTGCTACGAGCAGCTGCTGGGTGGTGTGGTGCTCTGCAAAGGAGCTCCTGACAAAAAGGCATAATTTTCACACAAACCAGAAAAATGAAGAGTTGCCTCCCAGATAGCTCCAGCTGACTATAGGGAACACCAAAGTGAGCAGCCTATTTATTATATTGCGTCTGACATTATGAGAGCCTGTGTAATGCAATTATCCATAAAAGTCCCAACAGTCTGCCAATTGTTCCTCACAGGTATGCTTGTTTTTAAGACAGCTTTTTTAGACATCCATTACTTACAGTTTCCTGCTTGCCTTTATCTGTTCTGTAAACATTATTTTGCCATGAATAACTGAATGAAAAAATCTGAAACCACACAAAATCTACTGGTTTAAAAATATGGATGTATTGTTATTGTTATATTTTTTTTTTTAATTTAATTATCTGTTTAGATAGGACACTTGATATATAACCTATTCTCGTCATTGTTATGCTGGTACTGAAAAGTTCATTTGTAGGCAGTGGGCCTTACTCTTGACCCAGGGAAACACAGAGGCCTGGTCTTTATTCTACTGACCTCTTTAGTAGCTTTACTGAGGAGTATAAGGAGCTGTGTTTTTGCAAGGAAAGAGGGATCTTGCCCCACAAGATTTGGCAATACACCTTCTTAGGGTTCAAGCTCTATAATTCACAGAAGAGGACCATCACTCTTAGAAGATGAGTACAAGGAAGAGGATTATGGTCAGCAACAGACTGAGACAGTAAAGGCCCAAAATGGCCCCCATTTAAAGACGCTTTGGATGGTGAGGATGTTCTGAAATTAATGAGTAACCTGTTGTTGGTTTATGCTATTTCAGGCTGACTTTTTTCTTTTTTTAATGAATTAAAAGGCACCACCACTACAACCTCTGAGTAATTTCCCACTTTTCTTGTTTCAGGTCCTTCTCCCCTCTCAGTATGCTGCCTTTTGTGGATCTCATTCTTAGACAAAAAAGTCTTTTTTTTCTCATAAGAAGCTTATATATTTAAGTTGGAGCTATGATTCCTTTTGAGCCACTGGTAACTTAAAATTATTGCTAAAATTGCACTATACTGCAACTGGTACTTAGAGCTGCCCTTATGAGACCCACTAGATATTCACTATGTGCTTGTACTCATCCAGCTGCCCCACATCCAAAACTGGATGGACTTTCCAGATGCATAGGCCTTGGTACATATTAACTGTGGCAGAAGTCATAGAATCATAGAATGGTTTGAGTTGGAAAGGACCTCAAAGATCACCTAGTTCCAATTCCCCTGCCATGAGCAGGGACACCTTCCACTACACCAAGAACCCATCCAACCTGGCTTAGTTGATCTTTGAATTCATTCTCTGCTTTCCAATTATGTTTATTCTTTTTAAAAATATATAAAGAGGGGGCTCAGATGTTTTTTGCTTCACATAGTGTCATACCCTCGTAAACCACACCTGCTGTGTGAGTTGTGCTTTCCTGCTGTAGGAAGACATTGGGTAAGATTACTTTCTGAACACAATATTGGCACCAGCAAAGCCCCCTTTGGACTGAAAGAAAATACAGCAACACAAAAAGGTATTGAGGGAGGAAATCCCCCAGCAGCAACTATGGGACCTGAAGCATACTATTTCATAAGATATGTGCTTCTTTTGGTGTGCTGTGTGCTAACCCCTACAAGTGTTCTATAAATGGAATGATAGCTAAACATGAGCAAATCCTAGGAATAACTCAATTGTTTCAGAATCTCATTATATTTTTAACTCGATTTCAGTCTTGTTCAAACTCCATTCCAAAAAGCCAATTCAAGGCTGCAGGCAGCCTTGAAAAACACTTAAAAACAGAAGAACATGGAAGATACATAACAAAAAATTGATCCGAAAGGCAACATTTCATTCATCTATTTTATCCCCAAGTGTCTCAGAGGCAGTTCTGTCTAGTGCATAGGAAGCCATAAACTCACTTAAGAGCAGGGCTTGACTCAGCCACTTGGCAATGCCTTCTCCTAGCCAAATGACTCCATGGTTTACCTGTCCCCCTCTATTTCAGACTCACCAACACAGGCTGATAACCTTCTGGGGCTGGTACTGCCTATTTTCATGTACCTGCCCTCTGTCCCTAGGTTCGTTTCTAATGAATAAGGGTGTAGCCATTGTTTTTCCCTATAAGAGCTCTTGTTTCTCATGGCAATGGAAAAGAGGAGTCAATATAAGAGCAGAGGAAACGTGAGATCCAAGAGGCATCCGGAAGACTTACAGGAAGGGTAGAAGCTAATGTCACAAAGCCATAAGGTTATGGGAAATAATTTTTTCTTAGTTTTCTGTAATTTGTTATGTAATGAAACAAGACCATAGGGAACAGAATTTCCAGGAACAGACAGGAAAATAGGAACTGCCATTCTAGAAGACACACTGGTGATGATTAGAAGCTGAAAGTTGCTAATCTGCTAGATGACAGCAAGAAAAAACTTAATTAACAAGAAATCTATATGTAGATAATCTACCTAATTTGGAAGATTATGAATCTGACATCTTTTAAAGACCAACTGTTTTGAGAGGCTTTCTAATTTCCAGGTTCTGTCAGGGGGTGCCTGTTTGTTCACTTGGTTTGTGTTCTGAGAAATTCCCCATGTTCAAAGTCCCTGAAGTTTATAATTAACCACAACAGAGCTTATGCACTTGAAGATGGATGAAGCTGAAAGAAGAGACATAGCCACAGAGAGAAAAATATTGTACTGAAGGCTGTTAACAGGGAAAAATGCTGTCACTGTAAATATCTGCCTGTATAACAGCAAGGGATTCCTATCTGGTGTCCCTTAGGCTTTGTAGGTAAGCTGTGTGAAAAGCCAACTTGAAGGGGCAACTCTATCTTCTCCTGCCAAGGCCAGGAAATGCTGTTATAAAATCTAGTATTCTTCCTGGAATATTTATTAGGAGTTAAGAAAGATTGATTTGGCCGCTGAGGATGGATATGTGAGCATCTGCTGTAATGGCAGTAAAAAGAATTAGACTCATCAGGAATAGTAATTCATAATGATAGTGGTGGTGTTTGCTCTTTGAATATAAAGAATCTCCTAGGCCCTTCAATCCAAGTAAAACTAACACTCCTACATGCAAGAAAAGCCTCCTTTTTTTTTTTTTTTTGTTTTTTTTTTTTTTTCAAAAAAAAAAAACCTCCTTCTATGAAAAAAAACCCCCTTTTTTTTTTTTTTTTTTTTTTTTTTTTTTTTCCACAGCAAGAGTTGCAGTCAGAAAAGGGCCCAAACCTTTGAGCCTCTGAGCACAGGAGGGAGTGGATGATCATTAATTGAGGTGTTTCCTTTTCTGATCACCTCATACAAACAAAAGGGCATGTCATCACGTTTGCAAAGACACTTGAGAAACTGTTACAGTCTGAAAAAGCATAGATGAAAGAACCTGATGTGCAGATCTGGTAAAAGTCAATACCATTTGTTGAAGTACTGACCTAGTTGGATTTTGGTTTCCTAAGGAAAGAGGAGAGAGATGAAGTAGGAAAGGTGAATGTCTTCTCTTCTCCACCTGGGACCCAGAGAAAGGAAGCCTGAACTTGGTTTGTTTCTTTGTATCCCATTAAGGAAAAATAAATGCTGTTCAAAATGCTATATTTCTATCCTTTCTGAAGTATGACTGGAAAGTCATCTGAAGTATGACCAGAAAGTCATCCTGACATCCTAAGATGAATCACATTCATTATGAAGTAATTCAGACTGGGTGAACCTCCACCTCTGGTCCCCTCCACCTCTGCTCCTCAGGTGAAGCTGCAGTACACATGTTTTAAGAAGAATTGTCCAGGCTTACTCTTAACAGTCTTTTACAATTACCAGGAATAAAGAGTCCTAAGGAAAGGTGCTATAGATCTTAGTAGAAATAAACTCAACATTATATTGTTAAAATTAGAACTTAATATTTAAAATGCTGAACCACAGATCTAATTCTCCATAAAATTCTACTCAAGATCTTGAATAAATAAAACTGTGGAAAAGATTTCCTTTTTAACTGTAGAGAAACTTGCTGTAAATGGTTGCAATGGTGTACTTTAGAACCCTGGAGGCAGTTAATTGAGCCCTCCCTCCAGTTTTAGCCGGCATATTCTTTGCTAAGCCCACGCACGCAGCTGAAAGAACAGCTCCTGGAGTACCATCCTGCTCTAAAAATGAATCTCTGCGTAGTCATGCGCACTGATATAGCCAGAACAGCATGCTTGTGACAAGTACTGCACACAGGGTGTTTAAGAATATGGCTGCAAAAGATTAGCAGCAAGCAGGTTCTTGCTTAAAATGAGATAGACGTGGGAAACAAATGGAAATGAAAGAGTCTTCAAAGACCATTGAAAAACCTCTTCATGCTAAGGAAACTGCCCACGTTAGCAGTTTAAAAAAAAGACCCATACTTATTTTGGTCATGACAACCTTCTTCCGTTGTGTAGTAGTTTCCTTCTCAAATAGTCAGGTGCAGAGCACAGTCCTACTCATCAGGAGCAAAGCTGTCAGAATCTGCCTCTCACTTTGGCACGTTCAGCATTTCACAGACTTTGTGCTGTATATCTGGTGAGTCAAGCACCCATTCTGCCAAGCCTCCATATGTAAATGCAGGCATACCCCCACTGGCACAGCATAGCAGAAAACGTTCCCAGACTTATTTATTATTTATTGGAAAAACATGTTTATTAAACAACCATGCTTCAAAATACAACTGCCTTTTTCTTTTCTCGCCTTTTTCCCTATAGCCTCCTAGGATCTCTCTGGCACCAAAAATTCCCCTGCAATTACAGCCAACAACTGAAACTCAGCCTGAAGTCCAGATATAGATTTCACACCCCTCTGGAGCAATCACTGAGAATTTCAGGGATTTAAAGAGTTTCAAGAACTGCCTGCAAAGAGCTAAATCTTATAGAAGTATTGCTCGTTCACCACCTGACACATAGGGACTGTACTTTTTATTTTAACACTCATAAAACATGTACAAGGGCTGAGGTGTTTTTGACACATAAATCTCAGGTGCTGAAAGTTCACTCTTGTTCTGCTGCCTCTTACAGTTATTTGAGGCAATGTGCCACTCCCAATGTTTCTGGAAATGTAATGACACACTTCCCACTAAAAGCCCAGAATATTGCTACTATACAGACTTTGGAAGTTAAACTACTTTTGTGGATTCTTGATCCTTTTCTTAAAGCTCAAGTGTCACTTTCCTTGCCAGTGAGCCAAAAATCATATTGAAGAAACCCCAAAATTTTAGAGATACGAGCAAAAAAATAGACTGCATGTACAGCTGGTGCATATTCACTATGAGCTAAATTGTCCCAGGCACTGGAAAGGGTGTGCTCACTGTGTGACCATGTGCCCATCTGCAGAGGGTGAAACAGGCACTCTGGTTCCTGGCTCCCCTCCTCCTGGCCCCTGAGCAAGAAATAGCCAAGAACAGTTGTTCTGCCCATTGGAAGTCTGAAGCCCCTTACCACTCGTTTTCTGGGAGACCACATTGAACACCTGCCAAACCACATTTCTGTGCTTGTAGGAACCTGCAGGAAAATGTTTAAGAGGAATATTCCTTCCCTCTTCTCTTTTCACATGCAAAAAGTAGTTTAACGTAGAACAGAGAAAAAATATGCATCTGGCCTTTTATTTACTGGCATTTTCAGACTGTGAGCTCTGGTACCAATCCCTGGTGCAGCTCCATTGACTTCAGCAGACTCCGCCAGAGGTCACAATGTGCCATTAAGTGTTGAAATAAGACAAGATATGCAGTCCTGTTTCTTTCCAGCCCATAAAACCAGTCTGAAGGGTTTTCTTTCCTGTCTTCATTTTATCCAAGATCTATCAAGAATATTGAGTTCTATCTTTGTTTTTGCTGAAGGATTGCTGAAGTGGAAAAAGCGCTTTCTTTAATTACAGGGAAAAGGGGGCTTAGTCTATAATAGAAAGACAGTATTTCCCAGTTAGTTTCCACATATTTTAATTCAGTGGGTGCTAACCAAAGAAAACCCAGCATGTTCAGGCTGTTTCAAAAAGAAAAAAAAAAAACAACTTCCATTCATATTTGCTTAAATTTAGACTTTGTGGTACATTTTATTCAAGTTCTTGTGCCATACTTAGCACTGTCATATTGAGCTCCTTCCAGAAGTGTATCTGACAACATTGGGATTAAAATTAAAATTAAAATTTTCATATGTTGTTTGGATTTTTGCCTTCTTCAGGACAGGTTTAAGTGGAAGAATGTCTTATTTTCTCCTTTATTTGTTTTTAAAATATGTCTCTGTCTGAGAGAAGGGCAGATGAAAGAGGAATAATTTGCATGAGGTAAATGCGCACAGACTCGGATGTGGTGGACCAAATGAGCAGAGCCCTGGAGCTTTTCCTTAAGCACTGCCTAAGAAGGGACTGTCTGCTGGATGCTTCTTACTCCTTGAATAGGGAGGGCCTAAGAGAGGGAAGATACTGCAGTTCTCCTCATTCTTCTTCCAAATCAGCATTACTTAACTAAGAACTGCTACAGTCTGTACATCAAACCCAGAGACAACCCAACTGTGATAGCATGACATTGCTATGGCTGGTATTTTATGGCCCTTTGCAACATGGAGTAAGAAATCGTTTAGAAATACTTTTCCAAACACATTTGACAGAAGTTATTAATTAAGGATATAAATTTTGTGAGCATGAATAGCTTAGTGACCCTCCCAAGTCACACAGGTGACTGGGAATTTCAATTTGGTAAAATAAAACAGTTTATATAATGGTTGCCAGTCTCGTAATTGCCATGTAAACTATTTCCTTGCAGAAGCAAACAACCAAATAACAAATGAAAAACATAATGCAACTCCACTGACAATCATACTGAAATCTGAATTAGTGTCACAGTATGTGTCTACTGACATCTACATTGGAGTGACAATGGGGAGGGGAGAAAAGGCTGTCTCTGGTTTAGATTCCTGAGGCTAAATGCAATACAAATATACCCTGAAGTCAACAGACTTTCACGTGTTATGCATCTGTGCTGAATTTGCTTTCCAATATCCTGCTTCCTAGATTTGATGTGGGCAGATGGTGGAAGAGATCTCCCTGGAAGCAGCATGTTCTCCCCCCGAGAGGAATGCCCTTATGTCTCTCAGACATGAACTGTCTGACTGATTAATAAGCAGTGCTGTTGGGCTTAGGAGAAAGTTCAGATTTGCTTCTTTTGCCTGCAGAGTGGGACTTTACTGAGGCAGGGGTGTTAACTGGGACTGCCAGAGAATTTTGGAGCAGGTGGTGAAAGTGAACGGAAGTGGGAAGGGAGCAAAGGAGGATGCTCTGTCCCCTGAGGGAACAACCTGTTGCCTGTGGTGACCTTGTCTGGCACGGCAATGAGGATGCCAGTGCCTGGAGCTGCAGAGAGGTGCCCTGTCTTCTCAGCCCTCACCACCTGCTAGGCTTACCAATGTGATGTGGCCTCTCCAGGTTGTCCAAAAACCCCATGACTCCTGGCAGAGAACCTGGCACAAAGTCTTGTTCTCTGAAAAGACTTCTTTCTTCCCCTGGATAAGGAAAACCCTTCTGCTCCTAAGGGAGACAAAAGCAGTCATTCAGTTCAGAGCTGGGGCTGTTTTCAAGGCTTCCAGCAAACACACTGTGCTTCAGTACTGCAGATAAATGTATTAAATGACAGCACATGCTTTTAGAGAGCAAGTGGCTACTTTACCTAAATGCTATTTACATGTGAGTGTTAATCAAGAAAGATGTTCTAATCCAATTCTATCACAATATTATTTTTTCCTTCCTTTCCCTGACCCAGCATCTATATGAACAAAAGGCACAAAAGACAGAGCTGTCATTTGATTTATACTACTGACTGTGTTTATCACTGATTAACCATTTTCATTAACTTTACATAAAATCAGTGTTTGGGACACTGTAAAGTTAGTTAAAACTATCTTTACTGACCTCACTGAGTTTACTCAACACACAGATAGTGAAGAACCAGAGAAACAACCCAAAGTAATATATTCACCTGAGAGGCAGAATTTAAAGAATGGTAACTCAGGCACTTCTGCAGCAGGACCCATCACTGTGTTTCCTACAGAGAAATAGGAAGCAAATGAGGTAGCTCTGGGGCTGTGGGTAAAGCCTAGCAGTCCTCCCCGACTCATGATGCCACACAAGGATGGGACTGACAGTCATTTTTGGGAAAATCTCACAAGTGACAAGATCTGAGAAGAGGGGGTTTAAAGGCCTCTTGGATAAAACCTAAGAGGTCCTAGTAAGTAAACTGTAGAAATGAGCTTTTTGGATTATGTGTTGACAATAGCAAGATGACAGAAAAATGCCCCAAATAAAATTCATTTTTACTGTGGCTGCTTGGAGCCTGCAGATCAAGATGCAGACCTGAGACCAGTGGAACCACTCTAGAAAGCCTGTGTGAAACCAACACAGGATTTCACAGGGCTGTACCTGCAACTTTCTTTCCACAGTCTTCACTCAGACCTGTCAGTATTTACAAGGATACTTCTAGATGCCTGCAATCCTCAGTGTATGACAAATGTTAAAAAATGAAAAAAAATAATTTCTTCGTTCTTTCTCAAGATGCTGTAAAGGTATTCAAAAAAATTTAATAGTCATATTAACTTGATATGCTTCAGAACATTAACTCAAGATTTTTTGTTCAAACAGATTCACAATATTTATAATAACCCTTATGCTATGCTGCTTGTTGCCACCCACGTGAAGGAGATGCCATACAATATTGTCTGATACTATTTGCTTAGCTGTAGAAATTTTGGCATGGTATTGTGTATAAAGTGGGAGGAATTAGCTGTCTGCTGCTGATATTTTTTCTCCTCCTGCAGTTTCACATGGTTACAGCTCCCATGTCACACCCCAGAGGTGACTTCATTACTGTAAGTAAATGCTTTCCTGTGTGTTAGAATGTGTTTGTAAAATATTCCTTGGAATTAAAGATACTGGATGGATTTCTAATTGGACGTTTAGTACAGCTGGCTGGCACATTGGTGACAGCTTCATTTAATGTATACAGCTTAATTGGGTAGCTAATTTGCCAAGCCCCAACTGGCAACAACAAGCACCAGGTTCTGCATCTAGATGTCCACTTTTAACATCATTTTGAGACACCATCCAAAACCAGAGAGAAACCAAATCAAACTGTCAGAACACTTAGTGAGAAATATATTCCCTGTTCACAAGCAGTGAATCAAACAGGCTTATTCAAAGAGCACATTATTTGGGAGAGCATAAAAACAAAGAAGCGAAAATGAACATCATTGAAAAACAATCTACGATAGGTCCCTTTGCTCTCTGCTTCATTCCCTTCTACTCAAAGCAGATGAATTATAATTCAAGTTGTCCTTTTTTTAGCATGATGCTGCTTCTTGCTTTCCACAACCAGGCCTATCACTTCCTGACCTATGTAGATACTGAATTGTCCTAATTTAGACCGTTTGAGAAAAATCCCAGCTTACTGTGAAGGCACCAATATCTCTCCTGATAGCCTGCTCTACTGTAGTTTCCACTTCTTACCAGGAATTGAAAAAACAAAAAACCCAGGCAGCCCATGAACACCTCACTTAAAGAAACGAGGGTCTAATGTCTTAGAGGTCAGGGTTAACAGAGTCCCTCAAAAATTTACTAGAACTTATGGGAACAAGATCCAAAACTTGCCCTAATCTTCAGCAGTTGTCATTGCTCTCTGGACACTTTTGCTTTTAGAGCACTGAGTAAGTTCTGTGTCTCCTCATACTCCAGCTAGCGAAGTTCATTGCTGAGAGAACAATCTCACTGTGGTGCACAGGATTTTCAGAATCATAATTCTCTCTCTTAATCCTTTTCATTGATTCCAGTCCACATATTGATATTTGTTTTGGAATATGATATTTTGATCAGTATTAAACTGAATCCCGTGGCTTTTTTTTTGGCGGTTAAAACATTGTAGAAACGTTAATCTGATTGGCTAACTAAACAGTAATGTTAAATATGCAATTTTAACATCTCTTTCCTGAGATATGTTGGCTACTCATATTTTTTTAATTTTACAAAAATAATGTTTCTACAATTGTGTGTCTAGGCTGAAAAATGTGGATATAGAGCTTGGCCACATATTCTCTCAAAATAAAACCGTCAATAAAATGTGTAGTGAAGACTGAAATGGATGATATATAGCAGACAGAGATGAAAACCATCTCCTGCTGAAAACAAAGGCAAATTGATCTCATTTTAGTTGGGATGTCAGTCAAGGCATGTACATGTCTCAGACCTTGCTCACAGGAATGTCTTTATGTGTGCAACAACCCCCCAGCTACACCTACTTTGGTTTCTTGTCATGGTTTCTCCATCACCAAAATCCAATGTTTTGGATTATATGAGAGACCTGAGAGTCCATCAGTTCCAAAAAGCAAGCTCCAAGTCAAGGACAGTCTGATAACTGTTACAGTTGTACTTTCTACTAACAAAAGCCACTGTTTCCAGTAGAAAACTATAATATCTAAATGCAGTTGGAAGTCAGATCCTTGGCAGAACGATATAGCTGTATTAAAGATTAATATGACCACTTATACCAGTAGCTCATCTGCCTGATGAGTAGAGCCTCACCTTGCAAGATTGCTAGAGGGGAATAGAAAGAAGGGAAGAGTTTTCCTGTGCTCCCTTAAGAAAGCAGAGAAAAAACTGGTATTAAATGGACCATGGATGCTAATGTGTGATGCTGACTGAGGATGAAGGTTGCAGGAATTGTAACAATATTTTCTGAGCACCCAGATCAGTTGCAAGTTTTGAGGTACATTCCTTTAGACCTGGTTGAAAACTCTTTTTTTTTATCTCAAAACTGGAGACCTGCTGTATCTTAATTGAGCTCACCATACCATCAACTGGACTACAGTTGAATTGAACAAGATGAGAGTTGAAATGGGAACAAACTCCTTCCCAAAGAGGTCAGCTATTGCAGAAATGATTCTGGGGTAGGCAGAGCTGGCTTTCTGGTACTCAGATCTACTTACCCTGTGAATGGGCACTTTCAAATTAAACTCCTTTCCTTGAGACATTCCCAAACCTCTCTACTTAGACATGCAGATGCCAAACATAAAAGGAGGTACTGAGTCCTTCAAGATGCACTGTCTTCAACGGTGGTGAAGACTTCTTTTGGTAGTGCCTATGTGGGATGAAGCTACTAGGGAAATTATTTACTCTGAGAAGGAAATTAATACCACATAAAACAAGAAGAAAGGATCTTGTTCCTGAAATGCTTTTTCTTCTCTTTAAACCAGAGGAAAGAAAACTCACCTAAAGAATGAGGCATTTAGAGGGTTTAAAATTTATTAGGTGCAGAGAAATAACCTTGGCAAAACTTGCTTTTCTGTGTCAATACCTTGAGCAAGAGCAGATTCAGACAAATGTAGCAGGAAGTACTGAAGAAAGGAGAAAGATTTAAGAGCGGAGGGATGCTGCTGTCTTGTAATGCTGAGCTAATTCAATGTCCCATCAAACATCCTGGCACAAGCTTACAGCTCTCTGACACATAATCCAGACAGCAAACAGAAGAAAAACAAAACACTTCAATTAATATACTACTAATGGTAACAAGAAGACCTTGACTTGTCTGAATTTACCCTTTAGCAAAATACATGTATAAATAAATAATGACTGATATTCATAGTCTTAATGAAACCAGTTGTGTTCTGTATGGGAAGATGAGATCTGTCCTTACACAGTATTTTCCTCCTCCATATTTATCAATTTACTAATTCTATCATGTTTTCTCCATGACCCACAAATTCAGTTCTGGGTTGTTTTGATGCTGGTGTTGATAATGAACCACATTTAAAAAGTCCTCTGGCACTCCAGTTTAGTGCTCACCTTTTCAGGGCTGTTTTCAGGTATCAAACCTATCTCCCACAGATGGCATGTCCCAGCCTTGCTCAGTCTTTAGTCCTCTTTGGGCTGTCCATAGAGTAGCCATGGGTTCTGGTAGCAGGGATAACTCCCACCAAAATCTCCATGAAATGTTGCCCAGGACCTTTCACAGATACACATCTTTCTTTCCCCCTGTAAGACTTGTGCCTGATCCAATCTTTAAAGGGAGTGAGAGTGCTGTGCACTTCAGTGTGTGCTTTAGGATGTATTCAACATGCCAACATCAGCAATATGCACAGCCAAGGGGTCCCTACAGAGTTAACCTATTTTATCCATCAAAGAATCATAACTGTCGTGTGCTAAAGACATGGCCCAAAAGGTATAATCCTAATTTTAAAGCACTCCAATGAGATCCGTGTAGGCAAAATTTGCTGATGTTCTTTAGGTATTTCCAAAGCTAGATATATAGATAACTCAGCCTATTATTTCTCTTCCACTCTCCAGGGAACTCATTGTGCTTATCTTGATAAAGCTAACATTGAACCTTACTTGGACTGGGAGACAGCACAATAGCAATGTCACTGTCAGCTGTGTGATTTTTCAAAGATTCTCACATTTTCTATCTTCTTCCTTTGCTAAGGAAAAAATGACCTTGCACCTTATTTCCTTTTCTTCATTAAAGAAGGTGCAAAATCTCATTTCTTTCTTGGCTATTCAGAGAAAACTCTTTTAAAATCACAGACTAAACTACTGTCTATATGATCTTCACATTTAGATGTTTTCCCAGCTGGGATTCAAACGCTTCTGCCACTTCAAGGTCTCAACAAGATCATGTGAAATATTGCCTTTCTGAAAGGAAAAGAAAGACTCCACAGTATACAGGGCCAACCAGTGAAAACATTTAGTCTGCACTTTGTCCAAGGCATAGTAATTTAAATCTATTCTGCAAGCAACAGCTTCAGAGTGCTACAAGCACATCCCATGTCCATTAGCAGCTTTTTCAGGGGGGAAGATCACGGGTCTCTCAACTCCTCAGCCAACTCCTAAAAGGCACTTGTCCCATGGAGGAAGGTTTCTCTCGCTCTCTCTCTTCTGATGGGTTTTCATGACAGGTGAGACTTAGAAAAACCTGGAGCCTGTCTTTGTGTTTCTGTGACCAGTTTCCTTCTAGCAATTTGCTCTCAGTTCCTCACAGGACAGTCAAAATATCAGGTAGGCAATTAACAACCCTCCACCTGCACACCCACCCACCCTCAGTGTATTATAGTGTCTAACAGCATAGGAGAACATAACTAATGACACTCACAGTCCAGAAAAACAGAGGGAGATAGAAAACATAATGAGTTACCATGGAACAAAGCACTTACCCTTCTATTGAAGAAATGAGCCATAAGAGGCACGGTTAAAGCCTGCAGTTTTGTACAACTACATGCTACTTCACTCCATGTTCCTTTTAATTTAACTGAATTCTTTCCTTAAAATATTATTTTCAATTTCTTTTCTTCAGGAATAATTATTAAAATAGGCTACTTTTTGCCTTTTTCAATAGACTATACAGACATCCAAATCTTCCATCATTCACTAAACCTAAATTTCTGAAGTAGTCATAGCTCCTAACCCTGCATGGGAGAAAATGTGCTTGAAATACACAGGGTTTATATCAAAAATTCCTACATTTCCTATTACCTGCTACTGATGGTCCAATTCAATATGGGCAAAACAGTGAATAGATTTTGTCACATGGATTCAAAATCAAAACTATTTGAAAGTAGGTCTTGTTTTCTGTGGTTTTTTTTCTTGACACTGGCTTCCATTTGACTCCTAGCTTAGGAGCATACAGTCTTCAAAAATGTCTTATTCTTGCATTGTGCTGTGATGTGATAGATCACCTCACAGTTGGGGGTCCTCCCAATTGTTCAAACAATTCCCAGTTTGCAGAGAGTAGTGCCCCCAATATCTGGGTATAGCAGTCCTGGACAGTGTTTTTTCTGATGAATAGCACGTCTTCTTCTGAAGCAGTTTTCAAGCCACCCATCGCAATCACTCAGGTCTGATAACAATTTCCCAAGCCAGGGAGGAGACAAGGACTTATCTGGCCACTTGCCCATTGCTGCCAGACTGATTTGTACAGATGCTGCCCTGCAGCTCAACATGGCTCTATTAGTCTCTTGAGCTGTTAGAGACTGTTCTTTCCTCCCTCCTCCTCCTGCTTGCTCCTCTCTCCTGGCCCCCCACTTTCAAGCCTCCTTGATCTTACTCTGTGATTCCTCTGCCAGCTCTGGCAGCTTCTTGCACTCTGCTAACAACCACTTTATAGCCTTTGCTCTTCTGCAGGTCATCAGGAACTGTCCCCTCAGAGAACAAGGTTTCCACAGAGATCCTGCCTCCTGCTCAAGCTTTGCTGCTCAGTCCTTCCCATCCTCTGGGCAACCCCTCCAAAGGACAGCCAGACGTCGCACAGTTCATTATGGGTAGTTGAGAAATGACATTTAAATTGTCATCAATCACATAAAAAATAAAGGTATTGGCTACATTTGAAAGAGCAAATGTAAATTATCATTATCTTTTTTAATCTTTATGAAAGCAATTCTCAAATTCGTCTTGTGATTTCACCAGACATTTTATGCATCATTATTCTTTGTGGGATTATGTGGATACAGTCATTTCTTTGGGTGATTATTTCTAGTATTTTTACATAGGCAATTTTGAAAGGCTCCATAAGAATATAACTTTTAAGACAGCATTTCTTTAGGAATGATTAAGCATAATCATGCAACTATAATCATGCTTTGCAGAGAAAAGTAGAATACAGAATTGATACAGTCTCAGCTGTGGTTGCTATGTAATTTTTCTTTTCATACTAATATTGAATTTTATGTATAAAAGAGTAACTGATTTTTAAAGATTGAGAGAGAAAGCCTTAACACAGAATTTCCTGTAGTTTCAGTGTCCGTTTATTTTTGAAAACTGCATTACATTTTTTAACTAGTATGTTATTAAATATTATTTTTCCCTGGAAGTTAACTTTTACTACAATCAGATAATACATTTTAATGACAACTGTCCTATTTATTATACACATACATTTGTATATCTGTATGTCATATCAGATATGTAACCACCTGGGAGGAAAAAGTGATGGTGATACTTCATATATTGAATTAAAATTTATAGGAGGGTATTTCACACAGAGATTTCTTGTCTGTGTGAGGACCTAGAACCTGGATATTCACGTAGGAAATTACATAAGAGCTAAGAGTATTTGTTCTCTACCTCACCACTCTCTCCAGCATACATCAAGCCTGCTGGTTCAAACTGGAACAGCTTTATTAAAACTACTGTAGTTGCACCAGTTTCTTTGGCAGAGAACCTCATTCTGAAATTGTTGTCTGTGGTCTCGGTGGAAAAAGTGATAGGAGTCTTTTCAAGGTAATTTTTCTGTTTTTCAGTGTATAAAAATTGAGTATTTGTAACTTCTGATATCATCTAAGTATTGAACACCTTCAACATTTCTTATTCTTGTTTCATGCAATAGTGTTCCCTTAAACTTTCATTGTGTTAGCTGCACAAGTGTGCATGGAAACATGCATGGAAAGACACCTACAACAAAAAATTTTATGCTGAGACCTACACCAGCTAACAGGCCTTTGAGTTGATACTGAATATGTGTGTTAAACACATATACAGCACTGTTAGGGCAAAATGGATAAAAAAAGATTTTAGAGAATTTTGAAGCACTGGGGTTAGACCCATTATTCACAAGGAAGGAGTCATCCCTGCACACACCAAAGAGTTTTGTCTTTCTGTGAAGTATTGAAAGCTCCCAGAGTCCCTGCAAAAGCTAGCACAAACTAGAGCTGCCATGCCACGTTTTGCACAAAAAGTAGAAAAATGCTTGTTATCGCCTTATTTGTTGTCTTCTGTGTATAAAAAGAAAATAATTTGTTTTTTAAAATTATGAGTGTAAATCCATTAACACCCAGCAAGGACCCCAAACATGTCTACAACATAATTGCAAATCTTACAAATGCAAGCTATGTTGATATTGCAACTCTCTACCTAATCTGTATACCTAGAGATAAATCATTTGCCAACTATGCAAGAGGATTTGATGAGTCCACTGACAGCCCAAACCTTAACTAAAGACAACTTACCAGTTTGTAGGAGAACCCATCACAAAATCACACAAGAGATATCCTCCCTCTTTCCTCTTTTACTCTCTCCCTTACCCAGTGTAGATAGTACCTGTGGAACTGCCTTTGTCACTGAATTTGGAGGACCTATGACTATTTACCTCTTCAGAACAAACAGCAGGAAAGTTTTGCCTCTCTACTTCTACACCCTGGATATGGGACATCCCTGACATGCCCATGTCACCCTCTCAAGTCTTGTCTTTGCAGAGGAACAGAACTGTGTCCGGGGACCATAATGTGAGCATGGTGGACCTTGAGTTTGACTGGGGGTTTAGGCAGCGCTCTGCAGTGTGTCAGAATATCAAAAACCTCAAGCAGAAGAGCTATCTATGCACCTCTGCTTCCTCCTTCACCTTGTTGCAAGCCAAGAAGAATAATAACTGAGAAGCAGGCTTACTGATGCCAGAAGTCCCTGCTACATCTACAAACATTAGTGAAGACTGACACAAAGAGGGCCTTTTTAATTTAATGTTGCAGACTTCAAATTGCATTTTCAAACTTGAGAATTGCCAACCTGACTTGAGGCTTGACAGTTCTTAATAGCCAGGTTACAAATTAATAATTTTTCTCTAGTTGAGTGCATAGCATTTTGATAAATTGTCCATTTACCTGTCTGCTTTATCCAGCTATGCCCTGTTCCCTTTCTGAATCTAAGAAAACTCTGTCCATAAGTTGACTAATGGAAAAAGCTATTTAAAAATCCCAGAAACCCCAATGTTTTTCACATATTTTATTATAAGTGTTTCTGAGCCTCTGAATAAAAATAACATTGTATGTATAGATAGTTTCCTCATTCTTTATTTTTGTCTTTTTTCTCACGTTGTTGCAATTTGTAATTTTGTTCAACAGCTTTATCTTATAAGTATCTTTCACTGCTATCCCTTGGCTCTTGCAGGGTATTTCAGTCCATCTCATATGTTGTAGAAAACCACCCTTACTGTGCCATCAATTGCACAAACAAAGGAGGTTTTCAGTGACACATGAGAGTCTTTCCCATATAATGCTCTATCTTCTGGACAAAAGGCCTGGAATCATTAGCAGTTTGAGGTTAGAAAGGCATGATCCCTTCCTTTCCTCTTTTGTTTTTTTTTTCCCCCTGCAGCTAATATTGCCTTATTTTCGGTCTACTATAAGGACCAGATCCTTTTCTGTAAAACGACTGCAGAGAAATTCATTTCCTACCTTGTACTAGTGTGGTTCATTATTTCTGTACAATACTCTAAATGTAGCACTCCACACTTACTTTTAGTGACTTAATTGATTTTTTTCTTTCTCAGACCATTTCTCCAATTTGTCATGATAAACTTGAGCTTTCATCCTGTACTCCACTATGTTGCAGCTTCTCCCAATCTTGTATCATCCCCATGTTTAATAAATTCAATCCATTCCATTATCCATCTCATTAATGAGATTACTGAATAGGAAACACCTTGGTGGCACCAGCACAGGGAACATCATTTCAAGCTGACACTGAGCCTTTAATAATTACTTCCTTTCAGTACCATCTTTGTGAAGGATGAGGTGCCTGGTGCAACGTGGAGCCTGAAGAAACATCTGCCCTCTGTGAGCTGCAGAGCTTCCTGCCTTCCAGGGTGGGCAAGCTGCGTACTGTGTAAGAGGGGGTTTATTTTGCATTAGCAATTTAATGCACCTGCCCTTGCACTGAAGCCAGCTTTGCCCGGGAACAGGTACACCCTTAGCTAACCATAGGCATTTGAGTATGTGCTCCTGGTACAGAAGGTCCATCTTTCAGACCCAAGCACACAAGCATTCCCTGAGCTGAACAAACAGGGCAGGTGCCAAGTACCTCTGCGTTTGCATTTCAGTCAATAGGTTTGAGGGAGATCTTTTCTCTTCCTGATGTGCTGCTTCACAGCGTTTCTCAAGTGTGGCTCACAATGGAATAGGACAGCAGTCACAAGTGAGATGACTCACACTCATGAGCTATTTTCATCTGGCTTATATTGCTTCACTCATAATGTTTTCCCTCTGTATTTAGAAGTCTTTTTCAGAGAAAATGAGGTCTGCTGGTATAAATCCACTACTGCCAACCCCAGCTGGTAGCATATCTTCCTGACCTTCTCTGACCTTCTCTCTTCCTCAGTTTCTCCAATGTGAATACAAAATTCACCTAAAAATGTGAAACATTCTTCAATCACTTGTAGATGCAAATTACTCATTATTAATTCCTATTTGTATTTTTATGGTAATTTTTGCCTCCCTCCTGGAGAAGAAAATCTGCTTCTTTTAATCTTCAGACCACTATGGCATGTAATAATCTAGTGAGATCACCCAGTACCTATATGTGACATTGGAATCAACTTATTTCATAACAACTTTCCACCTCTCTGACACATTTTCCTTGCTTTTCATCCATTTATCAGCAATAGAAAATAATTTAGCAAGTGCCAGACAATGGGTATTCCCTCTCTTTTTGGGAAAGTTGAGGTTGACAACTTGGTAGAAGAATTCAGCGGTAGCAACTGTGCCAGAGGCAAAAGGGGATTTTTTTTCCTCACCTCCTAAACATTTCTGAAATGACACCCTGTGTAGGTGTGTGTCCATGAAGGTTTCCACAAACCTGCCCAAGTCAGACATTTGTCTCCATTAAGTCATATGTGAAGATAAGGGCATTCCTGTAGTCAACAAGACAGCACATTGTATTTTAAAATGAAGGATTCGCAGGGGTGGCAGCTCATTTGCATGCAGCAATGTGAATCTCACAGAGGAGGTGTTGTAAATCACCAAAGAGCTACTTGACAGTGCCACTCTGTGAGTCTGGTTCAGAATTATTAATTAGAGCAGGCTGAGGGTGGTTTGTTTGCATATCAGTTGAGCTAAGCCATGTTGGAATCCCTGTAAATAATAAAACAGGCTGATTAGGCCTAGTCATTAATTAAGTGTCTTCACTGTGAATAAACAGTGAAATCTTTCAGTTTGCCAGGGACCCCTATGACACTGTGATAAATATGCAGTCACAAGAGCTTCTATAACATGGTTTGACATCTTCATCTATTAAATTGCAGCTTTTTCCCCAGTGACAATGGGTTCAAATCCCACAATGGATGATACGTCTGCCTAATTTTGTTTGTTAAAATATATTACTTGGGAGATTTTGGATAACTGGGTTGAGAACCTGATATGAAAAAAAGGAAGGGGGAAAAAACTTGTTAATATTGTAAGCTGCAGTGCTCAGTCATCTGTATGTGTGACTTTTGATTGGTGTAACGATTCAGAAGATGATATAAAATCTTGTTTTATTGTTACATGGATGTATAAGTCAGCTGTTATTTATTTTACTAAAATGGTATAGATCTAAAATGTAATTAACTCACCTCAGAAGTTGGTGTTTGAATGGTGTTTCTGCTGCTAGTGTCTACCACTTCTCAGTGGAGAAGTGGAGTAAGACCAAAGTTGAAATCATTTTTACAAAGTATATTTTTAAACTACAGACAATGTTAAAGGCAATCAAATCTCATTTCCCAAGGCATGAATTGACCAGGTAGGTGATCAGCTATGAGATTTTATCTCATTATGCACTGCTGCACAATTGGTGAGGATCCAGGGATCTTTCATCTTTGAAAAGTTTGAATATCGTCAATCTTTGCAGCCAGGACATTGGACTAAAAGATAGATCAATGTGCTGAGCAAGACAAGTGGCAAGTGGCAAGTTCCATTTTCCTGTGTAATACAAGTGCTGCTGATTATGCCTGAACATAATCTCCTGGAAAACAGGAGATTTATTGGTTCAGCAGAAGAGCAGAGACCCACCCCATGCCTGTGAAAGCTGATGACCATGTTCCCAAGAATTTCCCCTCTGCAGCATTCTCCCTGCTGCACTTTGCACAGCAAAGAGGTCTAGAACAGCCTTATTTAGAAAAAGGGTTGCAGACATCATTTTGGTATTCTGGACATGAGGAAGAACTTCTTTACTGAGAGGGTGACTGAGCACTGGAACATGTTGCCCAGAAAAGTTGTAGAGTCTCCTTGTCTGGAGATACTCAAAAGCTGTCTGGACACAATCCTGTGTGTTCTATGGGATCCTGCTTGAGCAGGGAGGTTGGAATAGATGACCTCCAGTGGTCCCTTCCAAACGTGAACCATTCTTGACTGATTTTCCGATACTCCTAACTCCCAATGTAAAGGTGCTGAGATAATTGCAATGCTGAGCATGAACATTTGAATAGGTGGGAGACAGATGACTCAGTAAGATCAATCTATTGATCTCAAGATTTTCTAAGTATTTAAGTGCCATGCAACAATTAAAGGTATTTCTGAGTATGCAGTAAATGGCTTGATTCTGACAAGCTCTTTTGTTTCTTTTATACACAATAGAGAATGAGAATGTCATTGAACTTAGAATAGCTTTTAGGAAGCAAGTGTTCAGCAGTTTGATGCTGACAGCCTTGTGCAGTGGTAAGCAATCAGCCAGGTGGCAGGAGATCACTGAATTTACTGCTGTGCAAAGTGGTAACTTCCTGAATCCTCGGGTTTACTTGGACAGGATCAAAGCTCATAGACCTCAAAAGGAAAATAATAGTGATATGAAAAGTTTGGAACATCTAGATTAACTCCCGCTAAGTACAGACAAAGAAACTGAATTCACAGTGGTTCCTTGAGAAGGATAGCCAGGGCCACGAGGTTTGATTACTTATTTAGAGTCCCCCATGAATGCACAGAATTGCTCTCTGAAGCTGTCACCTTCATGCTCCAGAGACAGCCTAACAGGTAGCCCTTGGCAGTGTTCCTCTGTCTGCAGTGATTCCAGCAAAGTAGCATGGGAAAGGCGCGTGGTAATGCGTGCCAAGAGACCTGGCTTGTGCAGAGATTTGTAGCAATATTCAGTATGCTGATGTCACTCAGCTGGCACAAGGGAAGGGATTAGCCAATGTCTAGACACACTTGAGGCTCTCAGGGGAGCTGGCTATTTGCAAATGAGTGTGGAAGAGACTGAGACAACCTCGGTGGGATGAACAGAGGCAGGGAGAAGTCTTGCCAAATTTTCCATCTCTGCTGCTCACTGAGGGAGTGTGCAACTGCTGTTGGTAAGGTAGATGGGATTAGCTCAATTTAGGCTTGTGTTGAGACTGAACTTCTTATCCTGGGCATTGCGAAAAAAATCTGTCTCAGTTTCTGCGTGAGGAGTAGACACAGGTCTTCTCTTTTCTGTTAGGCTTTCCTATTACTATCGGCATCTCTTTTGTCTGGAGATATGGCTATAATCCTGCCTGATAACTCACTACAGACTCTACTGCTGATTTTATCCCTGGTTTCCACAGAGGGATCCTGTGCCCCCAGTTGCCATTAAATGATCCCTTTGGGCTGGAGGTCCTTTGCTACAAAAGCAGGATACCACTGAAGTAGTAGGCATCATTGAGTTTGGCATTTTTTCTTCTTCAAGGCCTTTGGGACTGCAGGAGTTGTAAGTTATTAAACCTTTAACTGTGTCAAAAACTATGTCCTTTTTTCCTGGATTTTGTGGAACAAATAGTCTGAGAACTGGAGAGGATGGAGTTTATTTTATTCTCTCCTTACCCTGTCAACATGCTTGTCAGGTGAGATGAGCAATCCTTTTGTTTGTGGCTGGAAATGTGTGTTTCACCCAGAGCAGACAGTGACCCCAAAGAACCTTCTGCAGAGCTGGAGAAATATGTAATTTAGAAAGCTTCTCCTTCCCCAAACAGCTCAGCTAAGGTGTGTTTCAACTCCCATTAAAGCTGATGGAAATCCTCCTAGGTACTTCAGTAGTGTGGAATCAGGCCTATTAATTATTATAATTCACACTTCCTGGGAAAACATACCAATAATACACGCTTATCAAAAAATATGCTACAGAGGGCTGGGAGTGTTCATGATAACTTTATTTTGGTTGATGGAACAAAATGGCATTACAGAGAAATTTCAAGGTGTCTTGCACAATATCACAGCAATTAGCATGAGATCACTTCAGCTTGATCCTCCTTCACGTGAAATCAAGACCTTCCACCGTGTCTCTGAATTTAACATTCCCACATTACTTGTACACTAAGAATATGGTCTGGAGTTTGATTTCATATACAGACAGGGCTTCCAAGAAAACAAGGAAGTGCCATACCTTACAGGTAGCTTTCTCTAGAAAAGGAGAGCAGAGGGCCATATTTCACTTTGTGCAATAGACCACACATTTAGCACTCTAACAAAAGGAAAACATTCACTGTGCTGCTGAAAACTCCACAAAAAGTGCAGCATTTGCTTTGTTCCCTAGACCAGCCTCTTCTCCTCTTCCAAGCTTAGTCTTTTTTAACAGAAAAGATCTCTATCTGTGAGACTAGATTTCCCAATGCAAAAGACACACAGCTTTGTTGAATTTACATCCAAGCATACAGAGGGAAAAAAACACCTGGTGAGCCAGGTCTAAATCTCTCAAGTAACACTGAGACTCCTATTGATTTTGGTGCTCCTTGAATCAAACTCTGGAAAAAGGTGTACCATTCTATAACTGCCTTAACAGGGAATAATTTTTCTGATGTCTGAAAACCATTTATACACCTCAAACCACTGTAGAACACTGTGACATACACAATGTCATACTAATCTCACTAATATATGCCCATCTAGTGTGGCTGACACATCCTTTTAAATGTGTCTTGTCAAAGGTTTGCTATAGCCTAGGTTGAGGCAACAGGGACACCTCTCTGTCAGTGTGTCCCTGACAGCTCTGCAAGGTTTGGGATAATCTTACCACCTCACCAGAGGTGTAATCCAGTGCTAGAGTATGTTCAGGAAAAGAGAAGGACTTGGATTTCTTCCTGGAAAAAAATCTAGGAGAGGTTCAGACCTGTGTGTTGAGAGTGGATCTTATGCTGTGGGCCAGGTGGTTTCCTAAGTCCTCACTCTAGGGCTGGACTGCAACATAAATAAAATCATGAGGCATGAGGGCAAAGCACATTGCATTTTAAGATAGGGACAGCTTGGACTTCCAGCACCTGTTCTTTACAGTGTGTGTGCACTTTCATCAAGCCATCAATGGCCACAGAGGCAGGGGCCAGTCTGGAGTGAGGAACCAGCATCCCCATTCTGGTATCCCTTCAGACAGAAATCCTAACTCCGTACAGAAACCTAATCCAGAAACCAGCACTATGTCCTCAACCCCAGGTCTCAACCTCACTAAAGGAAACATTGTGTTCTTCAGTTTGGAATTATTTCTGGGACAGTGTTGACTTCCCTGTTAATTATCTTCAAAAAAATTTTAGCAAATAGAAATCAAAATGTGTACTTTCAAAATCAAGACATTTAAATCAGTATTATTTTTCTGAATGAGAGATATTAAAAAATAGAGTAGATTTGAATTTCTAATTTTGACTTGGATGAGGAATGTTTCTCAGAATTTACACCACCTTGGAAGTTTTCTATTAACTATTATTTTGATTAATTACTGCTTCTGTTTTTTTCTGGATTTTTAATTTCCATGAAAAGTCCTATAATCCAGGCTCCTACATGCAGACTAAGTTTTTGTAAAGCTATCTATCTGTATGACTGCATCTTCAAGGGTGTGTGGGTATGTGTGTGGGCGTGTGTGTGTGAGTATGAGTGACTGTCTGTAACCACTGGCCTCAGAAAAAATAAGAAGGCACTACTACATTCAGAAAAATACAGAAAACTTTGTCTGCCGCCACAGAGAGAGGGAGAAGCAATCCATTTCTTAGTATACTTGCAAAAATATTTATGCCATAGTATAAGTATTATAAAACAGTCTAGTATATCTCTAACATTTTGTAAGAAAACCCATTGAATTAAACAAAGCTCATTTCTGACTTACAGTTAGTAGTAAAATAAGATGTGCATTCTGGGTGCTGAAAAAGGAAATCAAGCACATTTGGAAAATCTAGCAGCAAGAAACAAGTCATTGTGATTTTTTCTAAGCTTCCCCAAGTATCTAAGAGCTGGTGATTTTACTGAAATATGTATATTAGATGATGGTCTTATGAAGGAATACAAATTGTGATTTTTTGAAAAAGAGAACCAGGCTGATGAATCTCAGGAGTAGGTGGGCTAACTCTGGTGTGATATCCCAGACCAGTGCCAGTGGAACATCATAATTTAAAATTATAATTTCCCCCAAACACTGTCCCCCTTTTCAGTTGTGCCTAAATATGTGTTTACCTTGACACAGTTTGCTGTCTGCATCTCATCTCAGAATTTATGAAGTAAATTTACGAAGTACAATTTACAAAGTATGATCAACAGTGAAAAGTTTTCCTGAGTACTGAGAAATGCAATTTCGTTTTATAAACTGTGAGTCTATCACTCCCCAGAAGAGTATATTTTCCCTACATATGTTCCAGAAGTGTTGAGACCTCTTACTTATTCACGGTGTTAAACAAAACATATATACATCTGCAGGTTGGTTGTGGTTTTGCCTTTGTGGTTTGAGAAGTTGAATGGAGACAGGAATCTCACTGAGACAGCTTATTACAAAAAAAGAAATGTGCCCAGCAGAGCCAAACTCCTTCTTTACTGGCCACATTGACAAGATTTCAGGCATATGAAACTCTGTCAGAAGAATACATTGTTCAGCATCTAATTCTGATGGGGATGTCCCCATCAATCTCCTTGCAAGTGTATCAAGGTTGGTACAAATACTCTAACCCATGTCAAGGGAGAACCCAGGTCTATCAGTGGATGTGGAAGAGCCAAATTCTGGAGCAGACAAGGATATTATAAGAAAAGCACTGATGAAGATGTCTCTGAAGCAACAGACCAAAGTTCTTATCGTTCATGTAGGTGGAGTTTAGGAATATTGAGAATATGATAATCTGCCTAACCACAGAGATTTAAGGTGCCCTTTCCGAAGTGTTGTCCTGGATTACAGGCACATTCCAGAGACTATGTTATCTGCTGCACTATGAAAGACAGGCTTACTAGCAGGTCCCAGATGGAAATGCATTCATTGTACAAAATTAATATGAGGGGGAGGACTATAGTTCAGTGGAGAATCCTTTTTATAGTGGTTAAATTCAAGGGCAATAATTGTCTTCCTACTGCGACTGGGCTACTTAGGATACACTGGACTGATTCTACGGAGAGGCACTAGCCCATGGCTAAGGTGAAAGCTAGTATCTGGGACTATAACATAGGTGTGTTTTTTTAAGATAGTTTGGGGAATATGTGCATGACTTCCTTTACCAGAATGAAAATCAGTGTCTATCTGAAGAACTGCTATGTTTATCAACCTCCTGTGCTGACAGTTACTCATATATTGTCATAATATCCTTAGTCTACTAGCTAAAGATGAGAATACTTTTCACTTTTCATTTGAAATGGCTACTGGGTCTACTGGAGCTGATCTCCAGAACATTTTTGCATAAGTGCAGGTAATTCTGTTTTTCTCACAGAGGACCTTCCTGAGGCTAAGCTGACATCCTGGTTATATATCAAATTAAATAATTAGCTCATGTGCAGTTGTGTTCAACAGTTTGATGTACCTTGGAAAGCAACCTTGGAAAGTTTTTATTTCCTAACACAATAATGCCATATGATGGTAGAGCAAGGTTTATCTCTATAATGCAAAATCTAACTGGACTCTCAGCAAACAGCAAAACATTGCAATAAATAAAAATTACAGACAAGTTAAAATGAAATCCTAGCATTATCACAAAGATCTCTCAACATCAGTGGTTTGTGTAAAAGCAGAAGACTGTCTCTAGGGCTTGGACATGATCCTGCAAGAGGCTGTGGACATCTTCCAAGATGCTAGACTCCTCCTGTCCACGTTGAAGAAGATGAACACCTTGCATAATGGCATCTGCATGTAGTATACAATAACATAGCCAGCAACAGGAGAGCCTACAAACACAAACGTTTTGAAAGGTAACAAAGCATGGCCATGAATCAGAAGCCATTTCTGTCACTGGTTTCTGAAAACCCAGCTAGGGTTTGAAAAAGCTCCAACTAGAAACTCTATTGTCAAAAAAAACCAAACAAACAAACAAACAAACAAAAAAAAACCCAAAAAACAAACCTGCTTTCAGTTCTGAGCTGGGCAGATTTGCTGTGCTGCTTGCATAAGGCAAACCCTAAGGTAAGGGTGGAAGGGAGAGAAGGAGGATTCACGGGGAGAGCATAAGTCAGAAAATGATCAGAGAAGTTGTGATCATATTTAGGAGACTCAAGAACGGCACAAGCCTCCAACTCAGTACACAACTTTGCACTTTATTTAATCTTACAAAATGCTTGTCTTTCAATGAGGGGAGAGACTTAGTAACACAATTTATTTTCAAATTAATAGCAAATAAAGACTTTCTACTTCAGTGCAATGAATTTGATTACACAGCTCTTACCTCTTACTCATAAAAATCACTGCCACTGAGAAGTCAAAAAAGGAAAGGGATTTCTAAGAAAGGGTACAATTCTAAATATCCTGCCACTGAAAATTTTTAAATAACTTAGACAGTCATCCAAAATGCTGTTTATGCACTGTGTGATGCGGATATACTTGCTTTACTATTTAATGTCACTGTAATCAGCAATAAAACATAAAATTATAGCTCAGGAGCTGGAGGAAAAAAAAAAGTTTTCTATAATTTTTATCATCCTGATTTACATATTTACATAAATATTTGGAGTTTCTGCTTGGAAAAGGTAGAAGTGGACTGCTAAAGCAAAAAAGAGTAGTGTTATTGATACATCTTGACTATCACACCTGTCTAACCTGCTATTAAAACTGACCCGTTCATCGACATTAGAAATACAAATACCTGAGAGGTTTCCATGGTAAGGCCCAAATGACGTAAACTTACTTCAAGATGTAATTTGAATTTAATGGCTTGTCCATGAAGTGAACAAAGCATCATTAAAAGAAAGAAATTTTAATGATGTGCAATGAATCAAGAAAATGTATGATGTGCCAAAGAACTCTTTAATCTTAACAGGCTCCTGCTTATATTTTTTGTGACACGTTGTAGAAAAGCTGAGCTCATCATGCTACTTTTTCAGTAACATCATGATGTAGAATTTTAACTGGAGCAATCAATTTTGATTGCTGCTCCCCACTGCTTCATACTGAAGGGGGAAATGTGCTTTGGTGGTGCAAATTACTTTGCACTCTTTCCTTCTGCTTTGCAGAGTGATCTGTATCTCTTCTTGCATGCTGAAAAGGAGTTAATCCTGCTTTTATTGGTTCAGGTGTAAATCTGTATTTCCCTGGAATAATTTAAAAAGGTAGAATTTGGCATGACTTGGGAAGACAAATACCTTTCTCTTCTAACACCAGTGTTAGATATTCTCACTAGCTTGTCTTAATACTAGACTCTGATGCTATCTCTAAAGTGGAATGAAAATGTTTTTTTTCTTTCCCCTGTGCACTATGCACATCAATTTCCATAGCGTAATATTTTTCTTTTTTTTTCTTTTTTTTTTGTACTATGGAGGAGCATAATTCAAACCTACTCATATTTCTGACTTTGCTGTAAATTAATCTTGCCAGTGCATGTCTGGCACTTTGAACTAAGCTGTATCTTCCACTTCTTTGGTAGCCTGAATGACATCAAAATGCTACTCATGCTGTGCACTGCTGTTTTATCTAGTTTATGATGATATAAAGAAGACCAGAAGAAAAGGTAAAATACTAGAAAGACACTCTGTGGTGTTTTCATAGCTTGTTGCTATCCTTCGCCAACTCAAAAATCCATCTAAAAGACCTCTTAGCTGTCATGGACTCTGAGGATGGGTGACAAGAAAATCTATTTGTCTTGGTTGAAATGACAGCTTAAAACTCTAGCCCTTTTAAAATACGAGCACTCTTATGGATGTAATAGAACTGATTTTCCTCTCAGTTACCCGAGTATAAATCAGGATCACCTCCTGGAAATTGTACCAGTTTAAAGCAGAATCAGGCCCAATTCCATATATGTTAATCTGGTGAAAAACATGTCTTCAGCAGTTACAGTTCCAAGTATTAAGTTTTGTAGGTTAGATAGAGAACAGAAAAAAAGCTTCTATGGAATCCAGTTTATCTTACTTCCAGGATTCTTGATCCGTACGATCTTCAATGATATACCCATTTCAGAGGCATAACAGTTCTAGTGTGGTCATGCTAGAAAATTGCTTTCAGCTTTAGTGTATTTTGAAGGCAAAACCTGGCTTCCATCTCTCTGCTAGCCCAAAGCAACATGGCAACTCAGGGAGCTTGTACCAGCACAGGAAAACCCTTTGTGAGCACACTAATGCTGAGATAACTCCAAAACTCCTCCAACAGAGACCGCGGAAAGAGACTGTGGTCAGAAAGAGGGAAAGTCTATGTGTTCCTGTGCCCCAGGGAAACCCAGGAGCCACCAAATCTCCTTCAGGAAGCGCAGGCTACCATCAGCATTTTTGCCTTAACAGTGTTTTAACAGTGAAGATGAAAAATAGTTTTCAGGATACCAGCATAAGTAAACAAAGACTCGGAAAACTAAAGGGTTGCTTAAAATTACCTTTGCAGAGATGTAATATCTGAATTCAGCTGAGCATTTCTTTGTACTAATTTGGGACCTGTTCTATAGTATTCCTAGAAGAGACCTGTTCTAGGGAAGGTATTTTCAAGAATTTAATTGCAGCCCATTCAGTTTCAAGGCATCCACAATAAAAGGAAAGATATTTTGCTAACAGAAAACCCAAAACATTTGTAGTGGGGCTGAGGGAAGGGAAAAGATAAAGATGTCAATGCTAACATTGGCATTTTTCTTCTTTTTAATGCTTCTCAAGAAAGTTTCCCTTATTGGTGAACTTTTTAGATGAAAAGCAGGTTTGCTGCAGCAGAACGAGTTAAAATTGCTATTTATTTGTGCTCCCTTTTTATACAGATACAAATAACTATGAATGATGAGTCAAATGTCAGGCGTGATGCTTGGAGCTATGGCTCTGCATTAATCTTCAACTTGCAAATTTTTTCCCCTTATTCCTTCAAATCTGTTTCATCTAAAGGGTTATCCCCCTCAGCTGCTCAAGTGTGAGGTCAGTTACCCAGTTTCAACTTCTCCGTAATCCCTCTATTTAAAGGTGAGATAATCAGCTTTTGTTTGGTTGACTTGGATCTAAGACAATCTCCAGACTAAAGACAAAGAAGAGCCTACATGAAGAGAATGCAGAGTCTCTGCTTGCCTGCAGAGAGAGAAGGTGGCCTTTTATGCTCTTTCCAGCGCTGAAAATTCTCATGCCCTGCAAACCCCAGCATAAAACTTAGAGCATTACCCACAGACAAATGTTCCTGTTAATAAGAGAATATTATTTTGATAGCAGGCTCAAGAACGTGCCAGAATATTTGGCATGGGTGATCGTCCCAAGAAGGAAAGAATAAACTCTTTGTTCATCAAGCAATGGCACACAATGTTGCTGCTTGAGAAGCTACCTTTGATAATTGTATGTATTGTGGAAGAGAGACAGACCAACCTTCTTTCCTTCTTTTTTTTTCATTCTTTCCTTCTCTCTCTCTCCACACCTTCCCACACATGCCTCTTCCTCCTGAATTTAAAGCTATGAAAAATCACTGGACAGAAAAGTGGTGAGAACAAAGTGGTTCATACACACAGAGGTTATGGAGCCATCCAGGCTACCTTACCAGCCTGTATCAAAATATCTGAACAGTGGCTTGGCATTTCCACAGGAAAATGTATTCCTATATCATTTCTGTTTGGATCGCCTGTGAGAAGAGGCCCACAGAACTGCACAGTGGACACAGAGTTTGGGCTTCTCCCCACTATGAACTGAGATCCCCCAGGAGCTCCATTTCAGCCAGAGATTCTGGGCCACAGGAAGGAAAAAAAATACAAGATATTGGAAAAAATCCCCACAAGGTGACAAGTGTCTTCGGAGACTGACTAAATGAACAGTTTTGTTATCTACAAACATGTTTCACTCTGCAGATCTATTTCATGCTTTTGATATTTCAGGGTTTGAGGTCTATCTGGGAGTAAAAAAATGCTGCTGCATCAGAATCTCAGCAAGGCAGCAATTCCCATTTTATGACTAGGTCAGGGAAAGGGCCTAAAGGAAGAATGTTTCTTTGCAGTGTATTTCTCTAGGAAACTGATGGCATAAATGCTTAGGGAACAAATAACTGTTCAAGCAGCTGGAGTAGGGTTCCAGGTTATGGCTGGGTCCAGTAGAAGTTGCCATACAATAAACACCCTTGCTCTTCACATCATAAAATAGGTCCATAACTCTGTAGCTGAGAGAGACTAAGGGAAAATGCATCTGGAATTGCCAAAGAACTTATAAGTGTTGCTAAACACGTGCTAATGAACTCATTGAACAAGGCAACATAGGTCAGATCTGATCCTGTGTTCGAGCCTCTAGAGGCTCACCTGTAAGTGGACAGTATCAGGAAGAAATTCAGTGGACTCTCTGAAAAAGAGAGGCAGAAGAACAGTCCAATGTTTCCCCACCCGGGTGTACAGACCTGCTGCAGATCAGATGTGGGAGCATGGAGCTGGCAGGGAGCTACATAAGAAGAGATCACTTCAAACGGGTGGGTCAGAGGGATGTGCCACACCCTGTTCATTGCAGTCTTATGATTTCACTATTACAGATTCAAACTTGGCGTATGCAAAAGTTAAAGTTCCCATGGCAACAGTTACTTCTACCACAATTCATGCCCTGTATACTTATCATACACATTTAGTGTCAAAGAGGAATATATTACATTACACATTTAACAACGTAAAATAGAAAATACTCCAGCTGTGGAATGAAGCAAAGTTAAAGATTGCTAGAGAAACCTTGATTTTTGCACTGCTTGACCTTTTCAATTTTAGCTGTAAAACTTTATGGTTACATTAACAAAGATTTGTACTTATTATCTGTTCACCCCATCCCACAAATAATAAGAGCATTGTCCAAGCAGAAGAAATGTTCTGTTCCCTAGATACAAACTCAGTGTTTATTCTCACTTTCCACTGGTCAGCTGAGCTTCATTTGTAGTCTTGCTGGGACAGAAATTAACAAATATACTAAGAGAAAAAGAATGGTGAAAAAATCAGCCATGTGATATCAGCTCAGGCAGCTATTTGCTTTAGTTATTTTGTAGTTCCATAATCTCTCAAAAAGATAAGTAGAATTGAAGTTATATGGTTTTAGTATCCTAGTCTTTATCCATAAATTGTACATGGGGGGAAGGTGTTGGCCTTTCACCAGACATGTAGAAATGGACTTAACAGCTCAACCCAAAATTCAGCTCTTCCAGCACCATGTTATGAACAGTAATTGGTAACAGGTATCTATGGAAGACTATACAAACAAGGAAAAGATAGAAAGAGACTTCACAGAAGTTTCTTTCAGCCTAAAGCAAATTTGGGAACATCATGAAACAGATTTAGTTTGTGGTATTTATAATCTCTTCCTACTCTAAACCTGTCAACTGATTAATTCATTTTATGCAAAATGCATCAGAAATAATAATGGGCTGAATTTAGCCCTGAAAGAAAGAAGTGGGTATCATTTTACCCATTTCAATGGAAGTACTTTAGGGACAATATTGTGCTACTTGACCTAATTTTTTTCCTGGTATCCTTGCAAATGCAAGCAATTTCACTGAATCAGTACAAAAGGAGGATAAGTAAAAGAAGAATCTGTTGGATGTTCTGGGCTTTCTGTCTCCATGCACTTGTGTCCTTGTTGACAGCTGCTCACCATCACTATATACCACTGTCAGATCAGATTGGCATTGCCTTGCACATTAGCTCCACATTTCAATGGTGTAACCTGTCATTGCACTGTTCACATGAATTGATGTGAACTGATTTGTTCTAACCAGAGCTTGGAGCAATTTGATGGCAGGGCCTGTTATTCCACAAAACACAAGGCAGTGCCAAACAGCACAAGCAGACAATCTAATTAAATTCCTCAATTCCACTAACTTCACTGTCATGGTAAGAGAGGGAAAGTAGATTTTTTTTTACAGCTATTTTGACAGTGTTGTGCTGTGGTTTCTTGGGAGTTTCACTAATTTCTTGTCTGTAAATCATTATTTCCCCATACAGGAGTTTTCCTTGGTAGATTACACAATGCACACATGCAGTACCTGCCACATACCTGCTATACACCCTACAGCCTGCCCTGCTGCCCAAGATGTGCAGTACATATGAAGATATGGGAGTGTAGATGTATGCAAGCTGTACCAAACCATACAAAGGAAACCATACAAAGGTTTATTTACTTGTTCTTTACTCATGGCTCCACTGAAAGTGAGATACAGATATTTCTTACACAAAAGACTTGCTCTTAGGCTGTTATGTTACTTGGAAGTAAAAATTACACAACTACACTAAGTACCAAGCCCCAAAACAGCCATTATGCAAGCAAAAGGCTTAGAAATATAACCCCAAGTATCATCAATGCACTTTGTGAATAGATTCATAGTTCAGAGTTATGATCATTGTATGCAGCAGTTATAGTGCAGTTTATTTGAAAGATAAGTTTTGAAACACCATCTTATTTAATGGGACCATAACATCTCTAAAGGAGAAATGTTGCAGTTCTTTAATATCAAAAAAAGAACATAGACGTGTACCTGCCAATACAAAGGTTGTTTTTGCCCTAAGGTTCTCATGGGTTAAGGATTCAGAGTGTCTGAAAAGGCTCACTAATTAAAGCAGAAAAAATATTTTTTACTTGTGACCACTTAGCTTTTGACAATCAATTATCTCCATATACCTGCAGTAAAAAATTACCTGGATTTCTCAGAGAGCCAAATTTGACATATATAGAGCTTTGATTCATACAAGAGAGTAATAAAACTGCTTAAATGTAACAATTTGTGAAAATTTGATGTTTCAATGATAAAAAGTTGCTTTTTGTTGTACTATCACATTTCTGACATCTTGGTCTGTAGATTAGCAAATTGTTTCTTTTCTCCCATCCTCAGTCAACAAGTATCTTTGCTGGTGGTGGGTCAATATTAGCATTTAATTTGCTTGACATACACAAGAGGAATATCTGCCAGCTCTGTCAAGTCCAAGGCATACACAACATATTCCCTGATGCCTGTCATTACTGCAGTTTCTAACCTAAGAAAGAAAGAGTTTCTTCCTTTCTCTTCAAGCCCACAATACGAACCCACAATATCTCAACCCACAGTATCTCAACAGTACAAGCCTGGCAGTGGTCTCCTGGTCACAAAGGCCTATGAACCAACCTGTTCAAATTAAACCGTGCTCCTGACCAAAGAAAACAGTTGAAAGCTAGAAAAGTGGAGCATAGCCTGGCTTCATACCCATTCCAGTATCAAATCTAATTCAGAACATCATGGGTCCTAGCAGGGGTCCTGCGGGATTCAATTGGGCCCCATTTCTCCACTTGGTAAGCATGGCAGTTTATCCTTAATCTTTGTTACTTTTCTTTTAGCCATGTATTAAACCATGTGAGGGGACCTCCTTTTTATCCCATGACTGTTTAATTCCTTTAAGGACCTTTGGTGATGTGAATAACTTTGTGAAAACCCAGGTCCACTGTATATCAGGCAGCATGCCCTTAGTCTTATTCTCATTAACTCCCCCAAAGGATGATAATGGATTTGTGAGGCATGTTTGCTCTCTCAAAAATGAAGTGTTTACCAATTCTATTTTCTATGATCTCTACCAATTTGTCTGGTACAGAAATCAATTTTACTGGTCAGTAGTTTTTCTGTTCTGCTCCTTAAACTTTTTTTTTTTTTAATAGCATCACATTTGCGACTTTCTATTTCTCTGCTTTCAAGAGTGATTTCAGAAATTAGTAGTTTAGCAGTCTCATATTTTAGCTTCTTTAGAATGCTTGGTTTAATGCTACCTGGTCCTTGAGATGTGCTACTGCTCATTTTATTGAATTGCTCTGAAAATCTCCTCTGTTGACAGTTTGATTTCTGAGTGCTCTTCAGGCTTCAACCTGTAAAGAATGGCTCAGGTGTGGAAACCTTCATGACCTCTTCTGAAGAGAACATTGATGCAAATAATTCATTTAGCTTTCTCACCACAGCACTGCTTCCTGGAGTATCCTATTTGCACCTTAATCATCTCTCAGCCCATTGACTTTCCAAAAGGCTTCCTGTTTCTGAGAAACTTCTTATTAGTCACTTTTATGCCTGTAGGAAGTTGCTCTTCAAAATCTTTTTTTGGCTTGCCTCATTAGAGTTCTATGTTCAACAGGATGAGTTTAACTTGTCTTTTATTTCCCTAGTTTGGACAGGATTTTCACATTTAAATGGATGAGTATTTTACTTCTAATAGCTTTCTCTATTCCGTTGTTTTAACATGCTGCCTTTTAAGCATTTAATTATTTTCCCCAGTCCTTTTAAGTATTTCTCTTCACTTTCACATTGTTCTCCATTTTCTTAGCTTTAACACAATCATCATTAACTTTTCATATTTTTGGTACTGCTCAGATGATGTAAATACTTTAAGGTTGACCCAGCACACATTCACTGATCCGAGAAAATTTTTTTTCCTGCTTTTGGAGTTTTGGATTAGCTGCTCCAACAACTAGCTATTTATTGACTCTTGGATTTGTACCTCAAACTCCGGGGACAATTCTACTACTGGAAGTGGACTAAGATTTGAAATTTTCTGTGCTGGACTTTTTCTTGGAAATAAAAATTGCTTTCCTGTGTCTTTGACAAGCNAAAAAAAAAAAAAAAAAAAAAAAGTATGTCACTGTAAATCAGACCTTGCAAAGCTAAATAATTAGGACAAGACACAAGGACAGTAGTGATAACCCAGTATCTGGAAAATTGATAGCCCTCATATCCTTAATCATCTACAATTACCTATGATGAGCAACAAATGAAGTAGACTAAATCTTGAAGGTAAGTCAGTCACTCCTAATAAGCCAGTGCATTTAATGAATTCCCTTGTTTATCTCCTTGGTCCAGAAAGGGCTGTGAGGTTCATAATGAGCTTTGCAGCAGCAAAGTGCTTTATCACCTGAACTGGCCAAATTTCATCTGGCTTAGCTCATCTCCTGTTGCTTGAGGATAATGTCTGCAAATTGGTGCCCTGCCAGGAGGAAGGAGGTGGCCAGCAGTGCTTCTGTCCGGAGGTCCTTGCTGTTAGTGCAGAGCCTGGGACAGGAGCCACATGGTCTCTCCTCCCCAGCATGTGGCTGTCCACATCTGCCTGCACCATGCTGACTTCCCTCTTCATCCTGGGCTGGGAGGCTGAGCTTTGGATGCATCGCCATAGTTCTCAGAGCAACAAATTCAGATGCAAGTAAATGCAAACATGCTCAAGGGCAGCTGCTCATCTTGAACCTTCATAGCCAGACCAGTTCTCAAACCATAGGACTCCTGCCAGCAGCAGCTGGGGCAGGAAGTTTTCACAAAATACTCAGGACTGCTTCTCATTGTGCGACCTTCAAAGGCCACTTTGAACTCTGCAAGTATCACATTAGCAGTATTCCCATTGACTGAGCCACCATGGCGTTACCACAGCTCCCTCCAGGCCCTTTAAGGTGCCCTGAAAGGACTTGGTCTGACATGCTTTTCTGTAGCTCTGGCTGCTTCAGAGAAAAGTGCTGCACTTTTTCAGAGTTGAGAGATCTGATTTCATGGATTTTTAAGACCAGAAGAAAACAGAATGTTCATCTGTGACCCTCAAATATTATCTCTCTTAGCACCAGGTGCAGATATGACCCTGACATTGAAGCTTATTAAGTTGAGTTTATGCAGCTTATTATTTAAGTTATTTTCATATCTGCTTCTCTACCAAGGGGAGAAATTCTAAAGTCAAAACTGTTTCTTCATTTCATATTGACTTATCAATATGTTTGATTTTGGGGTGGCAGGAAAGGTAATTCAGATTCTTATATTTATAAATATTCATAGCAGTGAGAGGATTAAGCAGTTAGAGTATTGTTTGAAAAAAAATTTAGATCCCCTTTCCAAACACCATCCTGATGATAGAAAATCTTTCTTTTCCCTGCAATAATCTACTGTAAAAACATCCTCTTTGCATTACTTCCAGCTATCAGAATCAGCCAGCAAAGTATAGCCTGAATTCTGATAAAGGGCAATTGCAGTAAATGGAGAAACAAGCATAAATTATATCACTAGTGAGTCCAAGAAAGAATTGCAGAGATAAGGGAAGATGAGCTTTATGAATTGTTTATTTCACCTTCCATTCTACTCTATAAATAATTGTTTTTATAGAGAACAAGTTATTTCTATGCCTTGCCCTTCCATCCTCATAGAAAGTTCCCACCAGCCAGGAGCAGCAGTTGAGTTCACACCATTTCATCCACTGGACATATGACTGGATCTATCTTATGTGACTTTGGATCCCATTCAATTCCTAAAGTTCAGCTGTGTGTATCAGGAAAATCCCACCCTCTATGCAAGCAGTCTCATTTGAGGCTAATGAACTGTCTTCACAGACACAGATCTGCACAACCACATTGTCAGTGGGCAAGCCTCTGAGCAAGCTAGTATGGACATCAGGGAAGTCACTGCACTCCCCAGAGCACAGGTGAGGCTGCAGTTCCTGTACTTGCATCCATGCTTCTATGGTTCGCTCTTTCCATTGACAGAAAACGTCTTTCATCAGTGGTCTCCACTGCACAAATTTTGCAAATCTTGCACAAGCATTTGAAAAAAGGGGAGGGGGGGGGGGGTTGGTGTGTCTCTGTTTCCATGGGCGTGTGCATGGAGCCAAGGGTCATGATGTCAGCAGGCACAGACATACTTGTACTAGCACTGAGGAACCAGCTTGGGCAGCGGCAGCAGCACACTGTGGCACTGGGAGTTTGGGATAAATTGGACAGATGTGCCTAGAAATGGCAAGTACATGCAGAGGTAGCTGTATGCTCTAAGGACCGAATGCAGAGCATCCTTCTAGTGCCGCCCAGGCTAACCCCGCCAGAGGTGTCGCTGCCCTTGCTGCAATGACACCTCTGATTTCATTGTGGGTGTTTTCTGTTGCTGGACACATCAGTGTGTTGAGACTGCTTTGCGCTGCTCTGGGCACATGATGCAAAAGTAAATAAACATATACCAGTCAGTTTAAATAGGTAGTAATGGCCACTAATTATGTGAGTCAAATAAAATAACTGGTATTTGAATGATTGACCTTTAATTTCTATAACTCAGAGATCACCCATTTGTTACAATGTTTAAACGTCAGTTGCTATCACATGGCTAAACTTGCTTTATTTTTTAGCAAAGTTTATTAACATCTCTGAATTTTAACCCTATGATACAGGGCTGATGAGTGGGTGCTTTAGAGGGATTTCTTTTTTCTGTTTTTCTTTCCAATTTTCCCAGGAGTCCGATGTCTAGGAGAAGTTGTTTTATGAAAGAAAAGCAGATGTTACCATCAGAATAATATAAAATATTAACATTAAATAAAAACATCTATAAGCTGTTGCATGGAACTCATGGAAATGACTTATTTAAGGCACTGTGACTGCCAGCAACTAAAACTGCAACTATTTCGCAGACCTGAAATTCCTGCTGAGTAACAATTTACATCAACAAATTAATTTTATTTCAGACTTGTTAACAAGCTTATCTATTAATTTATGCGTTCATTTAAAAACTACTAAATAGAAGAGCATTCCCAAATAAATTCTAATCTTACTTTTGGGGGTAAATTGTCATTCAATAATATTTATTATAAAAATACCACAAAAACTCCCACATTGTTTAAGGAAATAAACCCAGACACTAGACTGATTATAGACAGTCTATTGACAGCCAGAACTAACAGCATTTTTGCATTTGTGTCACCTGCATCAGCATAAAGTGCTTTCAGTTATAGCAGGTGGGCTGCCTTTGATTAGGTAGAAGCCCAGCTCTTTGCCCAGTGGAGCCTCTGAGCAGGATTGCCATGCCAGTGGTACTGACATAATTCTAAGGTCAGTCACTTCATCCCCTGGGAACTCTAGTAAAGCTCCCCCACAATGTAATGCTCTATGCCCGTCCATTCATTATAAACAGTTACTCAAGGGGTAGCACATCTTACTTTTCATGCTTTCTAGCTTTCCTAGCTTTAGGTATTCACAGTACAAATGGCCAAGCTTCTGTCAAGTTGAGGAGCCCAATGAGTGCTGTAAAATATGAAGGACAGAAATCTGCAGTTTTGGCTGCTTTTTTGATTGCTGTGATTCACATGTGCTTCCACACCTCAAAAGCAGAAGCATCTAAAAGGTGGGAGAGTAGATCTTCAGGAGAAAAAGGATATAAGCCTTGGTTTAGCTCTCTCTGTGAATACAAATTTCATCTGCACGCACAAAAACAGTAGAAAATACTATTTTGAGAGCTAGTTTAACAACTGGAAGAATGCTCCTTCAAAGACTGAGCCATTACAAGGAGATACATGACCTTAAAATTTAGACAATTTAGAAAAAGTATCTTTCCGTTTAATGAACAGCTGGTTGAATGCAGAGAAATATAGTCATTTCTCTTGGAGATGGATTTATAACTACTAATATTTTCATGCTAGCAGTATCTTCAAGCAAATGTGATGTGTTTATGATGTATCGTTGTTTTATATACACATTTCATTCTTGTTATTCCTTGAAAATGAAAAAAAAAACCGCCACAGCAAATAAGAACAAAAAATGTGGAGCGTAAAAATATTGGATTTATCTGAAATCCTAGCAATATTATGTCAGAAGATTAAAATTAAAAAAAAAAAAAAAAGCCTTAAAATGTAAACCTCTACTCAGCAAAGACACTGACTGAATGTCATAAACTGTCTGAAAGCAGAACACTAAATTTGCATCCAGTCATTAACTGCCATACTTACATCTTTTGGGCAAATATAAAGCTCTCAAATACCACAAAAAATGGAAATATAATGGCCTCACCATATAAAATAAAACCCCAGTGTAAGATAAAACATATTTCAATGACTGCAATCAATTGCAAAATAGAATAAATCACTATACAAATAACTTATCTGTTTTGAATATCATTAAAAAAAGCCATTAACATGCCAACAGGAAACTGGCAGCTTGACAACTTTGTGACACTAAACAGGACTGCAGTGGTGTGATTCTCACTTCATTTAAGACAATGACAAACCTTCCATTAATTTCAGCTAGTGAGAACAGAATTGTCAATAATTTTTCATTTAATAAAATGTATTTTTCTTCTGCAATGCAAAAGAAATTAAAAACTCTAAGAAGTCTGAATATACTGATATTTGGGCTGGTTTACATAGACTTTATATACTTACAGAAATGAGTAGAATAATTTATAATATCAGGCTTGCATTGTCAAATAATTCTTGCACTGCAGAATCCCCTTATGTTCATCTTTTCCTCTGATCAAGAAAGAGTGTTAAAAACCCTCGTTTTCTTCTTGGGTGGTTTGAGCCCGTAAAGCTAATATAAAAAGAGATATGACTTAGGAGAAGCTATTTTGTATTGTTAGTTTATCAAGTCCTATCTTTACAGCGAGTGAAAAACAATCTAAAGTCAAGGGCAGTGGCTATTTCTCATGCTTATATAATTTTTGTTTTGAAAATGTTGTGCATAACAAAAGTACGATTTATGCCGAGAGCAATGTCCAAATGAAGGAGAAGTGGGCACGCAGTGTCTGAACTATTGGTGCTTGGCGGGTGCACAGTGGGGCAACCTTCAGCGACAGCGTTGGAAAGCCCAGGGCCATCACAGCCCCGTGGCGGGAGAGGACCAACAGCTCCGTTCACAGTGGAGGACAGAGGCACAGGGAACTTGAAAGACCAGATAGGAGAGCATTTCTGTCCTGAGCAAAAGGCAGGGAGTGGTTAGTGGCTCTAAAACACAAGGGGTCCCACCTCCTGCTCAAAACCCTCTGCCCATTCACTGTGGGCTGGCACACTGGAATGAAGGCACATTCCACTTTACTGCGCTGTCTCCAGAAACAGGGGCTGGCTCACCATGGGCTTCCTAGGGTTCACCCTGCCACTCTGTGCATGGAGATGCTCACTGAGATGAAGGAGACACAGCCTGCTTTTCCCTTCCCTCTCCTGCTTACCATCATTTCCAAAATACACCATCACTGGCTCCTTGCCTAGTCCTGCACCATCCCCCTGCTCCAATTCAACTTCTCTGCAAGAGAAAGGGCTAGCAAGGATCTCCTGGGGGACAGCCAGTGAACAGAAGGGGAGGAGGAGATGCTATTTGGCAGATAGGAGAGAGGGAAGGGATGCTTCATGAATTATTATTGTCTCCTGAACGGAGTTTAATTTAGCCCCTAGGACCATAAGCTGCTTTTGAGCTACTGCTAGGCAGTGCTCTCTGCTTGTACGTGTCAAACACACGGCCCCTTCCCAGCAAGGGCCCCAGGCAGAGGTTTGTGAGACTCTTGGAGTGAGCTAGTGTTGAGGAGCTGTGGTATGCCAACAGATGGGCTGGGATGAACATCTTACATCAGAGATTGCTCTCCAGAGGCTATTTCTAGCCTCTTCAGGCCTTTCGTGTTGCTGGAGGGCAATGGAGCTACAATATAACACAGAATTAGGCCTGCTAGTTCCGAATGAGGAAGGTGTTTCCAGCATTTGTGAAGCAAGTGCAAGTCAGCAATCTCAGCATTGGAATGATAATTGTCTTGCAATTTGACTAATTACCATGTGTGGCAATATAGGTGCGCTGTGACAGCATTTTTTAATGTATCCATTAGTGTGCAGCTATGCCACACAGCAACAAGGCTTCATCTGTTTCACAAACTTCTTAAAGTTTGCGAATAAAGTTAAGCACATCCCTCAGTTCCTTGCTGAGTCAGGGAGAGATTAGTTACAGCATTAACTCAGCTCCACCAAGGTGCACCTTTATTCCTTGGAGAAAAATTGCAGGGCCACCTCTTGCTTTTATTTATTGCAGTCCCTATATGTAGAAAGACTTCAATGTACAACCTTTCCTCTTCACTAAAATAGTAATAAAATAAAGTGTAACTGTATTAAGTGTCAATAATGAGAAAAATACACCTCTGGATGCTCAGAGATATATAGACACCAAATTCCCATCAAAACTGTCTAGCTACAAACCACTCCTTCACTCAGATAGTTTCTGCACGGTCTTTGGTTACGTCAGTATATCACCGCTGCAAGAAAATTTTGCCCATGCTCAGCAGTTCATTAGGACTATCTAAGCCTGTCAGACTTGACTGACTCGGCTGAAAAATTTTTAGGTACTTAAGTGCTCCCAGTTTTCTGGGTTCTTAAACCTTTTCACTGCTCGAGACAACTGCTTTTCAGCAGAGCCAAGGCCTGCGCTTTCGCTGCCTCACGCCAGCTAGGAAATGGCGCTTCTTGCGTGAGAAGAATGAACCTTTTAGTTGATGTTTCCAGCCCAGGGCGGAGCGCGGCGCCCGGAGCGGAGCCAGCCGGGCGGGATGACGCGCGGCGGGCGCGCTCCGAACGGGAGCCGCGAGAGGGCGCGGATGGACGCGGGGCCGGGGGGACGCTGCTGCTCCGGCCTCTCTAATTGGCCTCAGGCTGGCCGAGCACCGCAGCGCTCGGCGGTGGTTATGCAGCTAGTTACAGACGGGCAGACAGTTTTTGGCATTTATTGGTGCCCTGTGACACCGAAATTATCATAAGGTCAGAGAATTCATTGAACCCGAGCAGCACTTAAGCACTGTTAGACTCATTTGTGGCTATTCAGACCAAACAAGTTTTTCAGAGGGAGGCTATTGGCTCCAGGTAAAAAATTAATGCAAAGAGCACAAAAAGAAAGCTAGGCTGTTTTAATAAGCTGTCTTGCTGCTGTAGCAAGGATGGGCAGGAGATAATTCCAAACAAGCAGCTTGCTGTGCCAGGTAAAGGAGTCTCTGGGAAGCTGATAGGAGATAATCAACAAGAAGACACCCGTGCTACATTTTTTTTCTGATGGCTTTCCTCTCTTTCTACCTACTGTGTGTATCTTACTGATCTCAGAGCACTAAGCTGCAACAGCCACCTTTTTAATTTCGGTATCTTGAGGGACGCATGACACCGAGTTGTTAATAACCTCACCTGTCTGTGCTAACACAACCATTGCCTTTTTCACTGTCCCAGCAGTAGCAGGAAATCAGCAAGAAAAACAAAAACCAAAACCCAACAGCCTAATGTAGACCCAAGAAACATAAACCAGCTACTCCTGGAAGGTGATGTTGAAGCCCAGGACGTAAGAGGATCCTCTCTAGGTTGCAGGAGGAGTGACCCAGTCCTGGGAGACAGCCAGGATTACCCCTTCTGCCCTGCTACCAGGGCAAAGGGGACAGGGAGGAGGCGGAGGAGGGACTCCAAAGGAACAGGCAGTGGAGGATGAGATCCCTTTCTTCTGAGTCCAGGGACATGCACAGCTGTCAGTGCGAAGGTGGAGATAGGTAAATGACAGGCTGGGTTTGCTCTCTTCCCAGAGCAACAGCAGCTGAGTCAAAACAAGCACAGCCAGAAACATGAAACCCTGAAACCCTGCCCCCGCACACTCGTTCACATATATACACACATCATAATTCATGCTACATCAAAGCAGTGATTACCACAGCTTCCTGGCTGTCTATTTCTGTTTATTTATGGTGCATTACACATTTTAATGCTATTCTCATACAGCAGCTCAGCGACCACTGTTCTGTATTTGGGTGGGGAAAAAAACCAAACCAACAAATGGCTGTAACATACAGTATGTTGTCCCCTGGGAGCAAAGGATAAACAAATGCTCAGCATCTTCCAGGGACCAGTGATTCAGACTTATTAATAGCATGACTCCCCCTACCCATTTCAGCCTAGCTCATGGCTACACACTTCAGCAAGGGATGGGAGGGGTGACAGCAGGTAGGTGAGAAGGGACAGAGATGTTTCTGAAGTGACCTGTTAAGCCCACCTGTCTTCCGAAGAGTCTTTACATCATCCTCTGTCTCTGTAATCATGTCTGGCTCTGGGCTGCTGCAAAGTAGTGAATGGAAGGGAGAGGGCAAAGGTTTGACATCGGCCTGAGGAGAACCACCAAACTCATGTCTTGCTTGAAGCTTGGTTCGAGCTAATGGTAAGAGATCACCTACTAAAAACACTGCCTGCTACAAGGTCACAGCTCATTCCCTCTTCTCCTCATCCTCATAAGGTAAGAACATGGGGACTTGACTTTATTAATTTATTTAAGGAAATGACAGTCAGCTCAGACTAAGTTGAATGTACAAGATTTATTTCTCCTTGCTGTCAACCTTACTATCATTTCCCCTTGAAGCCGGAGTTCTCATTACCATTACTCTCCTTGCAAAATGCAAGTCATTTTGTTTATGCCATGGGAAAAATATATAATCTCTTTAAGTGCATTGACAGTATCAACATAAAACAAATAATACTGAACAGGCAGCAAAAACAGAAGCCATTGTGCCAACAGTCCCTGCTGTGAGAGACACGCAGACCGCTGCTGTGCACCTCCTGCTGCACCCTAGTGTGTAGGAGTGACACTTCTAAAAGGCTCTTTATACATCCCTTAATAATCCAGCCATCCTTGTGAGTTCACTGCAGGCACTATGCTATCAGCAGAGCTTCTGCTGTAATAAGCTGCTCTTTTATACACCTAGTGATAGTGTCCATGGAACATGCTGCAAATATATCCAGGATCCCAAAGCCCTCACTGCATAGGGCAGGGGAAGTGAAGCTGTGCCCTTGGTACCGGTTTACCTTGGCACTTAACTACAAAAAAGAAATAAATACCATCTTTCCCTTACTCTACTCACAAACTTTTTTCTAAAGGGGACCTCAGCTCAGAACAAAGCATCTGACAGTTTCTGAGGGGTCTCTCCAGAAGAAATAAGACATAAAAAAAATGTTCTTGATGGAAGAAAGCTGCAGGCACTGCTGGATGGAGTCACACTTCAACCAGGTGAAGGGCCCCATACCTCATCACGAACTTCTTGTCACCCAGTCCTTCCTGCCACCCTGTTTGCAGAAACTGTTGCAACAAGAAAGGATAGCCTGAAAGGGCTGGGCCTCGCATCATATTTTTTTCCAAGCTACTACAGTGACATGTATGTTCCTAATTTCACAGAGTTGCTCAACTTCATTAGTTTATAAGCATCTATATGGCTACTTTTATACATATATGTAGACATAGCCACACAATGTCAAGGACAGATTACATTACAAATGTTGACCTCATGCACAGATATAAAAGGAGTCTCTACTCATGCTGGGAAGACTGCACTAGATTTACAGGGTAAGGAGTGACAAATTGTGACAAAGTGTCTGGAGTGACAAAGTGTCTGGATGGGATAACCTACAGCGTTAAATTTCCTATGCACTTGTCCCCTGCTCTATCTACATACTTCTGCCTCGCCAAGTCCCCTTCCCATCCCTTCAAAGATGTGAAAAAGATGTGATTCTTCTCCAAAGAAGAGAAGGAGAGAAGTCTTCATATGAAAGTTTGTGTGACAGCACTAAGCAGGGGAAGTACAACACAGCTCAAATGCCAGGGAGCCTGAAGGGGAAGTCACTATGGGGACTGGGGAGGGGGACACTGATGGCCACCTCTTGCCAAGTCTGGACTATACCTGAAGAGGAGAAGTAAAATAGATGACGACCCCTGTGTGGAACAACCCCCAGAAGAGGCACCTGAGAAGAGCACATCTGAGCCTCCCAAATGCCCTCAAGGGGAGCTCTGGAGTGTGGGCAGAATTGGGTTTGCACTGGTCCTCGCCAGGACTGAGTTTCATGGGCCAGTTAATCCCAGACGGCATGTGCTAGCTGAGGTGGGATGGTAACACAATCCACATGGAGGGATTTCATACATAGAAAAAAATGCTGCTGCTATGCCGGAGCATTTGTAATGGGTATTTTTAGTCCCCAGGCTCGCTGCACATGGGCAGCAGCCACAGCACTGAGGAGCATGTGGTAAGAGCTCCAAGGAAGCTGAGGCGACCAGGTCAGTAACGCAGGGCTTCAGCAACAAAATTAAAGTTCTTAGGGCTGTGTTTCACTGGAAGAAGACAACAGCTGAAAAGATTTGGTGGATATAGGTAGTGCCTCCTGGCTCAGAAATTTAGTTGTAGACTTATTTTTTTAAATGTTTGATTTACTATCTGCAGCTATATTTCTCACATCACCAAAAGCTGTGGGGCTGGGTAAGCTGTTGTTGTTCTTTTGCAACTGACCTGCTCCCACTCACCACAGAAATTAGAAGCATCTTAGGCAGCTCTTTTGCTATGTTGCCATGTCCTGCTGCTGCTGCAAATCAAATTAAAAAATGTTTATTTTGTTCTCAGCTTAAAGCTGAGGTGTATAAGAGACAGTTTTAATATTTTTGTTCTGTTGACAAGTCAGGAAAATGCCATTCTGATTACAATAAATTATTTTGAGTTTCTTGATGAGATAATTCAGACTAAACTATTCAACCCAAAATTAAATGTATGCTTCATTTTTCAGGTGTTTATTTTTCTTAGTAAACTTTGTTTCCTTCTCATTTAGATCACTTTTGAAATGAAAAATGCCATTTTGACACAAAACGTCCAAAAGTTTCATTTGGTAAATGTCAAAACAAAGCAATTCCATGGGCTATTGTTTTTAAGCACTATTCCATTAAAGACTGCTGAAACAAGAAGTTTCAAACTTTTTAAGATTGTTCCTTGTCATGACATTTTTGGAGGTTTTTTTTGACAGAAACTCCATTTCAGGAGAATTACGTCTCCTAAGTACATTTCTAATCCTAAATAGATTGTAAAACAAAAGGAAAGTAGAAGAACAAAATTAGAACATCAGCCCACTTTCACTCAGCTAAGCTGTGGTCTTTTCTTGCCACATGAAAGGACCCCCTGAGAGCAAGCAATAGGGATTAGTTGTCCTTGACAGATACTGTTCTTTTTTGAAGAAAGGCGAGCTCTCAGGAAGAAGAGAACATGCAAGGGCTGAATTGGTGAGGCTGGTCATATTACTTCGTAGGACGATCCTGAGATCAGCAGGAAAGTGCTGCATCTAGAAATATTTCTGTCCTTTATCCCCATGACCGATTACACAGGCTTTGCAAACTGCCAATAGCTGTGTAGGCAGTGGCACTCCTGTCACAGGGAAGGTGTCTCCATTTTCACAGAGATTTGTTTGCTGTATCAAGACCCTGCAGCACGATACCAGCTACATCTCAAATGCAGACTTGCAGTGCTTTACTGTAAGGAGTGAAGTAATCTGGAGTCCTGACACGACAATCCATATTCCCTACTCTGTACATAAAATGTTTTGTTGTTTACAGCAGGAAAAAATCACTAGGATATTATCCTGTAGTCAAGGCCTTTTAGTGACTTCCAGTGAGGAAAATTTATTATTAGAGATAATCATAAATGGTTGCCTGCTATTGGGTCATCTCTCCTCCCTGTCCCACTCTATCCCCACCTGACACACATCCCAACAGTGATTAAATCAATGGGAATTAATCACATCTCGTGAAAGGGACTGGGCCTGTAGTTTCCCCTCTGTGTGACAGAATAATACGGTCAACTTCAGAAATCATTTGTGATTTCCCTTATGACAAGCTTTTGGCCAAATAAGCCACTGTTACATGCAAGCAAATCCAGAACTATTCCCTCGACTTTATCTTTTAGCTTCGAAGGTGCAGGCAATCCATTCCCTGAACGTGGCATATCACAAACTAATCCCGGGAAAAGTCACAGCGATTTCATCTTGGACGATCACGGATTTCTAGCTGACCTGAAAACCTGAGTAAGGACCTGTGTTTCACAATTCAGGAGATTTCACAGCTTCAAGGAAGGGGAAAAAATTAAAATCCAGAGTGGCAAGAAGACGCTTACAAATTCTTCTGCAATACAAAAAATTAACACCCATCAAAAAAAACCTCACTTCCACCCTTCCTCTACCCCTGGTGTCCCATCATGAGGCGCTTATCGTTCATTTCAAGAAAATCTTTTCGGGGAAGCAGGACCGGCGCCGGGCAGAGCCGCGGCCGGCGGGCAGCGCCCGGGGCAGCCCCAGCCCCGCCGCTCCTCCCCGTCCGCCCTTTCGGATGTGCTTGTCACCAGCCGGGACACACAAAGCACACGGGCGTCGCCGCAGGGCGAGTGCCCCGTTCATGAGGCTGTGCCTGCATGGCAGCAGGGCTTGGCTTTGTATTTACTCCCTAAAGCACTCCTGCAGCAGTCACCTCCGCCATGCATCTCATTATGGCGCGATTAATTAGTGAATGAATTACGGCGCGGTGCTGCTAGCTCACGCTCTGCAGTGAGTGGGGTGTGCAAGCAGCTTGGGGAGCTCCCGAGGGCTGCAGGAGAAACAGCTCCGCGTCTGCTCGAAACTCAACCAGCATGCAGCTCTCACTCTTACAGCTATCCCCACTGCAGCGATGTCCTGCAGCCTGAAAACTTCTCTAGAATTTACTGGCAAGAATAAGANAAAAAAAAAAAAAAAAAAGACGTCCCAAAAGCAAATGCAAAAGCTGATAACAAAGAAGATGAGTTCATCTGGAATCCAAGAAGTAGGTGTAAGTGAGACATTAAAACCTTTCTTTAAGAAAATTAATAAAGTTTTTATTAAATATTAATGGAAAAGACAGGAGTCCATTCTTTCCCTGATGACTATCAAACAAAATTAAACATGCCATTCTTCCCCCTTTAATGTGATTGGTAGGGGTTACTTTTAAGGTTAATTTTTTGCACGTTTACACGTGGATTTCAGGTGGTTTACACAGGATAATCACAACTGACATTTCACCATGGTGACAGGCTCCTCACAGAGACTGCCCAGAGAAATGTCCTCCTTTCCTCCGAGGGACAGAAAGAAGTGTGAATCCTCTGGCTACAAACCATTAGGGCTCAGACTACCAGGTCAGAGTCACACTCTGCTGCCAATGTACTGCGTGGTCCTTATTAAGTAATTTCATATTGAAAACTTTGCATAAAATTGCCACTGGGATGTGGGTTTCTCCTCAAAATCAGGTGTGGATGTGGAGTGATGAGTCACCTTCAAAACTTTCCTTTATAGGAGAAAAGTAGTCAAATGCTAATCCAGAAGATGCATAGGGAGGGGAAAGGGAGGGAGAGAAGATTGGAGGGGAGGGGAGTAGAGGGCGGAAAGGAGAGGCTCATTGTGTCCTTCTCTCTCATAGAATCATGGCACAGTTTAGGTTGTATGGGGCTTGGAGTTCTCCAGTCCAAACCCCACTCAAGCATGGCTGCACTTAAAGCAAGTTGCTGAGGCCTGTCCAGTTGAGTTTGGGCTGTCAAAGAAAGGAAAGTGCACAGCCTTGGTGGGCACTTGCTTCAGTGCTGAACCACTCTCACATTGCTCTTTTTTTCCCCATACACAGTCAGAATTTCACTTACTGTGACTTGATGCAAATGCAGCTATCACCTTTCTCTGATGCAGCAGCAGCCACACAGCAAGGCAGCAAAGCCCCATGCTCCATTACTGTCTTTCCTGAGCCACCTCCCTAGGTAACATAAGCCCTGGGAAAACAACTGTGCTCAGGCATCATGTTTATCCAGGACTGGATGGTTATGTGTGACAGAAAAGTCTGGTCCTTCAGAGAGGATGGGGATGTACAATAATCCTCTCAGATCAGCTCCAAGACAGCACCCAAAGGCTTATCTCCAACAAGGAACCTGAGGCAGGCAGACCCTACCCCAGGGTGCCACCTACTTCCTCAGCCCTTTTGAGAATCCACTGGGCTCCTGGGCTGGAAGCCTTTTGGGAAAGACACAGCATTACTTCATTTTCAAGAGGCTTGAACATTCTGCCTGGCTGTGGCCTTTATCAGCCTCAGCTCTTTTTAAAGTTATTGTTCACATACTGTAGCTAATTCCCTTTGCTGAATTTCACAGCAAATAGAGGTTCTTGAATACTTGTTATGCCAACTTTGTGGAGGCTGGATTTGCACGTAAGGGAAAAAAATGCATGGATGGATGGTAGGTAAATTAGAAATGAGAGCTACTCAGCAACAGCTCTGGACATGTGTAGGCATTTCTGTGTGGTGTCTGTTTTTGCTGGCAAAGCAGGAAACTGTGAACATACTTAAGGTTAAGAAAATGCACATGGACAGGGCATGATATTTTGAAGAGTGGCTTGATCCAAACCTGTGATTAAACAAAAAGGAAACAGCACTTGAAAACCAAGTAAAGGATCACTAGGATATTCAGGGACTTGGAGGGAGAAATCTGCTTTCACTTTTCCAGGCATTTTGCCTGTCAAATTATGAGCTTATTTGTGGTGCTAAATGCTTTGCTTGTGTCTCAGAAAAATACAGGAACTGCTGGCTTTTTTTTTTTTTTTTTTTCCAATGGAAGAGAGAAGTCATTAATGATCCCAAAGGTTAAGAAACTGGCACAGTCAGAAGCCAGCACTCCTTTATTTATTCATCAGCTGGGCTCTGTGTGGGCTCCCAACATGCAGAATTCCCCACTTGACTGCTCTCCTTCCCCAGAGGCTTCTCTGTATTTGCCTGTGTGTACACACAGGCATCAACCTGCGTATAAAGGAAGATTAGTTTGCAGTCAGAGATACTGGGCCAAAACTATAATATGGTTCAGCCATAGGCAGGTGTTCCAAACCAAACATGTTTATTTGTTTATTTATTTGAGCTACACCAAACTCTGAATTGCACTATATACCCAAAGACTTCAGAGATGTTCAGTTTAAGCACAAGCTCTATGTTTATATGTCTGTATCTCCTAGATCTGTATAGAGATGGTGCGGTCAGTGCCACTGACCACCCAGCCCGTGTTCCCCAATATGCCAGCAACTAATCCCAAGGGGACTGGCTTAGGAGGGAGAGATGACTGCTCACAGTTGTCCCTACAGAGGTCCTTGGGTCTCAGGGTCTTTAATTTCAGAGTTTATATAGCACAATGTCATGCAGGGATTCAGCTTCAGAAAAGGCTGTGTGAAACTCAAAATTGAACACATCCCTATTTAGCATTTCGCTGTCTGTGAAGCCACAGGATGCCCCAGGGCACTTGGAGAACCTCTTTCCAGTTCATCGGGACCAGTCCTGATCCTCCTTAAAAAGCCAAGAGGAGTCCACTCCTGCTTCTCTTGTGTACCTCTGTTTTGGCATGTGCACTGCCTGGAGCAGGTGGGAAGGCTCAGAAAAAAACACAGCTACTTCTCCCTTTCTGCCCTGTTTTTAACCTGCTGCTTCTGTTGAAGGGGGTCTCTCTGAAGTGTGAAAGTGTGGGCAGTAACCCTGTGGAGGGACTTAACCTCAGTCCTCCCATGCAAAATGGTGAAGACCCGCTGGAGCAGGTCAACAATTCATCTCCAGCTTTCAGAGATCTTGTTAGAGGACAGGTGAGTACATCAGCTTAGAAAATTCTGTCTATTGAGAGCAGAAGGTACTACCTGCTTAGGCAATTGCTTAGGCAATTACATGTAATGAATTTTCCTCTATAGTGGTAACCAGAGAAATCAAGAATCAACTCTGCCTGATTTTCCATTCAAACTTCTCTCCAAGGAAGCACATGAGGGAAAAAATTGAGGAAATTACAGTAAACTTCATCCTAAGCATTGTAAGCCTTGCCCCTACACTTGGCTTACCCCTTTCCATTTCTGTTTAATTTAAAATATTCATCCTTCAAATTAAAAAAAAAAAAAAATTAAAACAGGTATGGAGCAAACTCATTAAAAATACAGGTGAAATTTCAGTGCTTGTTTGTGGAACCGAGTACAGAAAATGAAAAGGTGCTCTGGCAGAGAACGAAATGCATTTATTGAGGTCTCATGCTGTAGCAGTGCACGAAGGCCTTTAATGAGAGCATGTCCCAGTATGCTAAGTAGTCCTTATCTACAGGGGAAGTTACATTTTGTGACACCTTCTGAAATCTAAAGACACAGGGACAAAGCACAGTATCTTCTCTTTTACCAGCAGGAAAAGTAATGCACTGAGAAGAGATCAGGCCTCATACCTCAAAGCTGGGAGCAGAGCAACTTTAAAAAGCTTGTTTAGTCTGGCTTACCCCCGTGCTGCAGAGCTAGGAGCCCAGGTCCCATCTCCTCAGGTACATGCCAGCACCTAGTTAGATGCCAAGTCATGCATCCTCTTGCATATATCACCTGTACACTATCCACCAGGACACAGAGTTTGCTATCTGAAAAGCCTCTAGTTTGTGTAGACAAGTAATAATAGCATTAATGGACTAAAATACTAACATAAAAGACTAACTGTTGTAATTTCTTCTTTGTATGATTCCAGCTAACAGCTTCTTTTCTCGAAGGGAGACTGCTTTGAAGGATCAAGTGCAGCTCTGCAAAAGTTGGAGGAAAGGACATTTATATAGCAATAAGCCTTTTCCCCCTTAATTTTCTCAGTTGGCTGCACAGTCTTCTCCCATCTTTTGCTGACATCTCTTAACAAAAACATTAAAAGGATAAGCATAGGCAGCCCCATTTCCAGTGATAGGGTGGGTATGAGGCCAGTGAGAAACTTCATTTCATAAAACCTCCCTGCTGAAATCTGCCCTACCTCAGTGTTTATCATCTTCTCTGCTTTATTGTCTAGTTAAAATGATAATAGCCTACCTTCAGCTCTTCGTTATCAAGCCATGTGGATGACAATGTCAACTGACACTAGTTTTCATAAGCTAAAAAAGCTGCCCCGGGGTAAGCAGCAGTGAGACCAATCAGATTTGTGATTAATATTTCCTGCTTCAGAAATGATAAAGACACATATGCAGCTGAAATTAAACTTCACTGGCAAAGATGAATTGAGAGAATAGCTGGACAAACATCAGGTTTCTGAATGAAGGACCAATGGCTCAATTCTTAAGCGGCATTTTTCATAAAGTTTTGTGGTTGTGTTACACAGACAGAGCATTAAAAACTAGAAAATAGAGTTGCCAAATCTATTCCCTGAGCCATTAAAAAAAACCCAAAAAATACAAGAGGCAGGCCTGCTCTTGGTGCTTGCACAGTAATTGTTTTCATCACCTCCCACCAAAAATTCTTCCTCTCTCCTTTCAGCTTGGATGTGTTCTTTAGGATTCCTGCAGCGTTCCCAGCGTGGCTCTGAGAAATATCGCACTCTCTTATCCTGTATTTTTATTCCTGTCACCCACCAGTAGCTTTCATTTTGCTTTGCTTGCCTGGCCACCTGAAGGAAATGCTTACAGTCTTTCAAACCAGGCTCACAGTGTTTGACTGTGAAGGTGTTACATCAGTGCTAAACCAGTGCACCATCAAAATAGAGCAATCCAGCTAATGAACAGGCAAACTCCACATGCTGGGTTCATGCCGGTGACTTTGGTATGCTAATGCTGGATATAACAGAGACTTTCACTGGCTTTGCTGTCTCTTGTGCAGTGTTATTTTAGAATATTTACTCTTTAAAGATGTAAAAAGAGGAAAAGCTTTTCCTCGTGCCTCAACTTTCCTTTTTAGAGGGGTTCCAGCTATGAACTGGCATAGAGTGAAACATTCCTTTATTCATGTATAAAACTCTCTTATAGCTTTTATGATACTTGCTTTTCCTTGGTCCTTATATAAGGAAGAGAGTGAGGAGGAATGTTGTGGCTCTCAGTGTCAAGTACTATGGCTAAGGGTCCCCTGCCATTTCTGGCTCAGAGTCCATTTCTCTTAAGGCAAATGTAGAAAAGCCTGGAGAGCCATTGAAGTCTGAGGGAACAGCAGAGCCAGAAGAGTTAGTCTGTTCTTACAGTTCAGCTTCTGGGGTTCCATGCTGTCCCCAAGCCACAGATGTGTGGAGAGCTACTGGATGTTGTCACTCAGGACTCTCATAGAAAGGCAAACCTGCAACCTCTCTGCTCCCAGGACAGAGGCTCTCAGAAGAGCAGAGCTCTGAGTGAGCTCTTAGCTATTAGCTCTCCCCAGGGTTTTGGATTCCAGGGTAACTCTGAGCAGTTCTAGGGCTGTAGAACACCATTACCAGGAGCTAAGATGGTCCTTCACAGGAGGCTTTCTGAGTCAGAACTTTCTAATAAAACATAAAGCCAGGTCCACCATGAGAGGCTTGGAAACGAAGACTTTGAAGTGGGGGTGAGCAAGAGCAAGTGAGACACAGTCCAAGTGGCAGAAGAGGATAAAGAATCCTGCTAAATAATGAAAACTCGGAGTGAGAGAAAGGTCTGTCTGAACAGAAGGAAAAAGAGAGCAGGATTAGAAATAGGAAAAAAAAAGAAGTCACTAAAAGCAGGGGACAAAGCATTAGAAACCAAAAGGGGTTGAGCAGGGCACTGAAATGAAAGAGAAATTTATGGAACTTGAAAGCACAAGTAAACATAAAAGCCCGGGGACATTCCATCCCAGGTTGAGGATGTGCTCACTCCACAGCTGAGGTTTTGAGGTTTCACAACACAGGGTGTAAAATATTTGACCTGGTTATCAAGAAATTTAAAAAAAATTCGCAGTGACTATCTTTTTCCAGAAGAAGTCATGCCTATCAGTTTGAAATACAGGAGTGCTACTGTGTATTTTTCACGGTTTGTTTTGGCTTTTTCCTGGTATTCTACCACACCCAAATTTGATGGTGTTTCTTCAATATTGCACTTTTTGGTGGGTAAATAGCCCATGAAGTGAGAGAATAAAATCGTATTGCATCTAGTTGAGGCATGTAGTTGCTTGGAGTATTTACATTGCTCTGAAAGGGAGGAGATGATTAGAGATGGATTGCATCATAAAGATACATCTGACAAATTAATATATTAAGGGACAAATTTTAAGTCCAGATCACAGGTCATGACTTTCAAAAGTGCTTGGTCTGCATTTGGACATGTAAAAAAGTGGATAGATATTTTCATGCTTCAAAACTTATCTCCTGAATGAGATGAAATGTTAATTTGTGGATGGTAAAGGTTTATGGTGAATCCTGAAGGTCACTGTAAATTGGAAAGCTGGATTCCTTTTCTCTCCATCATATGCTCTTAGTCCCTCTAATTTATACTTCCTCCCCGCAAAGGATTAGCAAATAGATTAATTTTATTAAAATGGGTTGTCAAAAGGCAACACAGTCAGCTTCAGCTCACATTTTTCAGCTCAAGAGCAGAAGCAGTCCATGCTGAGAGAAAGCCACACTACCAGTAGATCAGAGCTTTCAGTCAGGACCATGGGGATAGCTTTGATGACTTTACAGTTAGTTCACTATTAATAGAAGTCTCTGTAAAATGTCTCTCCTGCATCCCCACTCTCCCCTCTGCCTGCTACCTGTGGGTTGTGTCAATTCTGATATCTGACTGCTCTCACAGTTCATCTGGATTAGAGAAAAAGAGAGTTTTTGGGGAGGGGTTGATGCATGCACACCTATGTGTGTGCACACAACACATGGCTCATGAGCCTCCACCTGCCTAAAGCAGCTTTTCATTCCCAGCAAGACAAACCCACAGCAGAGTTCAGAAGTCATTGCTGCCAGACAGTAAAAGGGCCAGTTCAAATCTGTCACTCCATCAGAGCATGGTATTCCCCCCTGGTAAAGGTCACTTGGAGAGAAGATATGAAAGTGATTCAATACTTGAACTTAACCAAAAAGCCAAACAACTTATTTACTATGCAGTGACCCTGCAGTGACCTCATCCACAGCACATGCAGCTCCCACTGGCATCAGTTGGTGTCATGAGTACAGATGAAGAAAAAGTATTGCTGTGATAGGAGAATACATCAGGAACATTTTTGCAGTTTAGTTTTATAAAACCTGTACACATCTTTCAATCACTTTTTATAAACATTAATAAAGTATTGTGTGGGACTTTGAAATATGTGCTTTTATTTCCATCCAGGCGTTTCTAATGATATTTCTCAAGGCATAGGAAGTAAGGCACAGACACTAAAGATATGGAAGACTTGTTCAAGCTGTGCTGTCTTTTACCTTGAACAGGAATGGTCACAGTGATGCTCTGAAATAAATTCTACTCTGAGTGATCGTTTGCTTAAAAGTGAGGAATAAGCAATTTTTTTTTTTCTTTTTCAAAGCACTGGAGGTCAAAGGGACAATTTAGAACTCCTCTTACACTTGATTTTTCTCAGTTCTTAAGAAAGCAACTAGTTCAGAAGGTAAAAAAAAAAAACCCTGATGATCCACATCTCTCAAAGACACACTGTCGTTATCGGCATTGCAGAACCATTGCATGAATCACTGTTTTGTGTCACTGTTTATACACAGCTGTGCTGTCACTGTGAAGAATTTTTCTGCACATCAACATCCAAATCTGGATTAAAAGGGAAACCCAAACAAATTCATCTATTTCCTTCATGATTCACTCACTTGTCACCATCATGCCCGCAGTGCAGGGACAGAGAAGAAGGAGAGCAAAAAATAAAACCAGCGACCCCAAATTATGGAAAGCTGAGGTTGTTTCACAGCTAGAAAACAATCATAACATCTTGCTTGACTCTGGGGTTTATAATGTGAATTTTTAAAAATTATGATCCCTGGTTTTGCCCGAACGAAGTTGATATTTCTAGTATAAAATGACCAAACTGCCCGCCTGATGTAAAAAGCTATTTTCTTTCTTTTCCCTTCTCTCCCCCCCACCCCACATCATTTGACAGCACTTGCCTCCGGTGCCTCAACAGTAGCTATGACTGTGTCTTAATGAAAAAAGATGTATAAAATATTACCATAACCTCAGAGGCATGAGTAAAGCCCTTATTAGAATTCAGGACCTACAGCTGGAAGGGGGGCTCGGGCCGGCAGATAAAGTTAACTATTGTTAGCTCACAAGTGGCTCAGACTTCCTGGCAACTGCAGTGAATTACTCAGCCCTTTATGCAGGGTTTCAGAAACAGTTCACTGTTTCACAACAAAAAAGGCATTCAGGCCGGGAAAGATGGTCTCCCAGGGCTCTAGAAAGCTAGCTTTAAGCCAGTGAATGGACACTGGAGCCTCCTCAGTGAATGACCACTGTGGGAAAGGGTGGTGATGTCAGCCTGAATGCATTTCCAATGGTTTTGTCCCACTTTTCATTGCTTTTGCACTCTCCCTCACTCTTTTTCTCTGCCTCAAGCTGTCCCCTTCCTGTTCTTTTCAGGCCATTATATTAAAACTTTAGAGCTCGCATGCACACAGAGGGGAGGACCCGCTGCAGCATTGCTGCCATGGCAATGCCTCTCTGCACTTTTGTTTCATATTAAAAAAATATTGGGGAGTATGGGCAGTGGGGGGAGCTGAAAAGGAGAAGAAAAAGTGAGAGGTGGAGGGACAGGAGAAAAGGGAGTGTCAGCATCCTGCCGCTCAGAGCTGGGGCTATGAGACTGGGGTGAGGGGAGAAAACTGGGAGCACAAGGAGGGGAACTGATGAAAGCAGCAGGGATTTGGGGTCCTTTGAAAAACAAATTTGTAATCCTTCACACTGCACATGTTTGAAAGGATCGGCACTTTTGAAGGCCTAGAGAAGAATTGGAATAATGTTCTTAGCTAAGCCTTCGGAAAGAACAGAGACGTGCTTTGGAAAACATACCCAATTACATAAGTTTATCAAAAGCTTTCAAAGGCTCCTCTGTCTATGACCAAAATGGGGAAAAAAATAGTGGAGAAGTGAAAGAGGGAGAAGGCTCCTAAGTGCATTTACTCGTGGTAGTGGGTGAACAGCAGCTAAGCTGACATACTTCAAACCGGTGTGGCCCACCATCCCAGACCTCCCCGTTGTCAGCAACATGCAAGACTCCAGCAACCAGCCCCGGAAAACGCCTTTGCAAAAACCAGATGGACTTGTAAGTAACAAGGGGATACGGAGTGAGGCACTCGATATGCACTCGCTCCTTGTAAATAAAACCGTGAGTCCCCTGGCCAGCAAGCCCACCTGGTTTGCTTCCTGCTTTCCGTGAAATACTTGCTATTCATACGGATAAATGTATGCAGGCTTGGCTAAGCCTGTCCTGAGGCAAAATTATAGGATAACAGCATTGCACAGAGATCGAGCATTACAGCTTAGCCCACACTAAGTTCTCAGTATGCCAGGTTTTTTGCTTTTAATGTGTCTAAGAATGCAGATGTACGTGCTGCACACACAAGTGTGTGTTAGCAGCAATCCCCTCGTGGAGGCTTCCCTTCCCTCTGCCTGAGCTGCAACCCCGTTGCACCAAGATTATTTTGCTGATGCATAATTGGCACAAATTCGCAATCCTGCTGCAATAATAGTAGAAGAGACCAAGACAGTTTGATTTTCCATAAAACAGGTGAGCAGAGACTTCTGGCTTCACCTAAACTGTCTTTAAATTGGTCCTTTCTGTTACCCACCCCCAGCCAGGCAACATTCCTGTGCAGCCAGAGGTAAAATCACAGCACAGACAGCGTGCTGTAGTTTTGCCATAGGGTAAATTCACTAAGATCAGCCCTGTATCCGCTTTGAGGCTCACTTCAGTAAGTTTTCATCTGGTAAAACTTATGAACCTTGTCTACACTGTGTTTTTATTGTATAATAATTCTTGTGTATGGTAAAAAACACAGCTTTTTATGTTTAAAAGGGAAAGCTCTGTGGCTTTCTCGTACTAAACACAGGCTCCCTGTCTCAAGACAGGATTTAGCAGGGAGGTACTTTCACCACATTAGCTGAAGTCTGGATAAAACCAAATCAAACCTTTATGCCATAGCTTAAGAGGGCAAACACAAACCCTACCTTTTTCAAAACTACCAACACTTGCAGAACCACCTGCACTTAGCCTCAAAATATGAAACTCCTTTATTGACCTGGTGAGGAGATATGTGCAACAGAGCTCCTAGAGGTTCTTCTGAAAGTTCCTGTCATGAAGACGATCCACTAAGCATATTTCTAACTAATCCTATGAGGTAAAGTGAGGGACATTTATTTCCCTGAGGCAGTATTTCCTCCTCTTTCTTTTGCTTAAAAAGATTCCAACATCTTATCTTGTTCTGCTTCCATTTAGCAGGGGACCTCCGGTCTCAGATCTTGTCCATGTAGTAAAACCCAAAGACCAAGGAAAGCTTACAAGGGTGTGATTTCATGGCTAGTTTAGGCCAGTCTGTGGTTAAACTGCTGCTGAAGGGGCACTTAGCCCTGGACACGTTGTGCCTTTGCTTGTGAAGGGTAAGTTTATGATTCCTGATGGCAAGGCAGTCTCTGATGAACTTCTCCCAACTGTGAAATCCTCCCTTAGCTATCTTTTGCTTCCTGGGCTGGTGCAGGCTACTGTGAATAACATTAATACAAACATTCCAAATATAAACCAATTCATTGGCTTCAATAAACTTACACAGTGACAACAGGAAAGTTCCTTTATAAAGATTTCAGCCAAAATAAAAATCAGCAGGACTTATAATTGATACTGGTGTTCAGTATCATCAATCAGGTGGACATGCCCACAGAGAACTTATGTGGTCTCTGTGTCTCCACAACTGCAGGGACTGAGGTGGTAATTCTTTGACCCAGATGCCATTTCCCTAAATTGTTAATCCACTAAAGATAAATAGGTTTTAAGAAAAGCACCACTGGAATTTTAAACTGCCTGCCTGAGGTGTTTTCTCTCCTCAGCTTCCCTTCACTTGAGTCTTCTGACTTCTCCATTTCATTAGTTCTCTTCTGGTCTACAACAGGTTCCAATGAAAAATTTTAAAAAGATGTAAATGTAAAGAGCTGAAAAATGAAATTACTTTTCAGGGCTTTTTTATATACTAAGGAAAAAAAAAAAAAAAACAAACAAAAAGAAAAAGCCCAGAAAAACCTCAAGGGCACAGCTATTTTCTTGGTCACCTCTAATTTCCTACTCTGGCTCTAAGTATAATGGGCCAGGTGCTTCCAAGCCCTCTGAAGCCCCTAGGACCCTGGTGCAAGGCCCTCCTCTGCCACCCAGCCTTGGCTGAGGTGAGCCAAGCCCACACAGGAAGTGATGCTCTTTCTTAGGTAGAAACGTCTCTGAAGTGAAGCTATCCAGGAAGGATCACCTAGAAAAACACTGTTTTCACAAACCCCTACAGAAAAATATTTTGCCCTGTTTAGAAGGCCCTTCTCTGTTAGAACAGCCTTGAGTTTTCCACATAACTGCTGCAATGGTGATGATATTACCACATAACAATTCCCTACCATGGCACTTGGGAAAACCTCTACTCTGAAGCTGTGAGGTGTCATCTGCAGCAGATGCACTTCTCTGCCTCAAGGGCTCCAGAGATACTAATTCCATTTTAGAGGTAAATGTGTGACTAAGGAGAGGTTAATGTTTTGAAGACTGGAGTTATAACAAAATTTTTCACAGCACTTTACTGCTATATGAAGTCTTAAATTTTGTTTTTTTACTTTTTAGCCTGGGTTTTTGATGAAAAAAACATGTGGCACTGTATCAAAAGCCTGTAGGACAGAAGGTCTCATCTGCTGCCATTTCTGTTTGAAGGTTATCTACAAGTTGGACTGTCTTGTCTGACACCAGGCTTTTAGTGAGCAATCAGCAACACCGTTTTCTTTCACTTATCACAGGAAGGTTCATACCATTATGGAGTTCCAGTCATTTAAGATATTGGTCTATGAAACACGGAATGTCTCAGCTAAATTTAAACAGCTCAGTGAAATAGCCCTCAAAGTTTGAGTTGGAAAAAAGTCATAGGAAATAAACAGTTATGAAGGCAGAAGGCCAAGACAAGATTTAAAAGGCTTTTGAACTCTATCCAGACAAGAAAATTAAAATTATTTTCTAAGAGCTGGATCCTGGCAGGTATATTTTAAAGTAGCGTCTCCTGAATCCTTCCTTCTATGCTTCAATCTCTCACAGCTTTGCTGTGAATATGGTTAATGAGGTTTTGAAAATAAAATCTTTAGGATTATAATCTACCTTCTTTCCTTATGGCACATTCCTATACCCTTGTACCTAAGTTCTTCACAGACACTTAAGTTTATTCTATCTCCCTCCCTTTCTTTACCCTCTGGGAGCTGAGGAAGCAGGCTTTCCTAATTTTCCATCAGGAGCTATTAAAAGTTCCTTCTGGCAAAGATTAAGTCTCTGTCTGTTGTTTGCAGCTACCTTCACTCACAGAAGGCTTTTCTCCCTCTTTCCTTCCTGGTTTTGGCTGTGGTGGAAAAGTTTGACCTCCCCTCTAAGCCTTTCCTTCTTCTCTTTCTCATTCTTTATCCTCTACACAACACTCTAGCTGATACTTCTTTTCACCTCAACCCTTTTTGCCATCTCTTACCCCTCCAATTCACCTCCATCAGCCTTGCCCTCTAATTTTAGCTTTGGATTCTCCTGGTTCTTTACATCTCAATCTTTCATCTGAGATGTCAGCCTCAGTATCAATGATCTTTCTTGATCTGCAGCTTCATGTGTTGTTCCCTCATGTTTTTACCACATTTGTAGCTCCTTCATTACTCCTCTTGCCCATGGAAAGGACCATCCACTTTACTTCCTCTTAGCCAAACACAGCTGCCAGCCAAACACTGATGCTTCCCCTGCTCTTACAGCCCATCTACCTGCCACAGATGCTTCACTTCATGACACAAATTCTTATACAACCTTTCTGTAGCTTACTCTTCAACAGCTTAGTCTCTTCTGACCCCTCTTTCACAGTTAGTCTTAGGAAAAAAAAAAAAAAAATAATCTTGGCTCTGTTTCTCCACTTCCCTCATTCTCATTACCCTCTCCTTTTTCCCTTCACCTTATTGAATATGCTTCTTGCAGTAAACATCAGAAGTTGTTTACTCCACTTCTACCCTAGAGTCTTTCCAATACCTCTCTAGCAGTCCACAAAAAAAAAAGAAAAAAAAAAAGGACCTTAGTAATCTCATAATTGTCAAATATTTCACCCTTCTGGCTCTCTCAGGTGTTTCAACATACCTCAAATCCTATTCTCCCTTGGCTTTTATGTCTTTTATCTCCTCAGTCTTCCACTTTTATCTCTAGAAACTTCTCATTTTTTTACAAACTTCAAGTCTCTGATATTATTCCTCAGATCACCTTCTTTCCTGCTTCTTCCAAGTATACTTGGGTAATCCCAGACACATCAATTATTACAGTATTTTATGTTGTTTCTCAAAACAATCTCAGATGAAGATTTTTACTGTTGTCATCATTGGTGCTGCTGTGTTGATGCTTTAATGTAAATTAAACTCTTTTGATAATCCACATTCAGATTGATTTTATGTGGTAATGTAAGAATGATATAATTGAACTAATCCAGAAGTAATATTTCTCTTGATTTCTCATTCTTCTTCTAATCATTGTCCACACAGACAATAATCTGGATGCACAGAATTTCTTCATTAATTCCAAAATCTAGTTTATGGCTCTTTTCTTTCTATTGCTCTATTTTTCTACTTTGTATATGTCTTGGTCTCCGGAAATACCTCACTCCTTGTACAAATATCTCACTACCAAGTTAAGGTCTTGCTCCTCTTTGATCTTTCCATGGCACCAGGAGTACTCCTGAAATGCTTGGCAGTTAATAGCTGATCATTGATTTAAGTGGGAAGTGAGAAACCTGAATATTTTATCGGATGTGGGCCACGGTCCCCCCTTAGGGAGCTTTTATCCACATAAACTCAGAGTATCTGTGTAGAATGCAAAGGTATCTGGCTCTGCTTGAGAGATCTACAACACAAGTACTGACAGACAATGTCTAGTTCCATGTTATATGAATAGACAAGGAGAAGTCAAGTCAATTCTGCTCTCTCAAGAGTTTCACTTCATCTTAGGAGTAGAGCAAACACCAGACTTCCTCCCTGGCCCCAGGGTGACACAGAGCGATGCAGTCCCTCTGATTCTGGAAAACCCCTAACCAGTTGGCACTGTCACTCCATGGAGCAGTCTCCCATGGCTCCTGCTTTGGAGCCTAGTCATGCCCAGGGAAGGATGTGCAGATGAGAGCAGCCAAGGACCTATTCTTCAGGCACACTGGAGCTGGGTAATAAGAATTCACACTGTACCTGTTAGAAACCCTAAATTCATCTGAAAACACAGCATCTCCAGCAGTACAAAATACTATTTGCATGTTGGATGAGAGGCTGGAAGATAATGACATTTCACTCTGCAGTTGGCTGGAGTGCCCTGACCACCATACTGTAGCCTAGCTTTGACTATGTGGGTATGAAAGCACTGCCCATTGTTGCTCAAAATCAAATTGTGTCACTGTGCAAAAAGTAACTGAAGTGCAGGAGGGCAGCAGCTTGTGGTTTGTTTTTCTTTTAGAAGTAGTACTAAACTGGGGAATCCTGGCCTGAGATAGGAGCAATTTACTGGAAACAGCAATGAGGTAATAAAACTAACAGTAACAGCAACATACTAGTAACAAAAATGTACAAAGAGAGGGCGATTTACATACAAAATGCTCACCAAATCTGGGATGATGGAAAAAAATGGTGGACAGACCCTTTGCCCACCATGCTTTCCCATGACTATAAGGGAAGGCCCTTTTTTCCTGAAAGCAAAATAGTCCCTTTCTCCTCAGCACCTGCCAATGACTTAAGATGGTATGGAATAATATTAGAGTCTTGGCCACACCCACACAGCTTCAGGCTCTGCCTCTACATGGCTGCTACAAAAAATTAACCTGTTCTTGGCCAAAAACAGACACTCTTTGGTTTAATCTTTTATGTCTGACTGTTATTCTGTTAGTTTTATCACTGCCTTATTGTACAATAAAAATATTTTATATTTTGATTGGTAATGACATTCAACATTATTTATTTGTTATATTTCTTTGGGTTTTTTTCATGAAAGCCATGAAAAGAAAATCAGGAAAACCCTTACTCCATGTTTCACTGCTGAGAGTGGATTTTTGCAGTGGTAAGTGCATTAGAAGCATCTAGAGAAAGCACCTGGTCTCATTCTCTAGGTATTGGAGTTTTTTTTAATTCTATGTCATTTGCTGATGACCTGTAAACACCAAGAGCTGAGGTTTCAAATATGTGTGGCTTCAGTTACACATTTCAGGACTTAGGTGACTTTCTCAGTTAGTTTGGTCCCTTGAGCATCAGAACTGTCAATGAAGCCAATTAGACCTTTTGATGGTCATGACTTCTGAAACCATCGTGTCATTTAGACTTCAAATGTCATGTTACATTCTAATTAAAAAAAAAAACCAAACAAACTTAGAAACACAACTTACTCCAGTGACAGAACCATATTCATCTTCAGAGAACCTTCCCAGGGAAAGATTCAGAGGTCATAAAACATGGTTCTGCAAGGGATGAATGAGATCCCAAATTCCCTTTACATACGCAGAGAAGAAACCACTTTACTCCATCCTTATATTTAAAAAATGCAGATTTTTTTCTTCATCTCAGAAAGTGTGGTCACCTATCTCTATCTCTCCATGTCCTTTGCACTCCTGCAAAAATCAGAGAAAAGGAAAAGGAGAAGCAGAGACTGGAAAGAATCTATCCTGAGAGGGGGACAGAAGGGTGGGAGGTAAGACCAGGCAGGTATGACTTGTTTACTCTCTGGCATACTAATCAGCTGAAAATTCAAGAAGACACATGGAAATGACAAATCTTGAGGAAAATGGTATCGATATATTACCTCAGAAAGTAAATTTAGAACTATCTTCAATCAGCAGGACCATGAGCTATCAAATATATGGGACCTTCTTGGGTGCTGCAGAGAAGGCTAAGCATCCACATTCCGCACAGCAATGCACACTACCAAACACATTTGACTGACAAACCCCCTCAGTAGAGTGAGAATATCATGTCACTTAAATGCTCATAGCAACCTTTTCAAACAGGGCAATATAAATAATTGTGGCAAAGAATAGATGCATGGATGGACAGACAGATGAATGTCTCATGTCTATAGAATTAATTACAAATTTGGAAAAAGAAGCATTGCCTGTAGGAAAAGTTCATAGCCAGCCTGTGGGATGCAGAAAACTTTTCCTTGCTGGTTGCTGAATACTCCTCACCAAACCAATTAACCAAACAAACAGAAAAACCTCACTTATTAATTATTCCTTAAGGAACACATAAAACCAGCTTCTGATTAGAGGTAAGCCAAATGTAGTTAAGCAATGTGTATAATATGAAGAAAAAAAATATACTTCTCTTTATGCTGACATAACTAACATTGCCTACTAACCAGGACAGCAATATATTCAGGAAAAAACGAGGCAGAATCTTTTATTCAACAAACAACAACTTGTGAAAATGAGCCACAGGTGAGATAGGAGAAAACAAAATCCAAGCAGTGAATGTGATATTTAATACTAAAATTTACATCTTACAGTGTTGGAAAAACCATTACAGTCATTAGCATGAAAAGCCCAAGGAAGACAATGAGAGCAAGATGACACGTGACCCCCATAAGTCCCATGCTGAGGTTTGCAATTTAATAATTCAAAACACACACTTGCTTGAGACCCAAGGAATCTATGCACTGGAAATGGAATTTTATGTGAGGAAAGACAAGTAGACCAATCATGGTTTATGAAGAAGTGGAGGGAGCAGAAAGGCATTTCGTGGACATCTGATAAAAGCCTCCACTTTAAATCCTTCAGACTCAATGGAGCAGAGAAAGTCCCTTGGCTGGTGTGAGCAAAGGGCTAGTGACTCTGAGGAAGTGAAGTAGGCATTCATCACCGTGGCATGGGAGAAGTTGTATGAGCGATGAGAAAAGCCCTTCCAATCACCCTGAACCCAGGCAGTAATTATGTTAGGCATTTGACCCACTGAAACCACTGTTAGCCTCTAACAGAGGCACAGTTGTACAGCCAAACATTCACAATCTTAGTCATGTTTAAACAGCTTCCAGTAAAGATGACACAGGTCTATTAGAGGAATTTGCACATTCCCTCAGGATTTGATGGGTTTCTTTTGAGTCTTTATCCTCAGCCTTGGCTGCCAACTTCATCTTTACAGTTCTTATCCCTTATTTTCCCTGAGAACCTAATAAATGGAATATTGTCCCCAGAGATACAATTTTTCCTACTAGAGGAAATATGGCTTAGCGAGGGTTGACTGGCTTATGCTACGAATTTCCTAAATAGTTGATTTGAATATGTATATTTAAAAACTTGGCCATGAACCTTAGTTTGGAGTAGAAAGGAAACACTGTTCTCCAATTTTTCCTTTAAGAAAAATAGTAAATTTCATACAAAATGCATCACCAATCCCAAAGAGCTGATGTTTCACCTTCTCTTTCCTTTAGCATTTCTTTGTGTAACTCCTTGTATATGATCCAGGGATGCTGGGAGAATAAAATTGTCCTTCCCCACACAGGAACCAATCCTGTCAGGCCAGGCATTCTCTCTGGCTCTGAAGCTGCCTGATGCCACTGAAATCAATAGAGTTATCATCATTTGCAGCAGTGGCAGGCAGTGTCAGGTCCTTCTCTTCCTTGGCAGTCTGCAGCTCTGGCTCAAAACCATAAATAAAGTGCCTTATCCTATGGGCAGTGAACTAGCACTGCTGCTGGAACCAGTGAGCAGTGGTACCATCTGGAACCCAGACAGGACTCAGGGACACCCCCCACCCCATCCCCTCCCTCTCTCACACACACACAGACCAGAAAAAGATGATGAAGACATTGTTGTCAATCTGTTGATTGGATCATTTTAATTCTTAAGAGACAGAACCACTAAAATGAACTAATTAAAATCAAAAAGGATCCATAAGACTTTTACCAGATTTTTTTTTTTTTAATTACTGCTCTATCATCACCTAATAACTTCATAGTATTTAGCTGAAATCAGTGGAATTATGGCAGCATGAAATGTAAGTTATCTGGTGGTGAATCAAGTCTTTCAGGAATAAAGCTCAAAACTGGGAGTGTAGGAGATACCACATATCTGATTTAACAGGAGTGGACCAGAGACAGAAGTAAACACAGTCTTTGTCATTTTCTAGGTGAAGGCACAGTGATAACTGTGGTAGCAGTTTGTCCTTCTCCACTTCATACTCTGGTATTCCATAAGAAAATGAAACAAATTAAATTAGTCACTAACTATGTTCCTAGGATTTTTTGGAAGTAACTTCTATTTACAACCTTTACCTGACATCAGAGACCTTTTAATGTGTTTCAAACAAGATTTCAAGTAGGTAGTCTGATTTTGCTCCTTCTTCTTCCCCTTTTCAGGCTTCAGCACTCTTATTTTGGCAGCATCTTTTTATTTTCTAGCAGAATTCAAGCAAATGCTGCTCACAAAAGCATACTTCAAATTAGCACACCTTAGGTATATTTTCATGAAACCAAGCTTACTCTATATCATCTACTTGATCCTATATGTTTTGGCTACTCTTTATTGGTCACCTGAATTGTGCCCTGGGTATACACAAGTAGACAGAGTCACATTTTTCCTGCAATATTGCATTGCGTTCAGAATAATCTTGTGTCCAGTTCCCCAAAGACATCTTTATGATGTTTTAATTAAATCCTGACCCCGCAGCCGTGAGGTGTTGATGAGGAGTTCTGTTATGCAATAGAAGAAGAGTTATGACTGTGGCACTGTGGGAGCAACAGCACGAGTACATCAGCTGTCCTTCAGCAGCCAAATGCAGGTTCTAGGGGAAAAAATTGTGGAAAGGCTATCAGGTAAGAACTCCACTTTTTAAATGACCAGCCCATGCAGCCATGGTGAGTGGGCTTCTCCTAAGTGTTTTCCTGAGAGTAGGGGTTTAACCTAACCATTGCCAGCCCTACCTCTTCCCCTAGCAGAGACACTTTTTTGCTCCTACACTTTCCTCCATACAAGCTGAGCAGTACCACTGAACATCTCGAGTCAAGGGGAAATTGAAGGTTTATGTCTATTCCTTAGCTCGGTGCTTAACCATAGCCTTCTATTATCCCTGCTCCCACTCTTTCTCTACAACCTTGGGGTATACAACACTGAAGGCAGAGATCATGCAGGCAGAGCTTTAAACCAGAAAGCTTGTATACCCCTAAAGGGTGAAGCTCACATAGCATGGATCTGTGTGAGCTACTTCAGCACCTCCAGTCTAAGGTGCAATCCATGCTTTGCTTCATTCTGCTGCAGCTGCACTGGGCATCCCTCAAGCTTGGTATTGCAACTCTAGCTTATCTGTGCTACCTACTGTAGTTAGGTAAATGACTACTAATGAATGTGGTATGCTCTGTTAGGGACATGGTTTAGGGGTGGTTTGGTAGTGTTGGGTTTAAGTTTGGACTCAATGTTCTTTAGGCTTTTTTTCAACATAAATGACTCAATCTTATGATTCTATATTGCACAGAAGCCACTGAGATGTAAACCAGTCTTCACATATCTCTGCATGCCCCTTATCACCACCATCAAAAAGCTCACTGTGTCTTGTGGTGCTGAAGCATCCTCAGCAACTTATCTGCCCTGGAAGATGTGGGATTTGGATGCAATGGCTAGCAGACCCCAGCTAGAGACTGATGAAAGATCTGAGTTCAGCAACAAGATCTTCAGAACAAGGAAAGAAGGTCCTGATATCATGTAAAATCCCATTTTACAAAAGGCCCTGAGCAATTTATGAATGGTAAATTTCATTGAGTCCTGTGAGAAAAGCACCAGGAGGGAAAGAACTTGGTAAAATGTCAAGCATGAGTAGAGACCTGATAAGACTCCTTCTATAAAATTAATTTGGAATAACTTTGGGTTTCATTTCAGTGCAGAGAGAAGATTAGGGTCAGGGGTTTTTTATCTTCTTCTAAAGTGATGCTGTTATTCCTTCTTACATTTCTATAATAAACTTCTATGGATTGCAATCAAATAACCACCTGCACAATTCAGTTTTATTGCCTAAGTAAAATGCATCATCTTTACTCCAATTTGGGAGAGCATTACAGCCATGTATAGTAGTCCAGACCCTCTCTAAAAAAAAAAAAAAAAAAAAAAAAGGCAGTCATTTAATTTAACAGCAAGATTTTTTTCCATCTAAAGGCTAGGTAAATCACCATTATCAAGGTTAGTCCTAGTTATAGTATATGGCACAAAAAATTCTATAAATACTAATGCATATGCTGATCTTTGGAACTTGCTATCTCCCGCTGGCTGTATGTAACTCAAAAAAAGAATCTAGCAGTAACTCTGGAAGAGGAACTGGAACATTATCACACCTCAGGCACAGTCCTTTCCTATCACCTTAGGGCAATTATCCAGGAAGTGAGTTCCAGTTTGATATTCTTTATACCTAAAAGGGTTCAACCTCACAATTCCATCTTCTAAGGAAAGACACAACCATCTTATCTAATATTAAGTTTATGAGCAGGCCTATGTTATGAAGGCCACCAGAATGTCACTTAGGTATGAAGTATCTTTTGAGGTGAAGCCATGACCTCCACCATTGACACTGACATAGCCATCATATGTATCCTCCTCATGAGCGGAGAAGGTAGGGAGAAAATGAATGGAAAAAATTAATGAGGTTTAATTTTTATCCCTGCTGTAAAGTTTTCTCCTTTGATTTTTCATCACACATATCAAGACAGTTTTGAAGGACGAAACATGAAGTAGTGTTTTGCACTACCATGTAAGATAAAAGCCCTTAAGAGGTAGTTTGAAGAGTTGAGGCAGGTGTGCAGTTCCCTTGCTTCTGGCTCTCAGGCTCAAATCAAGTTCCCAATGGTCAAAGTCTGCGGCCTTGTGAGGTGCTCTAAGTGAAGGTCCTGACTTTCTAGACTAGGTCTAGCTGGGAGGGCCTACAGGTCCAGTTTTTGCATGTGAGAAAAGTATACTGTAATGTCTGGGTCATTCACTTAAGAGTTGGACTTGATGATCCTTGGGGTCCCTTCCAACTCGGAACATTCTGTGATCCTAAAGAATTCTGTGATCTATGCATTGATCAAGTGGCTCCTCCACTCTGGCACACCGATGTAATTGTTTCCTGAGATTGTCAGCAAAGACTCCACATGTGTTTGGCAGCACCTAGACAAAGTGCCCGACTCCTTTCAGCCCTGTTCTGTTTGACTTTGTGTGGGACAGGCTCTTTGTCTTGTTTAAGCCTCCAAACATAGTGCAGTATGTTTAGACCACAGTCATTCACTCCATGCACACTCCTTATATCACAACAGCCTATTGCACTGGGAATGGAAGAAGTCTGATCCAATAACCCCCTTTCCACTTTGTAGGAGAATGATCTTAATACTTCCACATACTGAAATCTGAAATGCTCACAAAGCCCTGAGGACAAAGCATCAGATGTCATCAAGAGGAACACAGGCTGCCATGCACAATTTCAATAACTACCATTTATTCAATCTTTTTCTTTCTTTTTCTGTGCCTTGCAGGCACCCTTTTTTTTCTGTTAATAAACTGGGTGTTTTTCACTTTCACCACCTGGTATCCATTTCTCTTATTGGTAAAAGAAAAGGGAATTTTTGAAGACCTTTCTCCTTAGAGGAAATGCTCATTCCAGGACATTTTCTCCTGAAACTTGTCTCAAAACCAAGACACATGCTTTATGCAGTACCCTGGCTTTACTACATCTGACAGTAATGCCTCTGGCACCACTGTAGAAATTCCCTCTGCAAACAGAAAGCCCATGTTGTATTGGCCATCCTGAGCTGGTAACTTTCAAGATTTGTCCATGTTTCCAGCACTGGACAGGAGGATGTAACTTGCTTATATATCATTCAGTTCAAACCTTCATGAGGCCGTTCTTTTTATACTGCTTCTGTTCAGAATGAATTTGGTGCTTTCAAAGTTGGGCATTAATTTTTTCTTAATAAGATATCATCATAAAACATGCAATTTAGTGCTTCGTTTCTTCCAATTTCCATATAGGAATCCAACTCTGCTAAATTTGAGCTTCAATCCCCCTGGCTCTTCATGTAACTCATGCTATAGACTATGAAGGGTTACCGACCCATAGCAAATAAATTAATAAGCTTGCATAATTATATTTGGGTCATTTTATTTCAGACCGTGAAATCAAAATCTCTGTTCACATTAGTGCAGGAATTGCTCTAACTAGCCATTGGGGCTCCCTTGATATACCATCTGCAAATGCAGCAGACTGGCACCTGCTGGACCAAAGAATTCATGCTCATAGATTGCATACATGGTTTTTTTTTTTCCATTACCTCTTCTGGGCATCAGCTTTGAATCCTATTTCTATCAATTTCCTGTATCAAAAGAGTAATTCTGCCTTACAGCATGATCTTTGTCTTTTGCAGTCAACAGTTGCTGAAAAGTCTCACATTGCTACCAGGTAGGTCAGGTTACTTGGCCTCCAGCTGTCTTGGGGTGCAGTGCAGAAGGTACTGGCACAGCCGTCAGAGAGGACTCTTAGAAAGCCTGGGAAGCAGGGCTGTGCTTCTCAGAGGAAATGTGTCCTAGCACTGTCGCTTATCCCTCTTCTCTTGGCCTCCTATGCATCCTCTGCCAAAAGGACACAGTCTTTATGACAGCTTGAGCCTTTGGAGGTTCTTACTTGGCTCTTCTTGGGTCCATTTCACCTCATCATCACTTTAAACTGGAAGCCTGGGAAAGTTCTGCATCTTGGAGTGCTGATGTTCCCAGGAATCTAACTGAGCTAACTTCTCTGCCTTGTAATGTGGTCACACAGGATAAGGCTGGTAAGGTTAACATCTAAGTTACTGTAATCATTACTATAGACGCCTTAGGATCCATCACGGAGACATGTCCATTACACACAGCATGGAGTCATGAAGAGGGATCTTCCCGCTCCTGCCCTCCTTAAAGGGCCAAAACAGGACCGTCATTCCATGTATTTCCCCACTGCAGACACTCACAGAACACTATTTCTGCCCATAACAAACAACAATATGGACAGCCTGTCAACTGACTGACCACCTGGCATCTCTTGAAAAAAGAGCTGCAGAGATCTGTCTTGTGAGGTGGGCCAGCTGCCATCCACAGCTGGATGTGAATTGCCCACACACACCATGGTGAGGAGGAGGAGGAGCATGAGAAAATCTTAGTTAAAAAAATAGAACTGGAATGTGCTCCAGAATGGGAGATTAGTTCACTGCATTATTTATGATATATTAGTCAAATAACAGTAGAGACAATCATCTAGACAAGCATGGAGTTCACGAAGTTAACAGGGCTACAAGTGAATATCTATGAGTAACAGGGAAACTGTCAGACACTGAGTTAGTTTATTGGTGGCTACAAAAGTGACAGACCTTATCCAGCCTCCACATAATAAGTCCCAAAAACAGTGGCTTCTGGATGGTAAGAGGATGCACCAAAGGAAAGATCATGCTGTATGTGTCCTGGGCTGATATACTTTTCCTAAGCATCTGCTGGTAGCCCTGTCAGCCTTGTATACTGAGCGAGATGGCCTTCTAATCTAGGAGGAGAGTTCTCATGCCTTCCTTAAGGAGGATCTATGGGGAGATAGGTCATGGCAACAGAAAAATACATCTTTACCAGCACCTTTACAGAAGAAATGCCTCAATTCTCCCCTCAGTAAGCTTGTTGAAGTTCCCACCCACTGCAGTACAACTTGTATAACTTGAATAGCTGAGGGTAGAACTTCTGGAATTCCCATTTCTATATGTTTAATATAACCTGAGAAGAGTTTACCTGTCTGGAATTTTGTATGCAGCTATTTCATACAAGGGTGATTTTTAGCAGATGTAGCCATTTTATACTTATAAAGTTAGTAATGATTTTGGCACAGGAGGTTTTGTGAGCAAGAAAGCCACAGAAAGAAAATATGAATCAGAAATGAAAGTAAATCTAAGCCGAAATGAAAGCAGCCACCAATGTCCAGCACAGCATTCCAAAAGTTTAATTGTGTAGTCATCACCCTTTTAAACTTAAACCATACAGAGTTTGGCAAGAGAAAAAACAGAAACAACAACAACAAAAAACGCCGCAACGCTTTATGTCACATTAAGGGACACACAAAAAGACGATTTTGTAATTTAAGTGATGACTTCCTTTGAAAATCATTTTCATTTGTGTCCAGCCCTTCCAAGTACTGCACATGGGGGATGCCAGGTCCATTGCAGACGTGGTGGACCAGCCAACAGGGGGCAGCCAGAGGACAGGAATGAGCATCAGAGACTGACACCCCTTCACTGGAGAGCCCAGAAAAGCAACAGTCAATCATCCTACCAGCAGCCTGCTGGCAGGTCTCTAGACTGATTCATTAGACAGACACCTCCCTCCCTGTCTCATCATTTCGTTATGACACAGGAAGATGTCAGCCTTTCATGGGACAAAAGGACATTCTCAGGAATGCAAAGGACTGAAATATCATCTCATACCCTGGCATGCTTCCAGGACACCAAGGATGTGTGGTCTCCTTAATCACAAGTCCTTTTTTGGTCCTGCTGCATTTTAAGAGACTAGTCTGACTCAAAGACGATATCAAGTTCGCCTAAAGTAGCCTGGAGGATTTGCATTTGAAAGCCATCCAGCCCAAGCTTCACCAAACTTTCAGCCTTTCTGAAATTAAAAACAGAAGGGTCTTGCTTGACAGTGCTTTTCTTTTTCTTTTTTTTTTTTTTTTTTTTTTTTTTTTTATTCCCAGCTTTGCCCTTAGGAGAGAACACTGCTTTCTGCCTCCATTATATTATTTTTGGAAGGTATGCTCCTTTTATTTGGGTGAGGTCATTAAGCAGACAACCAAAAGGACAGACACAAGCTATTTTGGAAGGCTGTGTTTTCACTCTGAGGATGTAGTCGTACAAGTGCACCTCTGCTTCATAGCACTGTTGCTACACCAAAAGCCAGTGTTCATGGAAGATCAAATTAAACTGGGTAGCTTGGCATTGCAACTGGGTTGGTCGCTGGGTCTCAAGGGAGTTTATTGCTATGGCATAATGTCAGAGCAGAAAATTAGAGGCCTGACAAATAGGGATTTCTCACAGGATCCTATACCTGTGGTAGACTCTGGAGCCAAACACAACCAGCTCTGACTTTCGTCTCACACGTGAGATAGTTATAAATAAATGAAAGATTACTCTCCTCCCTGTGAAACAAGAGAAGTGAGGAAAGGAATGTTACCAGATGAAATCACTATGGCCTAATCTTTTCAAAACACTGCTACTGAACTCACACTACCACCATTTCTTCTTGGCTGTCTCGACTTTCTAGAGCCCTTTTTCAATGATTTCCTACTCTTGGCTTTTAAACTCGTGTCTTCTACCTCTGTTTATGAGGTACAGTGAAGTTTTTCTCACATACACAGGACCTCCCTTCCTCAATGGTTGCATCCATCCCCATTGTTCCTTTCAAGGCACTTTATCTATTAATCGATTCTTGTCTACTTCTCTTTTATCAGCCCCAATTTTCATGTAATTTTATATTCTTAAGTAAAAAGATCTTTCAATTTCTTTTTTCTTAGACTCAGTATCAAAAGCTCACTCCTACCCCATAACACTCTCCACTGCTGCACATTTCTTGTCATCTTCTAGCTCCAATATTTGCTAGCAGACATGATGAAGACTGGGAGCCACAGGCACATTCAGAAACACAGTAACTGGAAAAGAACAATTTAAGATAGTGACATTTCAACATGGATGTCACTTCAGATCTGTCCTTATCATTCATTCTAAAGGAGTCTTTCTAAGTAATTGTATTTTCAAGCTCTATAAAGGAAGTTTCTCAAAATTCTTGAGCAATTCAGAGCACATATCCTAGTCAGAAAGCAATCATGTCTTTTTATTTTTAAAAAAAAGGCTGGTGGATAAATCATATTTGCAGGGTGGTTTCCTATATTCATTGTTCAAATTGCTACATGCTAGCTGGGCCATGGAGAAATGTCAGCTTCTCAGAAACTTTCTTTATAAGCAAGTCCCATTGCTTGCCTAAAAACTGTCCAATCAGTTAGCAAAAGCCTTTGTTCCACTTCCTTTCTATCTTTCTCTAAGGGACACAGCTGACCCTCTCCTATGCTCCTTCAAACACCTTGGATTTCTGGATGGCTACAAAGAGGCATGCTCACTGGATTCTAGAGGCATTTGTTAGCAACACTGAGCAATGAAAAACAAGATACTTAAGGTCTGCCAACACATGTGAAAGACTAAGGTGGCTCAAGCCCGAGGTGAGAAAAATACGTGTTTCTTTACATATTATTGCTCCAAGTCAGCCCCAGTTTATTGACCATCAAAGCCAAAGACTGTCTATCCAACTCAATTTGACCACACTGGGACCCAGATAACATATTTCAGAAATCCTCCTGAGAAAGAGCAGGACCATTAGCAAAGCAGCATGAATTAAAGCAGGCTTGATCCTCTTTAGATCCTCTGAGCCTGGGGCCCACTAGGAACCTTCTGATCACTTAATCTGCCTATCTGGAGGATCTGTATATATACAAGATAATCCTGGTAATCAAGAGTGTAGATAATAGCATTATTATTTTATTCCCATAAACATTTGAAAATAAAAGTTTTCTTCTCCAGCACAATCTGATAGGTAAAATTCACACACTCTGAAAAAGAAAACAGACCTGCCAGAAAACTGTGGAAATGTAATTGGAATAAAAGCAAGGATAAAGTATCTCAGAAGGCAAAACACACTAAGTAAAAACATTTTGACTGGATACACGTTTTCCAATCTTCAGGTGTAATCAGGAATTACTGATAAGGAACATACATCTGATACTGTTTTATGGGAGGTGTCAGAAAGCATAACCATTTTTACATACTGTAGTTTTGTACCTGGAACCCTTGGACCATGACAGGCAGGAGCAGAAGGCAAAAGGAGACTGAGGTGTGGCTAAGACAGAGGCTGACAACTCCCTCTATCCAAGGGATGGGGAGCTGGGAATATTGGGGCAGTGGGGGACAGGAGACAAAGCCCGTAGCCAGAGAAGGGCAGTCCAGGTCTGGCATGCTGGTGAGTGATCACAGCAGTTGCAGTCCTTTTCTGGTGGCCCCCTTAGAAATGCAGTATCTGCTTGAGCCCTACTTAGCCCATTATGTCACCACTAAAGCCAAAGAAAAATGCTGACAACTCAAAGACAGGACTGAAGGATGTAGTGTTACCAATATAGTTCAGTTGGTAAGAGTGGAAAGTCCAGTCCTCTCTCAGGGCTGTAACAACAGCAGAGCAGGAGCAAATCCTGTTAATGGGGTGAACTGTTCCTCCTAGCCTTTGCATCTCTGGAGAAATGGACTCTTCATCTTTCCTGGTAGAATTTCCTTCTGATCAGAATTTCTTTCTGATCCTAAGGGAATTGTAGCAAAGACCAGAGGTCACTGCTATGACCAAGCATAGGTTTGGGAACAGCAGTTATTGACAAGCTTCTGTTCAGTGAGCACCAGAATAATCCCCTAAATCATCAAGAAAAACTCAGGTCACCTTCCATTCCATACATCTCTAACTGTGGTTTATTAATAGATTGAATACATTTGCTATTTCTACATAAGGTTAGTCTGTTCTGTTGAATTTGTTTTGTTGGGTTTTTTCAGGTTTTTTTGGAGGGGGGTTTTAATGTAAGAAGAACGATACTTATTTTGTATCACCCTCCCTGAGAAAAATCTCTGCAGTCTTACCAGTTTCCCAAACTTCTGCAGCCTTTGCTCACATGATATAAGATGGGGCTTGGAAGGGTACTCCTGTTTTTCTGGTTTTAAATTGCAAATTCATAATGAGGGATACCCCTAGGAAGGGACGGGATTGATTTGAAAATTAACAGTGGAAACTGGCTTCTCAGAGTTCTAGCCATTAGACTACAGCAAAATGTTTAGTGATAAACCACAGCACTACAGTTTGAAATTGGACTTGAAAAATCATCTACATCATATACCATCTGCAGAGCAGGAATTACTCACCAGGAGCTCTTGAGCAACAACAAAATAAATTTATACATTTCTGCCAGAAGGATTGTGCCAAAAAGAGCAGACTTACCAAGAAATATTTTTTGCTACACAGTACTTACACAATTCTTATTATCACTGTAGACACCCAAGTGACTCAGTTTGTCTATCTTCTGGAAAAGTATTCAGGATACCAATATGATTCCTTATTCTTATTTCATTCATGGCAAAGTTTTTTGGGTTTTTTTACTTTATGGTTTTGGTTTGATCCACAACAAAGACAAGGGGCTCCTTGCAAAATCTGGATTTTTAAATTCTCATGACATTCAGTGAAAGCTTAATCCAGCACTATTGAAGTCAGTGAAAGTTTTGCCAATAGCTTCAACTGGGAATAAGAATTTAATTATGCACTAGTGAGAACTGTCAGCATTTGATTCCAGTACTTGCAAATGCAGAATATGAGCCTAAACAGATTACAGTTGGTCCCCAAATGGCAGTACCATGGACTAAACCCAACTCAGGAGTCTTTTTTTTTGGTTTTTTGGAAAGAAGAATATGTTTCTAGAATCCAAACCCCAGGAGACTTGCCTTCTCTTTCCAAAGTATTTCCCTGATCTGCAGGAGATTAATACCCATCCTCCTTTTTCTGTAGGAGTATTTTTTGTGAATAAATTTTTCACAGATTCACAGAATAGTCTGAGTTGGAAGGAGCCCACAAGAATCATCAAGCCCAACTCTTAAGTAAATAGCCTATACAGGGATTGAACCCACAGCCTTGGTGTTATTAGAACCATGCTCTGATCAACGGAGCTGTCCAGGCCACTAACTTCACGGGATGAAATAAAAAGTTATCATTGTTCTTCTGTCTGATTCCTCTAGGTTGACTTCCCAAGCCTGCAGTCCCTTCCTCCACAGCACCAAAGGAGGATTGCTCTTATGCATGCTCTTCCTTCCCTGGGGAACCTCCACAAGCACTATTCAGATATGTTAGGTGTCCTTTAGTATTTATTTCATTAGGAGATCAAGTTTTCCTTAAATGTCAAGGGATTATCTGGAGTTTTTTTGTTTTTTCAAGACAGGATATTTACATTCCTGGCTTTCACCTAGCTTTCCAGGTTATCAAGATTTCTGTCAGGTAGGATATTACTTTTTTCCTGCTCCCTGCTCTCCACACAATTAAAGTGCTTTGTGTTTTCCCACACAGGGCCCACTTCTGATCTTCTCCAAACAGGTTTTAATCTGCCTGCTTTAATGGAGTTACTTCTGATTTAGTTCACTTTGCCGAGGAATCACTCCACGATCCTCCACAGAGCTCTATTGGGCAACTTTCTAATTGTGCTGCATAATGCTTTTATTTTCTTTGTGGGGCCTCCTAGCCCCAAATCCACACCTTACCACAAGTCCCACCATAAGTCAGTCTTCACATCGCAGCCTGAGGGGGGACAAAGAAACAGAGCATCAGGATCACAGGAAGAGGATGCAGAATGGGCTCTTACCTTCCACTCCATTTTTCCTGCTGTCTGTGGCCTTCCTCTGCTGCAAGAATAAGAAGACATAGTAGTTTTTCCCCAAACCCATTTCTGCTGATGCTTACACTAAGCTGAGACATTTTAATCTGTCCTGTCCACAATAACTCTGCTCATCCCATCTGCGTCTTTCACTGAAAGAAAAATCTCACCTGCTCTAGAGGTATTTGTTGGTTTGTTAGAGAACAATCAAATCTAGTAAAGAGATTAAAGGGGCAGTTCCAGAAACAGATGAGATACATGGAATGGTTTCTCCTGGATGCATCAATCTTACATCTAGTTACAGTAAATCAGCGTCACAATGAACTCAATCCATTTTATGAACACATGGGCTAAGGGTTCATTTTTACAGCTGAGAGCAGTTTATTCCCAGAAGTTAACGCCCTGCAAAAGAAGATGAAGCAGATGAAACACACTGAGCTGGAAGTCAAATGTCTGTGTGCTGTATTAAAGAATTTTTCAATATTTGCATTTTGTAAGCCTTAAGTTAGAATAGCTATTGTGGCTAAATAAATTAAAAATTAAACATAGACACCCTAAAATCTGTATGCTTAATATCTGAAAAAAAAACCACTGAGGCTTCTTCTTTCAGTTGATTTACAAGATATATGTTAGTTTTACAATCCAGCCTCTAAAACAATGCACACATTTTACTAGTAGCATAAAATGCTCCTGATACTAGTATAATAAAATATTTTACTTGCAAATAATCTTATAAAAGTTTTCCTAAAGCAAGGAGCAAAATGTGGCACATACATAACCATTCCTAGTTCAATCCACCACCCAAACAATTATTACATCTTAGAGAGATATTTGACAAAATAACAGTGAATGTTTTTGAGAGGAAGAATAACAGGATAAACTGTCTGAAAATCCATTCAGATAATGTAGCGAATGAAATATTCCAGAGTTATGCTTAAAAACATCTTGTCTAAGAAGTGTTGGTGAAACTTCTTAATGAGAAATTACTAGTGAAGGAGTTCTAACTACAAGGCAGGTGAGATAAAGTCCATGAAGAGATATATTCAGTGCCCTCTTCTGGAGGCAGGGCAATTCATTTGGACCCCAATTTCTGCTTTCGAGTAGACAGAGGCAGATCAGTATTTTGTCCATAGGCTCTCAATAACTGCCTCCACATCGATCTGTGTAACCAGCAAAAACAGCTTCATTGACAATATCCAAGTGAAAACTCAGGGTAACTTTCCCACTCTGCAAAAAAAAAAAAAAAGAAACAAAAAACCGTATGTACCTTTTAGTGCAGTGGAAGCTTGGAATCAGTATCATCCATTATTGACTTTGAAGCTAACTAATGGCTTTGCACAATATTAGCATTACTAGTATGAATATAGCTAATGGATATTAACACAATGTGAAAAAGTGGTCATTAAAACACTGTAAAATGCATTTGGTTAATAATTAGCACCTTTGAAAGCTTAACTTCTTAACTAATGCATTTATTTCATATATTTACAATTGCAAAATCATATGTACTCATTTTTATAAATTATAATTTCAAAAGAAATGTGCTCAGTATAATTCTAATATACGGTTTTATGCTTCCTTTGTCTTTTGTACGTTACAAGTGCAAAGGAAGAAGATTTCAGCAGTAACTCAGTTATAGCAAACTAAGCAGATGGAGCTCCTGCAAAAAGCATTCCCCAGACAAGAAAAGCAAAATGCTGCATGGAAATGCAATGCTCCTGAGGGGACTCCAAAGTGCCTGGTCCTCTCTGTCCCAAGTGTTCTCTCTTGGAGCAGCCACTTGATTGACTGATACACTCAGGATCTCTGCTGGATGAGTATCATGCATCAATGATGAGCTTCATCAAAAGTTTAGCTTCAACACAAAGCTTTTACTTAAAAAAAAAAAAAGAAGTGCTTCCATTCCCAGACACTATCATGGTGGAGATCCCGTTTCCTGATACAGGGAATTTGCAAGAAAGTAGTTGAATTTATCATATCCTAGAGGGGAAGAAATGCAATCAAATAACACCCTGAATAGCCCTCAAAATAAATAACAACAACAAAAATCTGGATGAGGTAAGCAAAAAAAACCAGTACAGAAGGCGTGCTGGAGGAAAGTAAGGAGATGACATCCCCTTTCCAAGGCCTCAACTAGGGAAAAAGGAAAAAAAATTCAACAAATGTCTCCTGCACCTTCATATTGGCTTTTTATTTTGACCAAATTAGAAATGTAGTTACATTTTTTTGGTTTATGAGTGGGACATGTGACACCTCCTGAGACCACTCTGGCAGCTGCAGTAACATTCTTGAGGACCTCAAGCAGCTGAGGTCTAGCCACACCCTGTAGGGTCTCTGTCCAAGTTACATGAGCCCTAGGTAAGGGGTGGTCTGCCCAGGCACAGTAAGGCCTGGCAGCTGTGTCCTTTTAACTCGACCTGCCCAAGAACAGAGGCTTCAGCTTGGCTGATCTAATTCTCTGTGGCCTCTGACAGTGCCTTCACCCCAGCAGAGTGGGGCTGCTGCTGTGTTGGCTGGGGCACGGTGTGCTCCCGAGTGGCTCTGTGGCATGCCAAGGCTGCTTATATTTCTATATCGTGAGCATAGAGACCCCCTAAGCTAGAGGTTTTCCCTTCTTTTTCACAACATCCTTTAAGCAACTCTTCAGGTTCCCGAGGGAAAAAAAAAATCTCCTCAATGCCTTATTGAGTTCATTTGAAATTCCAAAACTAATGAGGCTTTTGTCTCCCTCTTAACCTAAGAGCTATTGTTACCTCTAAAAAAAAAAAAAAAAGAGATAATCTGTTAAAGAACTAAAAATACTGAGCTCTGAGAGCCTTTTCAGACCTATACATAGAAGATGATTGACGCCCTCACACCTTTAGTCTTCACAAAGAAAATGGTGAGGCAGGGGCTCCTATGTGCCCACCTCACAGCAACTCTCTCATCAGCTGTCTGCCAGTTGTTCTCCCACAGCTCAAATAAATCCAGCACAGTCTGGGTAGAAGGTTAGTGCTCAGAAAGTGGAATTCATGAAGAATCTAAAACAATCACCCAAGGGTGCTTGGGCAACACTTTTTTAGGAAAGAGCTCTATATCTTTATTTAGTAGGAAAAGCAGGGAGTGCTTTCAGATAAGAATGCCAAGACGTCCAGCTATGTGCCACCTGCCCAAGTCCCCATGGCTGCAGGAAAAACAAAAGCTCTCCTGGAACACAGCAGAACAAGGGGTGCAGGCTGGGTGAGTCACTGCATGCTTTGACTTGAACGGGACAGTTAAAACAATTACACCTAGTTACCAGTAGCACAAAAAGCTCTCCTATTTATCATAAAGAAGTACTGAATAGTCACAGTGCAGTGAGCAATACTGTTCATTTTCCAAAGCTAACTGGTCAGAACAGACAAACATTTGCCTCACTTTCTTCACTTCAAGGTTTCGTTGAGTGTCCACAGCAAGTTGTTGGCAGAGGCAGGACTACAGGGATGAGTCTGAGCAAAGAGACGAGGAGCTGACCCGTGGCAGACACAGCCAACTCCACCAGACCCACTGCAGGACATGGACAAGCTCATCTGTGATAAGGTAACACAGAGAGAGAGAGAACTAAAAGGAATGAGAAAGAGCAGAGGGAACATCAAGGTCAGGGGAGGAGCAGGTACACCTGAAGGAACTGCAGCCCATGGAGAGCCCAGGAAGCAATAGAAATTTCTTGAGGGACTGCAGACTGGAAGGACAATCTGCATGAAAGCACAGGAAATGTGTGAGAGGAAAAGAGCAGGAGAGAGAAATCACTAAACCTCTACGTTCTGACCACAGCTGCCCCCCAGCACCACTTGGGGACCGTATACAGGAGTCTGGAGAAGAGAAGGGAGGGAGAGAAGGGGACGGGAGGATATATCTTTGTATTTCTCTGTCTTACTGCCAGATTCTGTTCTAAATGGCAATAAATTAAATTAACTTTCTCCAAGTAAGGTGTGTGTTGCCTACAACAGTAACTGGTGAGCAATTTCCCTATCTTTATGTTGACCAATGAGCTTTCTTATCCTATTTTCTCCCCATGCCCCGTGGAGAGGGTTTATGAGTGAGCAGCTGGATGGAAATTTGGGAGTTTGCCAAAGCTAACCCACCACAAAACTGAACCCATCACAACATGCCAAAAACTCAGCAGCACATGGACTTTCTCAGCCTGGAGCCTCTTCAAGAGGATGTACTTGCTTTCAATCAAAGGAAGTACTGGGAAAGGTAAAAGCTATTTTGCAGAGTTCTTCTACAGACATAATAATAAATACATAAATAAAAAGATTATTCCCTAGGGGAAATACCAGTTTCAGCTTTTGCTGATCATTTGGAGGAAGAGGAGGCACCTGAATGATCCCAGAATCCCCAGTCCTGCTCTCCTTTCTGTTAGAAATAAAAAGTACAGCAGAGGACAATTGAAGATTCTCCAGCAATGACACCATATAGAGGTTCTTTTTGATTCTAAAAATGCCCTGTTTACTTCAAGTTGTTCTTTCAAACAAAAGATGCAAACCTGCTTCCAAGTCCTGATTTAATTTCAGCTGGGCATCTAAGGATATAGCAAGCTTTCCTGGTTCTAAATACCATGGGACATTTTGGACATTTTAGTCACTTGTCCCAGCAGATGCGTAATCCTAAACCCTCTTTCTATGGCCAGCTGCATTTAGCCATTTTTAGTCTACAATCTTTTAAATGTGAACCAGTCTTTTTCCTGGGTACTGAATTCTTATTATGACACGTTTTCCAAAGCTTGCAGCACACAGAGGAATGTCCTACAACGTCTTCAACCTCTTTGACAATAAGAAGGCTGCAATGGGGAGGGCAGCGAAGGAAGAAAGATTCCTTCCCCTAAACACTCATTCCAGGAAGTGAGGAGAGGCTGAGAGGACTTTTCTACTGTCCAGCAGATTGCTTGTGCTGTAGAACTATTTCAAACACATAGAATTCCCCAAGCCTGCACAAGGTGCCATGAATTAATCTCTAACTCATTTGTACTCCGGAATGTTTCCATCCATTTAGGCCACCAAGGGATTTGCTGTGCTTCCAATGTGTCATTATAAAGTCCTTTAAAATATTTCAATCCTGCTTTAAACTTAAAACTCCTCTAAGAACTGTGTGGTATAAATTTATGATGACCATATGAAAGATGTCGAGCTCATGATAAAAGTCAGAGATAATCTAGAAAAAAGATAATTGGACTACAAATTAATCTTCAATGTTCATGCCTGTTTCCACTAGAAGAAATACCTCTAGCAGTGCCTACAGGACATATCTCCTGACAGAAGTCAGCCAATCTACCTCTTGGGTCTGTGAATATCCTGAAGTCAATGGTTACTTCCACAAAATCCTTCATTAAAGCCTTTTCAACATGATCCTGTCAAGTTTTACAAGATGCACAGGGTTTGGTCAAAGACCAAACTGTCTTTGAAAAGCTAGCTTATTTCTGCAGGTCATGTTCTAACTGGAGCAGATCTGCCTTTTTGACCAATGTGGAGTCAATGGCAAATCTTGTCTGAGGCTGGGCACCAGAGCTGTGCCTTTTTGTGACAGAAATTAAAATCAAGTTTTGGTTGTTCTCAGTTGACAGAGACTGTGTAGCACTTATGCAGGAGTTGTAACACACCAGCTACAACCTCCTGTTTAAAGTGTACTTTGGGTAACTGTACTCCTGCTAGTTATGCTCCTTACCATCTCAAATCAACAAAATAATCTCTACACTTGGGGGCATTGCTGTGAGTTGACAAAAAAATTGTTCTGGCTGCCTGACATATACAAAATAGAACATTTACAAAATGCTTTAAAAGTGCAGTATATTGGTCAGTGTATAATTATTTCCAAACTAGTATCAGCAATATTTCTATTTCTATTGTGCTAGCAGAATTTTAATAAAGATTAAATCACTCACTCAAGTTTCACTTTACTGACATTGTAACCTGGGCTTTGTAATCAAAGGGAAAAAATTAATTCTGGCTTGCTTCTTGTATCCTCAATCTGACAATGATTTAGGGGAAAAAAATTCAGTTCCATAGAATGGGAATGCATTTCCCCAAACATGTTACTTCTCTCCCAAATCAAATATTTGTTCTCATTCTCATACATGAATCAGGCAAATCCCTTGTTTTCCTGTGGAAATTCCCTGTGGAATTCTCTCTATTAAAGGAAGGTTAAATGAGGTGGACAGGACATCTATAGTACCTCTACAGCAGCAGAGCTGGAGTCTTTCCTCAGTTGTGTAGTTACTGAAATTTCCATGAGGCTGTCCTCTAATATCAGGTCTGTTGAACATGAATTGACATGTGTCCTGTAGTGTCACCCTTTACAGCTGTCCTGAGACTTCTAGGACATTTTTTGCTGGACTTCAGGTCCTCTTTAGACCAATTTGCAGGCTCATATCTGAGGAATGTTATTCTTTCTTTTTCTCTCTCCAACTTATGATTTTTAAGGCCATCCATTTCACTTTGTATTTGACATGAAGTCAAGGAAGTACATTTTTAAAATCACCTATTGGGAAAGTAATAAAAGCCTTGAACCATTAAATTCATACACGTTTTTCCTAAGCCTGTGCAAAGTTATGTGCAATAAAACAATTTGACTGTCCTTGACCACACTTGATTGTTGACTATCAGAGTAGCATAAGATATCCCTCAGATGGTCTGATTACATTATACAGTGAGATTATATTAAATGTGTCCTACATTTTTGGCTGGGACAAAGGCTAGCCATGAAGATAGTGAAGACTTTGATTGTGAGATATTTCCTTTCCCATCCTATTTAAGAGTAAGATCTTCAGCAAATTCTTAATAAGATCTCCTGACAGCTCACATTTATTGTTTTTTTTTTTAGCCTACATTTGTGTGTAGCTTATGTGAGCAAACCTGTCCCAGAGTGACCCATGCTCCAAAACAAACTTCATTTAAACATCATGCTGCATTTCAATAGGCTTGCTCAGTGACAAAAATCCATTTCACATCTTTGCTGGCCCAAGTCATTTTCATTTAATCACCCAACAGAGTGCAAAGGGCTTATATGATGCATTCTGAGGAAAGGAATGTACCCTTTCCTCAGAATAATACCCTGCTTTATTTTTATTTTTTAGATGCTTTTATAAAAATAAGACAATCCAGCTATTACAAAAAGGTCTTTCATTTGACACTCATTATTCACATTCATTTGTCATTAAGTTAGTGACATTGAAAATCTCTGGCTCACAAAATAAAGTAAAAGTCACCTTAATAGCATCTGCAGGAAAATTGTATCCCTGCTGTAATGTCTACATGTATGTTCAACTATGTGACCCAAACCATAGAAGACACAGACATACTTCTGCTTTTTAAAGACAGAAAAACAAAATTATCCTCTCATGCTGATGAAAAACTCTGTGATTTTTTGTTTGTTTGTTTGTTTTGAGCTACAATCTTCAGGAAATCTGGGAATCTTCATTCATAACCATCAAAAGAAAAATAGCGGTAATGCTGAAGATGCACACAGAAATTTGCAAAGGCTGAGCCAGATTCACCTTGGAGTTTTCTGGAGATGTCATCTGATAAAGGCCATCATAAGGGTATTATCACAAAGAAGAGCTTATGGGGGCAAAAAGTAGCTCTCTCCCCACCCCTGTCACACACACCTTCCTCAAGTCATACTCAGAGACATCCAAAAGGGCCAGGACATTCTGGAAAGTGGGCAAGGTCTTCTGAAGAGAGAGCTCCAAGGACGAAACAATGTATTGAGAATATAAATTCAGCACATTCCTCTACGGAAACTTCCCATGAAACTTTGAAACCATTGCTCCTGAGAAGATGTGACAGCACAACTACCTCTTTGCTTCCCAGAGAATGTCCCAAGTAATCCACCGGTCTCACTTGGACAAGAAAACTTACTTTACAGCTTCCCATACTGACAATATGATCTGACCCACAGGAACGACTGAATATTTTCCTGTTGATCCCAGCGTGCACCAAAAGGCCTCATCTTCATTTACATATTCCTATTGATAAACCTTGCAAGTACAGGGTTATTTTCATTTTACCAAGGAAAAAGTCAAAGGGAGGTCAAAAGACCTTTGGTCAAGGGTATAGAGAGTGTCCTTGCCAGAGCTGGATTTTGGAAGCTTAGTCACTCTTCATCTCATCCTCAAGCAAGCTGAATCTGTGCTCTCATCAACTTTTCTAAAATCAGCGCAACATTAAAAGCAAAAGGTAGCAGGAGACATCTCTCTTGACAGCACCCACTTCAGGAATGGGTGTATTGATAACCAAAAAAAAACACTTTTTTTTTTAATAATCATTCTGAGTCCTTTCATCTCTGGAGTTCCTTCCTTACTTTCTTGCCTGGAGTTCAGTCATTCTTATAACAGTAAATGCAAATTAAATTAGTAAGTTTAACAAATCAAGCATAAGTGGTTGCTTGGCTGTTTGCATTTTGACTGGAAGTGATCAGTCTTTAATGCCATAATATCTGAGAATCAGTTGGAAAGATAGGGAGAATTTTCTGCTCACTGATACCTGACCTTGCAGTTTTGGATTGCTGAGTAGGAGCTGAAACCTGACAGTTCATACATTCCCAGTTCCCAAATTATATAAAGAAAGGAGTTTGCAGTAAGAGTGGGGTTGAGACAGGCAAATGGTACGTGTTGAGCACTACGCTGAAAGGGCATGCAGCTCGTAAAATAACAGTCTCTTGGTGAAGTAGCAGACAACACTTTGTGTACCTGCTCTACTCGACACATGCACCTTTTGAATGTGATTGTACCATTTTGAGCAATTTTTAAATTATCTCAAAGACTCATTATTACCATAATATGTTCCACAATAAAATCAAATATTCACTAATGTTTTTCATGTCAGAATGATAGGGGGGAATACTATTTTAGCACCACAGCAAATTCCATTAAGTAGAAGAAGAGCTTAAAGTCTTGTGCTTCTCAAGCTCCCGTTTTTAATTAGATCTCTTGTATCCTTATTTTCCATTGGGGATGGGAATCCTTCAAAGCCCAACACATCAGTAAAAACCACAAACTTACTCAGAGCCTATACTTGGGCTTTATTTCATTAATATAGAATAGTTACATATCATTGTGAACATAATGCAGCATCTGGACAGTTTTTCAGTCTCTTTCACTGTTGTTTCTCCCTTTAGCATTAAGAAATAGCATTTTCCTTTTTAACTCTTCATCTAAAGTGTTCTGTACATCCAAACACCAGTATCCCCCCTCCCCAAGCTCTCCAAAATAAAGCTGCTTTTGAGCTGAAGGCCCAGCACACAGAAGTGTGCAGAGATAAATTTTATTTCTGTTCCACTGGTGATGGGGGCTGCATTTATCAAAGTTGAAACACAAAAAATACCTTTCAGAGGTTATATTATATAAATTCTGATTACAAAAATAAAAAGAGAGTATTGTTTAGCCTTGAAGAAGGAGAGTTAAAAGGCTAGCTAGCGTAACTACTGAGAGATTGCAGTGCAGCAGAAGCTTTTATGTAATGTCTTGAATCAGCAATGCTTTTTGTGGCAAAGGCCAAGATACTTAGCATGCCTTTTCATTTAACTATTCCACTGTCCAGCACATCTTCTTTCAAAACTGTGTTTTAAAGAGATATTTGAGGTAATCAAAAGCTCAGTAATTTAAAACAAATAAAGAAACAAACAAAACACTAAAAAAGATCAACACAAATACATAGCACTTTCGTCAGAACTTTAATTCCAGTTGTCATGTGAAATCTGATAAATCACCTCACCATTTTGGAGAAGATGATCTAATGACAAAGTGACTAGGTCTTGCACTGTGCAGTGCTAATGCTTCAGTGACCTCAGGACCCAAGCTAAGACCACACAGCATCATGCTGTATCTGAGAGGTATTGCAGTGCCTCAGGAAGCACTGAGTCATCATCACTGCATGGAGCAAGCACACTTCTGGACATGGAGAGCAGTGGAGACTCTAGGGATGAAGCACAAGCCAAGCAGAAGGCCATCTAAGTTAATAGGCAGCCAGAAACAGCAAAGTAACTGTGAGCCTTTCTTTGCCTACACCAGAGCCCTGGAAATTCATGCTCTTGGTGTGAACAGAAGGGAAGGCCAAAACAACTATGATGGCAATTGCTACTGCATTGGCTGGGCAGGAAGGATCAACTATTTCCTTCTGCTGCCATCAGCTGTAGTAGAAGCACCAAACCAGTTTCAGGAGGGTTGCCTGGCTCTGTGTTGTTTGCCACTCTTGCCCTCAATCTGTCTCCTCAGAACAGAAGAAGATGACCCAGGCCACATTCCTTGCTAGAGAAAGATTATAACTGAGTTTTTCCCAGACAGCAGAGCTTGAGCAGAACACAGCCAACTATCTCAGTCCATCTCCTTTCAAATCCTGTTTCTACCACAGGAGATATTACTTTGGCCCACCTGGAACAGGAGACACAGAATTCTGCTCCTGGAAAGCACAGACGTTGGTGTGTTTATGCATGTGGGAATTGGAACTTGGTAGTTTTGTCCTTTGTAGGCATTATCTTGAACAAGATAACAAACAACTTAGGTCTTAAAACAACTGAGGTAGTAATAGAGTGAGGAAGAAAGCTGAGGAAGACCTAAAATATCTGCACAGTGATTTTTCGTAATATAAAAATTAATTCCAATAACTAATATATAGTTATTGGAATGAAAGTTCAAGGTTCAAGTCTGAGGGAGTAAAGGGATCAGAATCAAACTGGAATATTCCTGACTGTGAGGAGCCACAATCCAGACATCCTCTCTTTTCATTGGACACATACGTTAAGGAGACTGTTGCAGTGCTGCAGCCTCTTGAGCCTCTCTGTGCTGTTAATAGTTACAAACCAATTTGATTTTTTTTCTTATTTTCTTCTATGGACTGGCTAAGTGCTATTTTGTGTAATGCAGGGAACCAGGGGTCTAGTTAAGCATGTGTAGCCATTCACACTTACACTAAAGACCTGATGCCCTCAGTCTGCCATATACAAACTTAAATGACTAAAAGGAAATCTGCCTTCAGCTCAATTGCTCCAAATTACAATTTGTTTTGCATTATCGAGGAACATGCTGAGGATCACCTGGAAAAAATAATAATTACCTCACTGTAAGCAGTGCTCTCAGAGCTCTCTACCATGTGGTTATTTTGTCTTATTCAGTATGCATCATTTTGATCTAAAATAATTTCTAAAAATACAGTCATTGCCTTTGGCTTTCATTCTGCTTAAACGATCACATAATGCTGCACATGGACTGTTTTCTTTCATTATCCCTGGCCACCCTGAGCTAGAGAGCATGCATTAACACTGCACCTCCTATAGCGTCACACATCTGAGCCAAGGACTAGAACACAGGACCCAGCATGCCAGCAAGCAAGCCACATTTGCATTTGTATGCTTGGCCACACTGATGCGGGGGGACGGGGTAAAGAGAAGCTGTCACTTGACTCAGTCTCTCTAAATAAATTATGGCAAAAAATACTTGATAAATGCATGATAATCAACACAACTGCATAGTGAAAGAATTATGGCAGGGAGGGTAAGGAGGAAACAGACATGACTATTTGTAAAACGCCATCCTAACAAGGAGAGAGCAAGAGTTATAAGATCACTCACATAAATACCTCCCAGGATGTCTTCTCTGATTAAGGATTTGTGAGAGTTATTGAGTTTTGAATTAGATGCACTTTAATAAAACAGTAGAATGTTCTTATCTGATTGCACCTGTATTGATTGTGTTAAAGAGGTCTATCCTCAGATCAAGGTCAATGATTTTACATAAACTCGCCAGCTAGATGGAATTGCTAGCAGTACTTAGGACTCCCATAGTATGTCCACCTTTCCACATATGATACCTACCTGTGAAACCTAGAACTGGAATGAACTTAATGCTCTTTCCCTATTTGCTCTATCTTCTAGCAGTACAGTCATTACTCTAATTAAAGTGTAAAATTAATTTGGAAAAGACTACTCATGCTAGTAAAGTCCCTAGCAACTGCCTTACCAGCTAGAAGGAACTTTTACACATATATTTAAACAACGTTTCACAGACTTAAAAGCACCCTTGACCATTTTGAAATGCTGTACTTCATGTAAATATCCTTCTTTACCCAAGGAAAATAGCACATTAATCTGATTCATTGTTCCATTGGCTTCAGTAGAGCTGATCCAGCTTTCTGCTGTGGTGTTATAATTTGGATGGTTTCTGAGTGATACGCTCATAGTTCTCCTCAGTAACTACACACAAATATTTTATATATGTATATAACTATATATATATATAAATATAAAGTATAGTACATATAATTATGAATATGTATAAAATTTAAAATTGCACATACCCACCTACTGCTATTAGTCTATTAGCTTACCCTGCTTGGGACCCTGAGTGCAGATCAAGGAGCACAGCTAGTCAAGACTTCCTGCCAGTCCCCAGCTTTATTTTGGAGCAGATAACAAGCCCTTCAGAGCTGAGCTAGACCAGGAAGCTACCACAGTGGGTGAAGGCACCAGCAGGCTGTTCAGGTTAGCAGTAGTGCATGAGTGTGCAGTTGCACCTCAGCTTCACCATCAGCCCTGAGAAGAGATCAGCAGTGCTGTTCCAGAGGTGACAGAACTTCCTCCTAGCCACCATCCCCTGACCTCGCAGAGGATGAAGTGGAGGAAGAGGGCTGTTCAGCATGCTGTTTGCTGCTGATGGAGATGCTCAGCAAAGCAGAGGTGATCCTGGAGCTGAGGGTGAGAGCCTTTTGTATGGGCATAGTGAGGCTGCACTGTAGCTGAGAAGCAAAAGAGGCAGCCCAAAGCTGCCCCCTCCAAAACTCAGACTGGAGAAGTATTTGTCTTGTGAGTTTTGAAGATAAGTGACGTCTTGCTCGCTATGAGCAGGTGGGGAGACTTCCAGGTTAATCTGTGCCTCCTCAAATGTTGCAGGAATGTTCTCCGCTTCGTGGCAAGTAATGGAAACTGCAAATAGAGAAGTCTCCTGTCACGTTTATAGGCTGGGAAAAGGACTGACCAGGATCCATAATCTGGTTTCTGTTTGTGAATCTGCTGACAGACTGAGGCAGAGAATCTGAAGGGATCAGCTGCAGGGGAAGAGATGGGCTTACTGTTGAGAGAGGCAAGGGTGAGTCAGTGGTGCAGGTGTTGAGGCTGCTGGAGACCCAGATGGCAAGAGATTTCCTGAGTAATATTTCCAAATGTCACAACTGAAACACATGAAGGGGAAAGGGACCCCAATACCCATTAAAAGCAAGTTTTGTTCACGACAACATGAAGTCTGTCAGCAAGGCAAGGAAAAACTGCCACCCCAACTCCAGATGGAAATACATCTTGTCCACATAAAATACAGCTCAAGAGCCTGTTAGATTTTTCTTAACTACCCTGCTAGTTTTTCTGTGAAAATTTCAGCCCCAGCCACAGACACAGCAGGAAAGCAGGATTTAGGAGAAACAAGTTTGCCAAGGGCATCTGGAGCTTTATCTGGAAAGTCTCATGCTTCTGCATGTCCCAGGCTTCAAAGACCACCTGGCCAAGATAACAAGCACCCAAAGGAGGAAAAAAGCAAAGCACTCACTGCTATCTTTGAGCCAAAAACTTCACATTTGCTATCTGTGGCAAAGGACACCAATAAGAATCCTGTCTCCTCTTCAGCTGGCACATTTTCATTAAGGGTGGGATTTCATTTGGATGATACATTGACTCCCATCTGTTTGCCTTATTTTCCTGGTGCTGCTAAGTGCTGAGGAGGAGTGAGTGTGCTCATTTTTGAGTTTCCTACTCCTTGAATCAGCCAGTTAGAGTGAGAGCAGAAGGGAATTAGATGGTGCTTCTCAGCCAGTAGGAAGTGGTTCAGACAGGACTGTGCTCGAGCACTAACTGGTCACACAAATTTCCCTGGATTATCTGTTATCACGTTTGCCTCAGCAGCTGAATGTTCTCTGTCCATCAGCAGGTAAAACACACGGTGAATTTTGTTCAAAATTGAAACAAGAATAAAACATTTCTTATCACTGACAAGTTGGATCCCTTTTCCTTGCAATTCCACTGAGCTACTAAGATATAAGATATATAATCCTTTTCTTTCATGCACCAGCTTCTTGTTTCATTTCTCACTAATTAACTTAATGCAAGAAAGAATTCATAGGCTTTTGAACAGGCTCAGCTACTTGTTTCCCTGCTGTAGCACTTAGACAGTCTAATAGGGAAGGAGCTTCTGATGCAATTCCAGGCAGCAACATTGCTCTTTTACTGCTGCTCAGCACGGACTTTGATTTTCTCTCATTTGGCAGAATTGAGCAGAGATCTCCTTCCGACAGAGAGGTAGTGTGATGAGAAAGGTCTAAATTCTGGGGCTTAGAGGGAGGAAGGAAAACTAAATGAGCAAGAGGAAGTGGCTTCGCAGGAGCACAAGCCATCAGATCAATTCATTAAATGAAATAGAGCAAGCATGTTGCTTTAAAAGATTTGTACCATGGCAACTGCAAACTTTTAGGGCTTGGAGTATGATATTTTCCATTTTCCCTAGCCTCATTTTCACTTCTAGGAGCTGTAGGAAAGAGGTTAAAAAAGCTGAAGACTGACTGTCTTCTCATCCTGTGAGACAGAGTCCTGCATTTGTGCGAATCATCAATGATTTTGAGAACTTGGCCATGCTGGCTTTAAATGAGGAGGCATGGGGAATACATCAGAGACCCCCACAAATGCTTAGGCAACGTGCAACAGAGAGGCCAGAGGTAAAATCCTGGGCTACTCACCTGTGCTGAGTGTCCTTCTACAAGAGTTGCACTGCTTCTGCTACCCATGCTCCAGGATTTTACTCTGGCCCACTTTTGCCTTCATTTTCCGAGCAGTCAAACCCTGCAGTGTCTTAAAGGAAAGTCAGAACAGCAGCCCAGGTATGTCAGGCAAGACAATACAATGCTGAAGAACTGTAACAGACTCCTTGATTAAGTTTCTATAATGACAGAAGCAAGATATTTAGTGCCAGCAGATAATTATACTTGTCCTTTGCCCCTGGCCTACTGAAACAATGGGACATGGTCAGGGCCTTTTTCTACTAGGGAAAACATCTGGGCTGCCAGAGAAACTCCCAGGGACTCTTGTGCTCTAGACATGCAAATATAAACCAAATCTCCTTGTTTCTTCTTTGGATAAAGCTCAAGGAAACTATCCCAAACCTGCTAAATCTGGGGGTCAAATGGAATTTGCCTGGCTGGACAGGAATAAGGGCGTCTGAGTAGGGGGTGTCAGATGCAATTTTACTATAGAATTGGCAGAGTTTTGAATTCAGATTGGGTGTCCTTCAGGGTTTCACTTCAGCACTCTCCTGCTAGTTTAACCCAAAAAATTGCAGGTACTCTTCTGCTGCAGCCTTTTCAGCACAGTTCTGCACATTAGTGTTGTGGGTACCTCAATGGAAGACAGAGAAGTCAGGGTGAACAAATGATGGCATTTTAGAACTCGCAGCGACACACTTTCAGTCTCATCAAACAGTCTGCATTAGGTATTTGTGTCTGTCTTCACAAGTACTAGGGCTGGAGACGTGCCTTTTTTTCTCCTTTTTAAATGAAAGGGAAGACAGAGTTATCCCTCAGGATGTCTGTCTGCAATCAATAGAGATACAGCAGTAGGCACTGTGGTTGCAATAAGCCAGAACTAGGAATAACAAACCAACTCAAATCAAATATCTGTCAAGTCTTCCCTAAACTAGGAATGTAAATGTCTCCAGTTTCTATAAGCACACATTGGAAGCAATCAACATATGTGGTAAAAAAAAAATGGTCTGAAGCCAGTCAAAGAAAGTTCAATGTATGCGCATAAAAGGAAAGATCTCAGATCTCTCCTTGAAGAGCTTTCAGGTGTGAAAACATACATCCTGCTTTCACATCCAAAGCACTAAGCTCCAAAAACCAGCATCATCCATGATGTCCTCTCAGCAGCCCAGCTGAAGGGGTAAATGGACACAGAGACCAAGTACATGGTGCTTTGCGTGAACAAAGGATGTCTCATCTGGCCTCCCTCACTGCCATGCTGTCTGTATCCACTGAGCACTTGTCTCCCAGCAGCTGTTAAATGGGCTGACACCTTTTGTCGGCAGAGACTTCAACATGAAAAAATCAAAACACACTCAAAAATAAAAATAGAGGAAGCTGCAAAGCACATTAAACTCCAACTGGAACAGCAAAACATAAACTAGGGTGGGGGAGGAAGAAATGGAAGCTGTTGCTTATGTAGAAAACAGCAAATGCTTCCAGGGCCACATGATTTACCCCTGCTGCAGCAGGCTTGCTTAGGTTCAGGGAACAAACCTTATAAATAAGAGTTATACACAGAGTTGTGCGCATTTTGCTATGCTTCTCCTTTGCTAGCATGTTTACATTTTCCCTCTCCTATTTTAGGAGTTGCTGTGTTCTTCTAAACACAAACAGGCAGAACTGGAGCCATTACAGGCAGATAAGGCAGAAATCTCTGGACCCAGGGGGCTGGAACCCAGTCCTCTAGCTACTCTACATCTTTACAACCCTTGGACATAGCTTTATGCACTGAGCCACCTCTCCTACCCTCCTACCTCATTCTCAGAGTTAGGAGAAAGGAGGAAGAGAAGCACTTCCAAAGGTTGATTGAAGTTTGGCAAGGATAATCAAACCACGGTTTTCTATAGTTACAAGGGAGAGACAGACATCCTCTAAAGCAGGATTTTGGAACAGGAGCCCAGCTTGGCTGATTTAAATCAATTCTCCATGTTTCAAGCCTGATTCCCCTTCCTGCCATGTGGCCTGTGGGAGAAAACTGAATTGAAAATGAGACCCCAGCCAGGAGGGAAAGGTAGAGAGCCAGGAGGGAAAGCTACAGAGCCATCATCACTGGGAGTCTCCAGCTGCTCCTAGAGGCTTTTATACAGTTTTGACTGGGTTGTCAATTTGTGCTAGTGGGCTGCTTCCTCCAGCCTGCATCACAGTTTTCTTGGAGCATACATCTTTCCCAGCTTCTCTTTCTCACTTCACTTTCCTTCCTTTTCCATTTCAGCTTCTCTTCTCAGGAAATCTCCCATGTTTAGCCCTCCAGCAGCCTCAGTGCCAGCACACTGGCTGCTGCGACCACGCCGTTGTGTCCCACTGTGAGCTCCACGTCTCCCTTCTGCTGTGTGTGGCCAGGCCAACACCACGTCTCAGGCTGCTGTGCAGAGAGCAGGACCTGTCTGCTGGCTTCACTGTGCAGCACCTGGGACAGTAGAGTCTGTTCTTGGCCGCCTGTAAGGCACGACTGCAGCAAACGGGATGCCCCAAGAGAGACATAGGCAGAAACCCATGCAGTCTTCCACTCAAATATATGATTGTGCCAGGCCTCAGAGTCCCAAGTGGATGCCTGGAGAGCCTGGGGAACGAGACGTGAGCACTGAACCTTTTCAACTTCACTTTGTACGTGTTCGCTTTACAAAAGCCACACACACGCACATCCCAATCAATTGTTTTTTTCATGAGACTCAGATAAACAGGAGGTGATGCTGCTTTAAGTCAGCAGGAGTGAATAAGAGAGATAACAAAAGCAACAGGATAAGGAAGTCTACATCAATAAGATGAGAGCACGGTTTTTCTGTTTTCTGGAGTTTTCTCACTTTAAATGCTTTACTTTCATTTTTGTGTGTATGTTAATAATTGTAAACCAAGAAGCTGACACACCTAGTCTCTGTGCCAAGTTAGGGCCTTAGGTGTGCATTTAAAAAAAAAAG
>VZSE01014033.1:2411466-2595451 GCA_013398275.1 Promerops cafer | reverse complement strand
AAAAAAAAAAAAAAAAAAAAAAAAAGAAGTTATTATACCAATACAGATAGGGAGAGACCGTGACCTGATCTATATTTGTGGGATCAAACAAGATCAGCATAACTTCCTGATAGTAGCACAACTGCATTGTACTAGGGTATATATACTGCTTTCAATATACTAGTTTCAAGCCTATATTTAAAGCAGTACAAACACTGCATGTAGGCAAACCCTTGGGAGTATGTTTTTACTCTTCAAACAATTGTAATCAAAGGAGCAGTACTGACCCCACTGCAGTCGGCGGGAGTTTCACTAGACATTGTTTTCAGAAGTTCTTTCAGCTCCTGGAGAATTTCTGTTAAGTCAGAAAGCTTTCATAGTGCAAACAGCTTTTCGAGGTTAGGGGGAAAAAAAAAAAAAAAAAGGAAGAAAAAAAGGGAAATAACACCGACTGATCAAAGGCAAATCTATGTCTTCGACGCCTACATACACATTAACACCTCATTAACACTACTTGTACCTACAAAAGAAGTCAAGCATGGGAATGGCTCTGCACAAAGTAAACAAGTCCTAGGCAGACATACTGCTTTTTTTCTTCTGATAGTACCAGAAATAGTGGGTCCTTGACTGCAGTAGCTTTATTCTTACCATTTATGAGAACAAAAATGAAAGATTCCAACATTCAGTGATAAAGAGTTTTATGTAAGAACTCATAACAATAATTATAAAAACAACAGCAGCAAATTGAAGAGAACAGGATAGGTTTTTTTTAAAAAATAGTATCCATTTACAGTATGGTAAAAATATTAGAATAATCATTTGGAAAAAAAAAGAAGCTTCAAAAGAGTCATATGTGACTTGCAAATGTTTCATAGCCCTGAAGGTAAGACATCATTAGAAACTGTCACAGCTCAAAATTCTCTATTGATAATTCTTGCTTCTCCTGGGATTTCCATTTTCACCATATAGTGCCACACCTCTGCCAAGAAGCAGAGCTGCTGCTTCCTCTTCCTACCTCCACCTGCTCCCAGACACTTTCCTTGCCATACTTCCAGCTCAGCCATCTTTGCAAACCTCTTCAAAACACTAAACTGGCTGAAAACAAATGCATTAAAAGCACATAGTGGAAGAGCAAGATGGTTTGCTGCCTCAGTGGCCTGGGGGCCTGCAGCCTGGGTAGGCAGAGTTAGCAAGTTAACTTGCATCTCACTTGCTGCTCCCTAAGCTCCTCCACTGACCAGCGCAGTCCGGACGAGGATGTTCTTGTGCATATGTGTGCAAGTTGCTGAGGAGAGAGTCCTTCATTCAAGCAACCATCATTATCTGCCTTTCTGTATGTTTTATTTTGCCAGGGCTTAAGATTGCGGTATGATCTGCTGAGGCTATGCAGGATCTGGGGTTTTAGTGGGATATCCTGTACCTGATCATTAGCAGGCAAAAAGAGAAAGCAAGCCTTCTTTGGGCTCATGCTGAATCTGCACCCATTTCACTTCTCTAAAACCAATTTTGTTAAACCAGATCAGATGTTCTTATACTGACTTAGCTAAAATCAATTCCTAATTGATTAAAGCTAACTTGAAATAAAATTGCCTAGGCTATAATAAAGGGTGACCGTAGCAATTTAACTGACTGGATTTAAAATAACCCCATCAATTAAGCAGCTACAACTGTCGAGCTTTTCATGGCAGAGTTTGCTTCCTCCTCTGTGCTCAGGAAGCATTAAGTGCAATGGGGACCTAATCCCAATTAGTGCAGCAGAGCACTGCTGTGGGAAAACAGTAACCAATCCAGAGTGCAGCTCATCATGCAAGGCACTGGGCTGGAGAGCTGGGTTCTGCTTTCAGCTTTCCTGTTAGCTGCTTGCAATGCCTCAGGCAGGATATCCTCCCTTCTTGCAGGTTATGAGCAGAGAAGGCAAATTCCTGGAGACAGGAGCTGTCTCACACCTTGGATTTGCAGGGCACTTTGCACCAAAGGGCTGAAGTCTTGTCCAGGTCTTTGGAATGCTGGCATTAACCAAATATTTGTCTTTGTAAACTGAGGAACACTAGCCTTGCACTTTCTCAACAACTCAATCAATTTTTTTTTTTAAATTTCTATGTGTCCATGGGTGAGACAAAATTAAGCCAAAGTTTGATTTTCTCCCTTTTAATGGCTTGTGTCCTGCTCTAAAGTCACATCCATATGGAAAAAATTACACACATAAAAAACTGCTTCAGCCACAAACCTGCTGATGAAATTTGGCTCCTGTGATTTGGTGTGCTAACAACACATTTGGATACTCTCATAGGAAGAGTCTGCAGTACAGCAGGGTTTTAGCACGAGCTCATAAACAAGGGTTTGGGGAGGCATATAACACTTGGCTGCTTTCTCTGTTTTTCCTGGGTCCATTGGAGCCATTCCTCCCAAGCTGGAACAAGCACCAGGTTCAGATCACCCCGAGTTTTTAGCAGACAGCTCTATTATGCTCCTATATTATGTAAAACCTCTGTAAATAGGTGTTTGAAGCACTGAGCACCAAACATTTTCTGTCTCTGAGACCAGCAGCTGCTACCTGGTACACCAGTCAGTTCTGGGAATGAGTGTGGCTGAACGCTGCTGCCTTCAGGGAGGTGCATCCATGCAGGCCAGCAAAAGTTAGACAAATCATCTCCTTCAGTCCTCTGTGCTGCATATCTTTTCTCTGCCAGCCCACAAGGAACTGAAAAATACCCAAACTGCTTAACTGCTTATTCAGAAGGGACATGAGCCAAAGCTGGAATGGGTTATAACTATCCTGAAGACTGGATTTGCTGGTAAAAAAGGATTCAAATCCAGGCCACCCTGTCTTTGTTTCTGCAGAACCAGGAGCCAGACAGTGATTTTCTCCAAAACAACCAGAATAGTTCTATGTCTACTTCATTTCCACATTTTGATTCTCTGGTTTGCCATCCATCCCACACAACATCCTTTCTCTCCACTGCCAATCACTACTTCACACTTCCAAAATTTATTGACCTTGTATTAACCATATTAAAAGGGTTTTCTTCTAATCATGGTCCTACTCAAACTGAAACCTATATTGACCTCCATATAGAACAATGATAAGGAGCTAATAAACATTTTAAAATACCCTACTTACATTTATGTCTAAAATCTTGGTAAGGCAAATGAAAGAAATTAAAAAAAAAAAAAAAAAAACTGAAATTTATTCCTTTGGTTTGTTTTGGTTTGGTGTTGGTTTTTTTTGTTTTTTTTTTCCCATCAGTAATTACTTTAGCTACTCAAGAAATTATTTAAAAACTTTTAAAATTTGAATTCTCTTCAAGGAAGTAAACACTGATGGAATTCTGGTAAAAGATACATAAGTCACATACTATTTCCAAGTATGAGACTGAAGCAAGACATGTACATTTGTGTGGTTGTGTATCAACATACATATGTTGTGCCTCTGTGTGTACACACAAACATGTACATGTGGATTTACACTTTTTGCATAAAGAATTATTTATGTACTTGAAATAGATTTAAGTTGCACAACTCAGTCTAGATCCAAGTTTGAATCTTCACAATTTTCTGGGGTATTTGGACCTAAGCCTGATTTTGAACACATAAAAGAATGGGTGCTATTCAAATTTAAGAATCCATTTAAAGCTCAAACATTTCTCACCAGTAACCTTTCCCAGAGTGGTAATGAAATTTGAGCTTTGCAGATGAGACAAGGTCACATGAAAAATACAGGAACATTATGTCTCTCTACCAAGATGACATAGGAAGATGGCATTCGAATAAGCAATTAAGACTTCTGCTTAGTGTAAATCAGCATATCTGTATGGAAATCAAGATACCACACAAAGGTACACAACCATTTCAAACTCACATTTTTATCCCTTGTTATGAAAGGGAACAATAATAAGTCAATAAAGTAAAATGACAACTCTTTTAATTTGATTCCTTTAAGCATTGACAGGAATTTCACTTTTTCCTCTGTTTAATCAATGAACTGCCTTTGTGTAGGTTTTTCACACAGTAACAAAGGACTGTGTACATGGATGTGAATAAATTATGAGAAATGGTCATGAAAAATCAGGAATAAGAAGAAGGAAGCCTAGAAACAAGTGCTACATTAGAGACACCTTTTATTTTTGCAATTGACCACATTCCAAGTTGATGTTTCCCCTTTCTTATCACTCTTATTATAGATTTCTCCTGGCTGCACTTCCAACACTTTAACACAATAAACTATTATGCTCACACGTTAAAGCACAGTTGTATTAAATGTCCTGCTGAAGACAATTAAATCCTTGTGAAGGCATACCGTTCTCTTCCAGCTCTGGCCAAGGCCTGGGCAGACCTGAGCACCAAGGAGGCTGAATTGTCCTCACACCTCATCACTTAGGGGCAGTAGCAGCCATAGCATCAGCCCTCCTCTCTACAGCACTTGGTGTGACAGCCAGTCCTCTGCCTCTATCAGTTTGATTTGCAGTTTACCACAAGGAACTGCAATAGTTTGCACTTGAATAATAAATACATAAATAAACTGGCATGAATAACACTCCTGGGAAATCAGCAATGAATTTCCAGGTCTATTTCTTACTAGGAAAAAAAAAAAAAAAAAAAGAAGTGAGAGAGAGAAAGGAAGAAGATGGATTACTGGGAGAGAATTATGCTCCAAACCTTTCCTGGTCACGGAGTATTGACAGAAAAAGAAGTGCTGAACTGTGGGCTATTTGGAGATGCATTTGTCAGTCAGTGCACAACTTCCCCAAAATCTGTACTTCGTATTTGCTTAATGCTATTAGGGATGAGAATGACTTTTAGGAAACTGAGAGATGAAAATTATATTTGAAATTAGTATTTCTGACTGTTTTTCCTTCCTCCAGGTTATTTCTACAAATCAGATATTGTGAATTCTTATCTTGCTCCCAAATCAAATAACTCCAGTGAGTGGCAAAGGCAGGATTTGAAGGAGGAATCTCCAATGGTCTGTGCCTCAGAGATGCAGTTTATTCTCTTCCTCCTCAAATCTGAGGCTGCCTCATTAACTTGGACTTACATTCCAGCCTCAGCTTCTGTGGTAGAGAGAAAAAAAAAGGATGAAAGAAAACCTCATCATGATCCAGCCAGACCTTGAAAAATTAGACCCACTGCAGAAAAGAATACAATCGGAACTCGCAAAGACATTTTTTTATTGGCCTTGTAATTTCCTCACTAAACATGCTTTTAGCAGCCTACCCCTCTCAGAATCTTAATTATCTGTCGGCCCTTCATAATGGCCCCATTCATGGTTCTTCAGAGCAAAAGCACTGTGATATCACAAACACAGGAACTCAGAAGATACAGCATGTTCCTGAGGAAGGGCTGCACACCCACAGATAGCTGGCAGAGGGAATTTGCTACTTGGAGAACATAATATAATACAAATATGTAGATTTTTTTTCCCTTCTTTCATTTTTTTTCCTTTTTTTCCTGAAGCAAGGAAGAGATGCTGTGCCTGAGTTGTGTATAAAGGCAAAAAAAAAAAAAAAAAAAAGCCCTCTGATATACAGTTCTGAAAAAAAGTAAATATTATAGCCTCTCCATCTCTCTCCTTCACTGTTTCTGACTGTTCATTGGCTACCATAAATTAATATGACTTGATCTATTGTAAGGGCTGGAGACATTTTATGAGCTTCTGAAATCTTTTCCAACAGGAAATGTGAAGCATCACTTACAGTTCAAGATTTTTTTTGTTTGATTTGTTTGGAAATGAACCACATGCTGAAAATATTTCATTTAAATCAAAATTAAGAATACCAAGTTGGTCAGCATCCTTGAGAACTGGACATTTTTAGTGATTCAAGTACACACTTCTACAGACCCTTTCTATGATAAAAGAAAGAAGAAAGATACTACTCTATCACTAGCTCAGAGACTGCTACTTCACAAGTTCCCACTGATTTATGTTCTCCAGGTACTTTTTGTAATCAGTTTTGCTTCTTCAATCTGCAGTCTTTGTCTAACAAAAAAATTAAAAAAGAAAATAAGAAAAAAAAACAGAAACCCCTTCCCACAAAAAAAAAAACACACTTTGAAAGAAACTACACTGTATACAAAATGCAGCCCAGAAAATTATATTAAATCTTATTAACTAAAAGTCTTGCCAAAAAGCTGTAACCTCTGTAATAAGTAATATAAGAATTTTACCAAAATATTCACTGTTCAGGGGAAATATCGACTTTGCATGTCCATACTTGTCTTGGGATGACAGTTTAATTAATACATTTTATATTCCAATAGAAATGGTCCCTCTTACTTCAAGATCTGCTGTCTCAGGTCTACTCATTAAAGATTGACCAAGGTCCCAAGGGTAACTTTAGGAATACCTACCAATTTTTATTTCAGCAAACGTGCTCCCTCCAGAACTGGTGGGCTAGCCAAACACCATGAGCCATATTCCTAGCTGGAATGGCAAAATAAAAGTGATCCCAGAACAATGATAAGAATGATGGGTGGCGGAAAAAAAAGAGGGGAAAAAAGTTCATGCAGAAGCCTTGCAAAGTAAATTTGAATTTGGATCTAGTTCATCACATCTAAAATTTGTATTTTAATATTCAACCTGTTGTATCTAGTATGTGCAGATGTGATCCAGGTCAATTTACATATCAGAAATATCCAAATTAAAAACAAAGCAAACAAAAATAAAAAACCCACTCACAAACAAGGATACATAGAGGCATTTGGACCTCTGGGGGTGAGGATTTGTAGATAACACCTCCCTGAAGACTTCTCTTCAAGTAGTAAGACAAGGAAAAAACATTACAAAATTGGGTTTTGGGGCAGGACTCCTTCCCAGAGTCCTGTTTTTAACCTCCAGGGAGGCCACCTCAGAGAGAACCAAAAGCCAGAGGCTCCTCACATGTGTCCAGCAGCCTGTGCATGAGCTGCTTTAGAGACCAGCTTCAGGCTGGTTTTGCTCCAGGAACCTCATGACATGAATGTGTGCCAACCCACCACCACCACATTGGCACCTTGCAAGCAAGACAAAGCAATGTAAGAGAAAGAAACAGATGTTTTCAGTCATCTGGAAAATGTGTCCTCCGGAAAAGGGTGAAGAGCAGAGTGTGTGCGTGCCAGGCTACCCAGCTGCACCTGCTCTAGACTGGTACAGTAGCATGTCTCCACATTTCATCAATAATAAATTCCTGTGTTAAAGGAAGGGATCACTAGAGAGAGTAGATTGAAGGAAAGCTTAAGTTAAACAGTGAGAAATTCACCTAATACTTGCATTTACCAACTGAAGCCCAGAGTTTTGCATCTCTAGGCAGAAAGAACAAATTGACCTCTTCACAGAAGTGGTGCACTGAAGATGTTTAATAAATTGCTTCAGAAGCAGAATCAGTTCTGAACTTAACACAGGTGTCTCAGGGAGGAAAAAGGCACATAAAAGCACTGTGCAAACTGCTGACAGCAGTAGCTATGTGAGAGACAATCAAGGTACTTAACGTTTTAAAACACATGCCCTGCATAATAACCAACACTTCCAGAAGCCTCTGTCACTCTTCCGAGAACTGAATTAAGAGAAGTGTCGCTGTACCAGGATCATAAAAGATATCCTTTAAGCCTCTTGCATAAATGTATGTGTTCTGAGATAGAGAAAAGTGAACTTATATTCTTCATGTATCCAGGGGCCATTTTCCCCCTGAGAAGCTGAGGGGAAAGGGAGAACGGGGTACCACACTATTGATTTTCTACAAACACATTTAACCTTTAGCAGCTGCTGTCAGCATTTCCAGCGCTAATACCAACGATGAACGAAGTAGCTGGAGGAGTGCAGAGGGCTTGCTTCAGAGCTGAGGCTTAGGAAATCAGAGATTCCTCTCTCAGCCCAAGGTGAATTGCTTTAATGGCCATACTGGAGAGGGTATGGTTGCAGGAGAGAAAGGGTGAGGAGAGACAGGGAGGTGTCTCCACAAGTTCAGGCAATATTTCCTGCAAAAGTAACAAGAACCAGCTCAGTAATTTCCCTGAGCTATTGCATCTGAGTCAATTAATAATACTCACATCTAAAATGTGCATTAATCTTCCCGTGAACATTTCCCTCAATGAGGGAAATGCTGTGCAGCATCAAAGGAACTGTGCTTAGACCACAGGTGATGGGGGCTTCCACTGCCCAGCTTCCAGGCCTGGCGAAGGCTGATGGGAGCAGGGCAACAGGAGTTTTGCAAGAGGCAGTAGTTGAAAAGGCTGGTAATAGCATCTGTAGCCCTTCGTTTCTAGGTCACTAGGTTGAATGCACACAAAAGTCAGCTTCATCTCTCTCACAGTCACACGGTGCCTACATGAAGGCAGGCAGTGCTTTCAGTCTAGCTCCTCCCAAGCCACTGCTTGCTCCCGTTGTGAACCCAGGCTGAGTCCCTCTGGGACAGTCTCCTGAGGAACACATAGCAGCAAATCAGCATATAGCTGGTACTGTTCCTGACACCTAAAATCCTGATTTATGTTCGGCAGGTGATGTGTACTCATCACACAGATTACAATTGTCTTTAATTCTTGACCAGTTTACCCACATTCAGGCCATTAACGTACCTCCACCAGGCATACTTCACACACCCCGCTGCTGCAGCTGCTCTCTGTGAAAGCAAACCAAGTGAGCAGCAGCACAAAGTCTCCCCGTGTCCCACACCAACGCACACTCCTCAGCAAAGCAGATCCATGTTCAGTCCTGAAGCAAAGGCAGCACCCCACTGTCATAGCCCGGAGATGGGCAAGGGCTGAGCAGCAGAGCACCCCTCAGCAGAGCACCCATCCACAGCACTTGCTCCCCTCTCACTTGGCTGCAGGGGTTGAGTCCTGGTATCGCAGAGTTGCGACTGAGTTTTCTAAAATGTACTGGTTGCTATTTTTTTGTTGCTATTACCTCCTCCAACACAGTTTGGGCTTGCAATATTAAGACAGCTTGGGTTTACATACAGAGGGACTACAAATAGCTTTCCTGCTAAATAAGTGGTGAAAACACATCATTCGACGGTGCTGCGTGGCTCACAGGATTTATGGTCTCGCGTTTGGGATGAACAGTGCAGTTCTCTTGTGCTGTTTCCATTATGAATAATGCGGCCACACTAAACTCACACTAATAAAACCTGAATGTATCACTGCATTGTTTGGCACTCTGTAGAGGAGAAACCCATCCATTAGTGAGGCGGGCACTGAAAAGTCTTTGTGACAGCAGCAGCACAGGGACAGTTTCACAGCAGCTATTCAGAGCCCCTTTGCAGCTTCCTGAGCAGAGCCCAGGCTGGGCTGCATGCCAGCAGTGTGGAAGATGCTCTGGCCAGTGATTTGTAGGTCACGTGAATCCCCAGGGGAAAAGGGAACAGGTACTGGAGAGCACCTGTTAGAGGGTGCTTGCTGCATGCCACTGCCCACCTAACATTTGTTTCAGCCCACCTATTGATGATTCCTCTGACAAAGCAAAATGACTGAGACTCTGAAAATTGGACAATCACCCCACTGCTTCACCTGCTACACAGCCATTGGTGGCCACCAGAGTCTGCATGGGCATCAGAAATGTTCCAAAGAAAGCAAAGCAAGCAGTCACACTGGGGAGAGGGACAGTGCAAGCTGCTGAGGCAGTGTGCTCAGAGGGGTATTCCTCTCTCTCAGGGAAGGAGTGAAGGCACCACAGACTTTCTGCTGTCACCAGCCCAGTCGCAGGGGCAGAGCCAATGACCGCAGAAGGTAGGACTGCATACCCAGGTCAGAGGCAAAACCAAAAGCAGTGAGAGCATGGGCCAGCAACACTGTCTGCTTCACAGCCAACAACCTCCAGCCTTCCTTGATAACGACTGACACACGCTGCTTCCTGCATGTCCCATCACTAGGCTGGCTGGCCTCCTGTGTCCTGCTCCAACCACTTTCATTTTATGAATCCTTCAACCCTGGGGAGTTACCCAAGAATGTACTAACACCATCCCTTACATTTCTTCTTTATGAAGCTCCTAACAAATGTCTCCCTAAGTTGAACTGCCTTCCTTTAAAGAAACTCATGACTTTGCTAGTGGATTTGCCTTTCCTCCAAGCGCTGGTATTTAGCCATGCACAACTGCCCTGTGAGTTCACTCTACTGCTGTGGCATAAAGAGAGTCCTGATGAGAAAGTTTAAATTGAACATCTTTCAGCAGATGACAAACCTTGGCCTGCCTGAAGCCTTTGAAAGGCCAAAATGCAATGCAAATTAAAGTTCAAGGAGCATAGAAGAAAACTATTTTAGCTTTAGGCTTTCAACCAAGCAAAAAAGAGTTAAAATTGTATTTCAAACAGGAGTTCAATCATTCACTTTCCCAGTATTAATGAACGCCTCCTGCGTGTTTACCCAGATAAGGGTAGCAGGCATACCCCAGAAACTTAAAAGGTCGAAAAGATGGCAACAAAGCATTCTGTTAATATTACCTAGAATCCACTCTGTTCCTTTGGCTATTTTAGTATCAGTAAATAACTCTCTACGTTTTCTGACCTAAGCAGTTCCATTTGAGAAGCTTCCCAGGCTAGATGTTTCTAAAATGTTACCAAATGATTAAACACAAATCCTCAAGTGAAGAGAGCAGGTTTTATTAAATATCCCAGAGCAGTGCTGTCTGCCCACACTTATGCCCATGTCTGGCTGCTGGCTGATAAATGCCTTGGCTTTAAGATATTACTTATTAGCATGCCTGTATATTTCCACCTCACACAGTCACCCAAGGGTGATTGCTATCTGTTAATTGAATTCTGTGCCAGCAACTGTGTCTTTGTGTGCCTGCCATTATAATTTCGAGGATTGTGACTTCATTTCCTATTTACAAGTTGCAGTGATGAAAAAGTGTATTTATTTATATATACATAAACTCAACATTTTTGTAGCTATATGGTAGTAGGTGGGTGGAAGTCACATGTGAAATGCATAGGTGTGTCCTGTTTTTTGCCTTCCTTTTTCTCTTTCTTTTTAAAGGCATTTGGCTTTCCACCTGAAACAGTGCTGGTGTGATGGAATATATCTCCAATGACAGAAGAGGGGGTCAGGGGAACAGAATGAGAGTCTTAAGTTTAGAGGGGAGCAAGTGAGACTGTAGAATTGCTTGGGTTGTTGCCTTCCAAGCAGTGGACTCTGTGGTGCAGCCTTACTGCAGTAATGATTGGCACACATACCATATTTTAATCAAGCATCATTGCCTTCACCAGAGTGGTTTATGCAATGTTTTGCCCATTGTTTTAGGTGTGAAAATGTGATGTGTAGATTGCTTGGCTCTCCCAAGACCACTCTGTGAGACTGAGGTAGGAGTAGGAGGAGAAGGAAGCCAGCAGAAGGGACAGGACCCCCGTGACATTTCAGTGAAGACAGGTTGGTCTGAGTTCTGGCCCTGGATTTTAGCAGCAGGAACCTATGCCTCAGATAGCTCTTGCTGGCCTCCAGAAAGGAGCTGAAGCTTTTGAGAGGACATTGGTCCTTTTGAGTTTGGACAATTCTGCTTCAGCCAACAGAAGAAACTCCTGAGCCACCAACCACAGTTGGCTTCTGCTGCAGAAAACTGTGGTCTATAATCCCTTTCATAAACACACTGAGATACACTTCATAATCACTCTTGGCTTTCTTGCCCCTCAATATGTCTGTAGGAAAGTTGTTCAAAAATCCCAGTCCCTGGAAGATCAGAAGGTGATTTCTTTATTAAGATCCCCAACAAGTGGCTGGAAGAAAATTAAATGTAAAAAAGCTTGGAAGGTTTTGTAGTCATCTCAGGCTAAGGGTCTGTGGAAAACCAGGGTGATCTCTTTTTGCCCAACTCAAGCCTACAGCCAAACACAGTCTTCTTGCAGTGCACTGTATGGAGGTGGATTTCATACTACCCATGTTACACTTGTGAGCATGCTTGCTGAGAGCACTCCTATTTCCAAATGTCTCCAAAGAGAGCGAGTAATGAATTGAAGACTCCCGATCCATTATGTCAGACACTAGCCAAACACTGTTTATTTAATCTAAAATGCTATGAAATGCTATGAAAGCATTTCTTTTTAATAAAACTCTTAACATTTCCTGATACTTGTCTATGTGAGTCTCCTTCATCACTGTTTTGCCTTACCTTTTTCCATAATCAGAATGTAGTGAGACACATGTCAATTAATGTAAATACCCAGAAAGTTACAAAATGTTTTGTGAACTGGAAATAAAAGATTTGGGATCAGATTCATTTAATCATCCTGAGAAATCTTTATCCAAATGATATTACTGTAGTCCACCCTGTCTTACATTTAGGATAACTTCTATTTAGTCTGGTTTTTTATCAGGAGATTATCAATATGCAGGATGCATATTGATATAAATTAGCTTTAGGAAATTTTAACTGTAGGCAATTGTATACATCATTGATTCAGCTTACACTAAGAAAACTGGCGTCACGTATCTTCTCTTTGTGCTACAAATTTTATAAAAATTTTATTATTTTAAAAATGAAATACAGTTACTGTTTTCAGAGTAACTTCCAAGGATAAATTGTTTGCAGTGTGATAGATGGAACAAAAGTTGCCATCTACTACTGAGATCACTCAATAATTTTTAGATTTATTTCGACTGCTTATAACTTGGGAAAACTTTATCCACTTAAAAAGATTTTTTATTTTTTAGATTGGATGTCATCCTCATAGCAGTTATAAATTCTGTTGAAATTAAGTTTCTGAAATTTTCTTGTTTTCTTAAAATATAGGAAAGCCCTGTGCACGCAGAAGGAACAATAAACACATAACTGTCAAAACCCAAACTTAGTGAAGCCTTCTAATAATCAAATTGGGCAATGACAGAATTAAAAGGATTGAAATGTTCCAAGGGCATTGTGCAGGGAATTTGATAATATTTAACTTATTAATAGTAAATATAAACAATACATGCTCTGAAACCAAAAGAAATTAAATCAAGCCTACATTGAAACAACCAGCAGTGAGAAGAACTTTCCTCAGATTTTGAATTGCTCACATTTTTTTCTGTCAAAAATATAATCACAAACAAAATGTTCCTATGAAGTATTTCAATTCCGACAAAGCAACATTTCCTGGTGGAAGATATTCTGGTCAGGAAAACCCTTCAACACAATTTCTTCAGGCTGCCTTTGATTATATGAGAACACAGTGCTCTTTCAAATGTCTTAAATGCAAAATTAGTCCTGCTTGGTGTATGGCTCCAGTCGGAGAGGTGAATTAGTACAGGGCGTTCTCTTTCTGCAAGCTCTTGCTGTTGGAGTGGGAAAATCAGAAACATGCTCGCTGAGCCAGGTCAGTTGCTTAGGTGACCAAATCCAGGAAAAAGTCCTTGCCTGGGAAACGTTATAAATTTGCCTTGGTCTGATCCCAAGGCTTGGCTGGAGCCTTGGTCAGAGCCTTGGCCTGTGACACAGAGTGGGACACATGCACCCATCACAGCTGAAGGCAGCTGGGGGACAGCTGCAGCATGGCTAGTGAAGACCATGGTATAAGGCACATGTGCATAATTGGGGGTTGAAATAGGATTGCGCCTTACCTCTGATGCTCCATAAATCTGAGTGCTTGCCTTTGCAAGGCTAATATTTTTTGAATCTGTTATTTTTGTTGTATAACTGTATATAGTGCATAATTACTCATAATACATTACTGCACATGCGGCTCTGCAGACAATGTTTAGGCATTAAATCTTAGCTCAGTGATTGAATAGAGGGTACAGTAAAAATAAATATCCATGTATTTTGTAAATATTTGCATAATGAGCTATTTAAATGCAAGAGATTCTAACATATGTAAACAATTGGAAATACTCTCTGTGTGTAAGTCTAAAGTGGATGTAAAAATATACACAACCTTCTTTAAAATCATATGATTTAGTAGTCTGACATAGCATATTTTTAAGGCTTTATATACAACTATTGCAGATTGTAAATACCCATTGTGTTAAAAACACATTGCTTAGTACAATTAGTCAGTAAACTGTATGACTGAAAGCTTCGGATGACAAGGACAGTGAAGTAAATGGACATTAGTGACTGTCCAGTTAGAGTGAAAGCTCTTTGTGGTCTGCAGACTTAAGATATCCAGAGGGTTACAGGACTCAGTATAATCAATCCCAGTGCAACAAGTAACCGAGGACATAATTTCCCTTTTATTAAAAAGCTGTCATGTAATGTGCTGCGGAACTTCTCCCACAAAATTTTCTCCCAGCTCACTGTACAGCCATCCATGCCATTGGAACTGAGAGGTTACCTCCACCTCCACTGTTTGCTTTTCTGGTCTTGGTCCAGTCTGAGGCTTCTGAACCAGTGTGCCAAAGTGGCACCTTAAAGAAGCCCCACAAACTTAGCCACAGCGTAATGTGACTCAGCACAGTTTTTGCAGAGGAAATGTAGCAGTGGAGGATGGAGGGAACAAAATTACTTTCAAAGTGAAAGCTTTTTTTTGTGTGTGTGTTAATAACCAGCCTGAGCTAGCTGTCAAGGAGAGAAACAATGAGCATTGTACTTGGTAGCTCAGCTGCCTTCTGACTAATTGCTGTTCCTGCAGAAAGGACCTGTGCTCCCTGCCTCTGCACGAAGGACCACGGCAGTTAGACCATATCCACAGTCACACCTCTGCGCTCACACACGGATTAAGAAAATGAGTATGGATTGTTGCTGCCATCTCCCTCGGGCTTCATGACTCAAAGGGACACTGCTACAAGATGCATCCCACTGTGTGTAGGGCACTCCATGTCTCTCTGGTGTAGGGGATGAGTAGAATATCCCCTGCTTTGGGAGACACAGCCCTGTTGCCAGGTGGTCCCCCTGCTGCCTCTGCCATAATTCATGGCCACCATCAGTGTGCTAAACAACTCCTATTGCAACAATTAAGGCCTGGGAGCTTCTTAACATGATGAACTCCTGGTTCCTGAGCAGTTAATAAATGTTTGAGTCACTGAGGAGCTAATTTAAGATAGTCCACAATAAGGGGTGTGGCAAATAATTGGCGGACTGAAGAAATGGAAGATAATACGAGATGCCTGGGTGTGGGTGTTTATGTGAGGCACAGGGAGCAGTTTTTGACTCAGAGACTAAGTTATCTGGGCCAGATGGAAACTTCAGTATGAGTTTTGGGGAGCGAAGAAGTTAATTTCATTCTGTTCTATGGGACATTTAGTTTCAACATTAAACTCAAACACATTTTCATTAGTAATGCTCACAGTCCTCAGGCAGCTCTGAATTTTTAAAACCTCCCTTACAAACTCCTACATTGCATTCCAAAGAGGTTGTGTCCAACTCATGACAAGCCCTGCACCAAAAAAAAAAAAATATTTTCTGCACAGGCATTCCACATGCCTGGAGGCAGAAAAAAATGCCACACACAAGAAAGCCATTTGGGTTGTGGGGGAGAGTCTCTCAGTGTGCAAACCACAATCACAGTCATATTTCTTACACCTTCCAGCAATCAACCCACAAAGCTAACACTTCTCAGAAATGCTTTTCAGAGATTTTCTACTCACCTGGAATAAAGATAACATTTACACTGCTCTTTCTCATTGAGCAGCTATTCTTAAAACCAAGATGATTGACTAACCTATATCCAAAGCAAACTTGAACAGCTAAAACCAATACCTTCTGCAGACCAAGGAAAAAGGACAGTCAGTATTCCACTCCTTTCTCAGTCTCCAAAATATGAAATGTTATTATTTAAAAAATTTATTATTAAAATAAAATTTAATTAATATAGGGTAATGTTACAGAGAAAGAAATCTCCCTTTTCTTTTCTCCACCCTCCAGAAAAGCCTCTGAAATTAAATTGTTCTGCTAGAGGAAAGCATCCTAGATCTTCATACAAATGTGTGAGCAGGAAACGCATTTGACAAAGCCTGCATAACAAAAAAAATTCCCATTCCATGTATCAGACTCTTTTCCAGTCTTCTCTCTCGCTGTCCTTACTTGTATGACTAGTACCTGTCTCAAACCAATTCTCTTTTAAGAGCAAAAGGCTTAGGTAGGCTCAGCTTATGTCTGAATGTGTGGAAGATGTGTGTGTCCTAACAAAGGGTGATTGAAACTCAAGGGCTCTCAGACATCTTCTCCCATCCATGTTCTTCTCAGGTACTCCACCACAGCACTACATTTACAAGAACTTTCAGGTGTGTAGCTGAAGATGTGCACTCATGGTACACTGCATAAGAAAGTTAAAAATTCTGACCAAACGAAGACCCTCTCATCCCACAGGCTTCTTCCAAAGTATTTTCTCCCCAGAAATATACATGTGGGATTAAGCTATTGCTGTTGTTTGCGCCTTCAGCATCACCACTGGGACTTAAAATCATTCAACAAACTTTGTCCCTGGGTGGAGCAGTGTTCATCTCCACAGGATGGACACAGAAGATGTACACTGACATGCCTGGATCTTGGGAGGCTTGCTTCAAGCAAGTGTGTGTCCTCATGTTTGTGAAGACAAGTTTGAGAGGCTAAAAGCAATCAGACATAGCTTCTTGTTCAGCATGTAGGGACAGGCCCCTTGCTTGTGGAGTCTGAAGAAGGAAAGGTAGTGCATTTTAGAGGCAAATGATCTGGGTCTGCACTAGCAGCCCTTTTTACTCCAGTAATGAAAGGTCTAATTGGGGCTCTATAATTATCTCCTCACGATGTAAAATGAAATGTACACTCCCTTGGTGGATATCACTGATGAAAATCCAGTTCAGGAAAAGGCTGAGATATACGGCAGGATCAATTTTATTTCTAATGGTTTTTTAACATTTCATCTATACATTTAACAGGCTGAAGCAGGGGGAAATAAATATTATGTTAGTGACTGTGTCATGGAATGAGGCTTTGCTTTTCATTAAAAGAATAAAGGGAAAACAACCATCACCATTTTATGGCTATCATAATTTGTTTCACACACATTTTTTCAATACTAAGGTGTACTAAAATATTTAACTGGTAAATAAAAAATACCTATAGACTTGTAAAGAGTCCTTCAAATCTCCTGAACAAAGACTTGAAGAATGTGGGTTTATTTTATGTTAATTTTCTTGTAATACTTACATGAGTTAATATTAAAAAGATAGATATATATATAGTAACACATACTATTATCTCTTTATCTATGGATCAATTCCATATAGCAAAAAATGTACTAAAAATATTGATCTCAAACACTATTTTGCATTGCTGTGTTTCTTGTTTTGTTGATATTAACAATATTTTCCTGCACATAAAGTCTATTTTCCTGATTTTATTACCACATGATGCAAACAGAAATCACAAAAACAAACAAATCTGGGTTCAGACATCAGTCCTAAATTCCCCCCCTTCAGAGCAGTTTAGACTTCATGCTTAAAGAACTAGAAAGATAAAATCTTAGTTAATGCATTTTTTTCCTTTTAATATATCTAACACATGCACCAAGCTGGAGGCAAGAGTACAACATCTTTTATATGACAGCATATAATTTGATCTCTTAAACATGAGACACCAATACCATTAATGCATAAATAAATAAATAAACTAAGAGAAGTAAAAATCTGACATGCATCATGTCTAGGGGCCTTGGTTTTATTTTGAGCCTATAAACCTCGGGTAAGGATCAAGACTTTTCTACTGAGGATTTTACCCTGTGGATGTTTATTTTTCTGCTATGTAATTTGATGCTGCTGTTGGTTTTGGTATCAATATGTTAAAAGTTAAATTTATGTCAGCTCAAACAGATCAACTATCAGATGTTGCTATTAACTTTGACATCAAAATCATTAAGAAATTGCCATCATGTAAATTAATTATCAGAATTGTATTGGCATGAATGCATAATGATATTACTCATGGAAATAATTAAAGAAATTGCACAGTGAAAAATGCATTAGAATAATGGCACAAAATGTCGTTATTCTGGCTTCTTGACAACTAAGTGCTATTAGTTTTCAGCACAGTCAACTTTAAGGTTAACTGAAAGAGTCAGGGAAGTCCACTGCAGAGCTCAAGCTGCTCTTATTTATGCCTTTATTTATTCACTATATGAGACTGAATAAATAGGAGTGAAAACTAACTTTTAACTTGTCAAATAAAGCTTTTTTTTCATTGTAGGAGAGGTTATAACAAAACAAACAAACACAAAAACCCCTAAATCAAAACAAACACAAAGCTGTAGAATTACTTATAACACTCTTGCCCAAATATATATGGTCTTTTGTTGTTGCCAATGTCAGGTCTCAAGGGACTTGAGGCACAGCAAAGTTGTTAAAATTTTAGGATTTTCCAGAGCACGGAGGAGTAATAATTAACACAAAACTATTTAGGCTGTCACCTTCAACCCCCTACCCAAAACGTCACTATTACTGATCAGTGCTCAGGGAGAGAGAGTTGTGATTATGGGGCATGTTTATGTTCTCTTAATTTAATGTGTAACAGACTGAGTAATTTTTTTTTTTTTTTTTAAACAACAGTAAAATACTGTCCACTCTAATAGAATAAACTAACAACTCAGTGATGCATGCCAGCTTACTCATCATCTGGACACATTTCTTTTAAATGTCTCTCTCCATTCCCTCTCAAGTTAATGGAAAAGTTCTCTTTCTCTCTCAGTCATGGTTTTGTACTTGATCCAGAAATTATATTATAGAAATAATGAAAAAAAAGGCAGTAATTTCTGGGCTTCTTGCCTTCCATCTTTACTAGACAAAGCACACCCCACTACCCACCCAACACAGAAGTTCATATCCTAAAAAATAAATTTCAATGTTTTAAACAATTAAAGTATGGAGGGAAGAAGCCTTATTTACCCTGCTTATTTACCCAGTTAATCCTAATGACACTCGGAAAAAAGGAATATTTCCAGGATATAAGTGGAAGACTAGGAAATAGGACATTTCTGAGCTGTTTATGGCCCTATCCTTGTTCTTCTACATAACTTCAGGCGAATCACTTAAATGACTTGCCTTAATTTTTTCCCTGTTGCCAAAGTGCTAACACAAAGAGAAACACAAAAAGATGTGGCAAAGAATCCACAGTTAAAATGCCAAAACCCACTCCATATATAAAAATTAGTCAAGCTACATGCACAAACAAACAAACCCTACAAAATGTCTCTGAAAATTTGCAGAAGAGTCATTTGTGACCTAATGTACAAAGTCTTCAGCTGGATCTGCCAGCACAGACTCCTGCATGTCTGAGGAGTCACTTGTAAATCTCTGTTTGCACCCTCATTGTCACTGCACTCTCCAGTCTTGACATAATGAATCTCAACTCAGAAATGGGACACAACAGGCAGGCAATCCACATGTCACTGATGCCAAAGGTTTGAGTGCTGTCTAGATCTCCTGGCAGTTCAGAGCTTATTTCCTCTGGTTTGACTGGGAGAGACACAGATCAAAATGTTTTAGCGTGGCCAAAGTTTCTGGGAGAAATTTAGACCATAATTAATATGAGGGCAATGGCAAAAGTCATTTTAAAAAATACTTGAGAGCTATTTATGGACATCTCTAAACTTTATAAGTTACCTTGGGGACAGCTAGCTTTTCAGGTATGCTTTGACTTTTTATGGTGAAATGCAGATATTTTACTTGAAACAGTTTGTTTAATGATGCCCTGAGCCTTTTAATTCTGTTTAACAATCTAAGCTTTGCTTCTAATCCATCAAAAGATAGGTCAAACTTGTACCCATAATTTAAAGTTATGTTAATAAGATCTATGACATCTCTTGCAACATTTTATTGATAATATGTAATGTATTATAAGTATCATGAGCTTGCAGAGCTGCTGTCACTCAGGGATTTTGCATATAAAGTATTACATCTCCAAAGCACGCTGCTGCAGTGAAAAAAGGACTTTAAATAAATAGGCTGACACAATTCTGCCTTCAAAGGGACAGTCTATAAATTCACAAACAAGATTTACTGTGTAATTCAAGCCTGAATCAACACAGGACTTACACCGTGTAACTAAGAAGGGACACACCATGTGGTAAGGTGTTTATAGTGAGGGCAATATTGTAATGCAGAGGTTGTTTTTCAGGCACATCTTTTCTAATTACATTGATTGACACCTCCCACTTACAGTCACATACCCTCACTGAGATTAACTGCAATAATTGCTACATGATAAATTTATTTAAGGAAAATATTGAGTGTTCATTTAGTGCTTTTTAATGTAATTTAGCAGCTGGGGAAAAAAAAAAAAAAAAGATGGCAACAATACCATCATGTGACTTCGTTAATTCTCCATGCAACATGGCAAAGCAGCTTCTGCACTACGTCTGTGAGGCCTTGGAGGTACAGTAGCTGCATCTGGATTAGAATTAACATCTGTAAATGTGCTAGCTTACTTATAGTTTATAGCCACATTTACTTGTGTGAGTTTACTATGTCCTACAGAGGATATTTTTCACTCCCCTGCTGTTTGTTGATGGTATAAAACCTTCCTGGGAAAGGGCAGACAGTACATTACTTAGGGAGCAATAAAACCCTGCAGAGACAGTCTTTGTGACATAATCTGAACATGTAATTCACTCAAGGAGTTGCTTCTTCTCCACCCAAAATTTAGCAATGCAATCTACTAAGAATCAGCTTGCTTTGTTCATATATATATAGTGAAAAAATAGTTAAACTTACAAACAATACAGGATACATTTACACAGTTAATTCTAGTTTTACAGGAGTTAGGACCTGCAAAAACACAACTCCCTCCAAAGAATTAATCAATGTCTGTGTTATGGCACCAGCATTTGTTGTTGTTATATGATCAACAGAAGTCCTGGCTCATGTCACCCACTCTCAGAGCTGTCCCTGACTTTCAGAGGTCAAGATCATGTTACATCTCATCTTCTCCCATATGAGTGAAGCAAACGTGTTCTCTCCAGTTCCTTTGATCTCTGCCTACAGAGCTGTTGTTTGACAAGTAAGGGTGTATTAAGAATGTGATCTGCTAACCACGGATACAGCAAAATCAAATGTTACACCCTGCAAGCTGGAGCTGTAATTCATCATTCCTCTTTAAGACCAGAGCAGAAACAAACAGCCCAGTGTTTAGGCAGGTGAAGAAAAAGATGCATGGTGTGTCTGTCCTTCAGAAATACTTCCTGCAGTTTTAGCTAGTGTAACTGGAAGATTTCTGACCTGGGTTGGTTTGGGGAGCAACGCAGCAGTTGCTTTCCTAAGATGCAATGTTACAAATTATCATTTGCTATTAACTGAAAAGAAGGGATTATGGACAAGTGTTTGGAGTGGCCCCTTAAGGACTTCGACTCCTCGGTCCTGCTGCCTGCTCAGCTCTGCATCTTTAGCCTTTGAGCAAATAATTTTAACCCTTCAGCACCTGAGGCTACAAACCTGCAAAGCAGTCTTTCTCAGGAATGCTGAGTCTAACTGCATATTTTTAAAGAGCTTTTTTATTTGCAGGAACAGCTTACTCTAAAACAGAAAATAACTTCTGGCCATGCTCATGGGCTGTGAGATAGGAAGGAAAAGAGCTAATGCTGAACAGCCAGCAAAGCCACTAATGTCTGTAGTGCTGGGGACTCCTACAATCACAGTTTGTTCTTTCAATCAACCTCTCCAAACACAGAAGGTGTCACACATCCTCACTGCTCTTTCTGTGCTCACGCTGTCCCAATGTGACCAGTGATCTCAAGTGAGAGCCTGGCTGCCTCAAGGTGACCCAGACAGGCCCACAGTGAGGGCCACAGCCCTTATGATGTTTTGTGTGAAACAGGGATGGAAGCAACCTGGGGGCTGTCAGAAGAGACTACTGGGACCTCGAGCTGCTTTCTTTACTATGATATTTTTCTATCCAGACCTACTTTATCTTCTCAGTTCATATTTCATGAGTGCTACCCTATTCAAGCAGATTTTGAAGAAGTGTACTTGAAGTGATGAGCTTGGCTGTGCTGCAGAGCAAGTGGGCCAAAGCCCTCTAGCCCCTCTCATCTGCCCCTCGCACCACAGCATGAAAGTGGGTTAACAGGCCCCCTAAAATGGTAACTTCATCCATCTCACAGCTCCTCTCACCAAAGCCTTGCTTAGTCCTTCACCTCAGCCCTCCTCAGCCTGATTTCAACACAGGAGCAACATACGCCACGTGAATCCAGGGATGCCTGGCTGCCCGGCCATGCTGAAGAAATGGGATGGCATGGGATGGAAGAGGATGGAAAGCAGGGTACCCAGGCAGCAAAGGTCTCATTTTAGACAGAAGGGTCCTGATTTACACAGAGACAAAAGCATAATCAACCCTGTTCTGATTAATTGCAGTGGAAATGGTAAGGAGCTATCAGTGCTGCAGCCAGGAGAGCTTAAAGCTAAATATAACCTGCAGGAGGGGGAGAGGATGAGCCTTTGAAAACACTTCTCTGAAGTGAAACAGGAATCTAGGGAAGGTTTTATTCTCTTCTCCCCACTCTCCCTAGTCTGTGCAGTGAAATGGGAGTTCCTGCCTTCCCTCTCAGATAGATGTGCCTTGCCACTCACGTCCTTGGGATGAACAGCTGGGACCATCGTGCTATCACCTCCCTGCGCTTCCTCACCACTTTAAAATTAGCATCGCTGTGATCAGGCAGCAGCGGAAGAAACGCTCACCCACTGCTTGCCACGGCGTTCGGAGCTGATCACTAAAGCAGCACCTGCCCCCAGGAGCCGGGGAGTTTGCAACACCCCGTATCTCCAGCAGCTCGGAGCCGGGACTTGCTGTGCGAGCAGAAGGCTTTCACCCACCAGAGAGCTCCTGCTGCTGCTGGCACCGCCTCACGTCTGCCGGGCTGGCTCCGCGCTCCGTGTGAAGCAGCCGGGGAGGCAGAAGTGACTCGACAGTCATAAATAGCAGAGCCAGTCTGAGCTGAGGAAGATGATTCAATGAGATATTTTGGTTGCATTTTTACGAAGGCAGCAAGACTATCTAGAGAAGGTATTTTTAGTGGGTTGAGCCCCATGAAGTAGGCACACACACTGCCAGTGCAGGAAACATGTAGAGTAAAACCACCCTGAGGGTGCATCCAGACTAGGTGGTAAGTGCAAGTCAGAGAAGAGCTTCCTGTAAATTCTGAGCTCCAGAGACTTCATGGGGCAGATTTCACAAAGAGACCTCAGCAACCCGAAAATTCCATTCAGCTCTTCCTGGCTCATCCTGATAAATGCTTCGTTTCTGGTTTAACAGCAAATTGAAATTGATTAAACCAACATCGATATTGTCCTACAAGGTACAGAGAAGCTAAATTCATTTGGGATAAATCCCAAGAAAGAGCAACATTCAAGCACGCAAACAGACACACACCATTTAAAATAGATTCATCTGGGATGCATAAAGCCTGAAAAACATTCATTAGGACTGGAAAAGGAAACACTATTAATCAGCTCTAGGCCTCTTTTTACTCAGTGGAAAAAAACTTCAGTCAGATAATTTTTTAAACACACATAAACTCTCAAAATTTTCACTGGAAGAATTAACCAGCTAACTTGCTGTAAATATGAGGAGGTGGGAAAAGAAGCAAATGAAAGGGGTTGGGGGCCAGATTATTTTTATTTTTTAATTTGCATTCAACAGGAGAAAGATTTATGCATGAGATGCAAATTACTATGCATTATTTACACATCTGAAGAAAAACAAATCTTGAATGTAAATGCTTAGAGGGCATATTTTTAAATATGAAAGTGGTAACATTATTATAATGTTTATAACTCCCACACTGTTTAAAGGAGATTAAATTGGGTAAAAATGAGCCCTTTTATTTAAATTATAGAGTCCTCACTAAATATTAGGGCAGAAATCAAATACAAACATCTGTGTGTTTCCATTCTTGAGAGTCTTTTAGAGCAATTTGTTCACCTTGCAGTTGGTCCTATCCAGAATATCCCAGTGCGTTAGCAACTGGAGAGGGCAACAGCCGATTATAGCATTGCTGTTTCCATCGTGAAATATTGTGCATGTCTTCAAACAATTAAGAAACAAAAGTACCATTTAAAAACAAGTCCACTCCATAAGCAGTCCAGATTGGGTAGTAGGATATATATGACCTGTAGCTGAACTCTCTCCTTAGAATGAGGTGAATAGCACTGAAGTCTGCAATGAATGAGCAAACAAAGCTGAAAACCAGGAAGAAAACAAGAATGCGAAAAAGATAGGAGCAAGTGATGGCACCTAGAAGACACAGCACTGCTTTGCTGATCCATATCACTGAACTGTGCATTTTCCAGTTCTCTTTGGAAAATTTAAAGGACTTCTATTGTACTAGCACTGCTCAATCTTTCATGTATTCATTTCTGGAGGCAGAAAGCTATTATGTATGTTTTTACCAAGAGAAAATCAAGGTAATAAGACCTGAGTTATCAAATCCATATGTGCTTGACTCCTGTCAGCTTCTAAAACCTTTGATTATCTGCACCGCAGACTTATTAAAAAGCAAAGAGGTTTGTGTGCCTTCATGGGCTTGCCACTTTTGAAAAAGCGACTCGCAACGCTGCCAACCTGAGAGGCTCAAATGTTGTGAGACCAAACTGCATAAGCCAAAAAATCCCATGGAATTGCCACTTTAACTTGCTTTTTGACTTTGCGAGTGGTGGATGGAGGTTGTTCTTTTCCTTCAGCTGCCCTATGTGAGCTGGACCTTAAAGTCACCTTTCCTCCGTCAGAGCACATCTCACCAGTGGGCATGCTAGCAAAAGACCTGAGTGCACTCAGACAAGTGTTCTTGTAGCACAGAGCAGTGACTGCCCACAGAAACTACTCTCAGCTACCTCTGCCCACTGCAGAAAGCAACCAGTGCAAGTCTGGACTGTGTCCTGCAGGAGAAGGAGCCTTGCAAGCACATGTTTTGCAAAGTGAACCAAAATGTCCACATAGAACACCAAAAATTTAGAAGAGGCCTTGGAAAAGGAATGAGGAGCATTCCCTATCCTATTTCCTATTAAACAGGTGAGGGAATTTCCAGTGTGATTAAGAGTAGTCAAAATGAAAGGAAACCAAATCATTAGACATGACCTCTCACTTTTTGAATGTCAGTTCATAAACACATTAAAACCCAGTGAGAAAGCACCCATGTTTGCAGCCAAAGACATGGAGGAAGGTTTTGTGGTTGAGGTTTTTATGGCTATCCACATGGCTAATTCACATCATTTTTTGTTGATCTTTTAATATTTATGTCCAGATGCCACTGTAAGCTTCCAGATGTTTTTGCACAGACATCAAAAATGTTTGCATAGCAATTACGGAAAGAAAGTTTGAGGCATTTTCAAAGGCTTGAGAATAAAAGAAGACAAAGTGGCTTTTGTTGTTAAAAGATTTCATTTTCTCTTTTTCTTCTCTAATTCTTATTTTATTATTAGCATTATCTCCTATTGTTATTACTATTATTTCTTTATAGACTATTTGTCTCCTAATAACCAAGAGTGGAACCCAATCCATCTACTCTGAGTGTCCTGTTTAGGTTCTGCCTCTGAAAATTTTAGGTTTCTGTTGTCAGATGACTCCTACATATTTTAGCAAGGAAATTAACTATTTCTACAAATAATTAAATACTTTCACAGATGAGGGTGATCTATCCATATAACTTAATCACCGATTCAGTCTTCACTCTATTCCTGAGGTTTAAGCCACAAATATTCCTCTGCAAAAGAGAAGAGACTGAAGGAATAGGAGCTGGTATGTGCCTACTGGCCTTTTGGGTTCAGTCCTGAAGCAGTGGGCTCTGCCTTCCTGCCTGGTGTCACAGCGCAGTCCTTCAGGAAGCTTCACAGACACCCCTGGGGAAGGAGGTGGAAGTGAGCTGCCTGTCCATAGCTGCTTTCACTGCACAGCTCTGGCTCACAGGAAGACTTTGCTGCCCCAGAGCATCTGCTTCCAAGAATAGATATGCAACTAAAACATCATAGTGCATTCAGGCTAATTAGGAAATTATCTAACACTTGCAAATGTCCACAGGGAAAGGACTCCTAGGAAGTCAGTGCTGGACTGCAGATAGGGATTCTAGATAAGATACAGACTGTATTGGTGGGAGTTAGGTGGGTTTAAACTCTTCAAGTTATGAGCTCTGGCAACTATAAAGCAACCTCATATTTGCCTGTGTTTCTGTATTGCGTTGGGGGAAAAAAAAACAAACACCTAAAAGCAAATGTAATCCAAGTGCCAAGCATGGAGGAAAAGAAACAAAATCTACCTTAATGCTGGTAATTATATCATATGCTAGAACAGCACAGTGAAAAAAGACATGTGTTCCTCTAGAGTGAGAAGATATCACAGGAGGTCATTTGTTTATCACTGATGCTCAAAGTGACAGTCCAGCTGCCAAGTTCAGTGGCTTCTGTGAGAGAAAACAGGCAGTCTTGTTCTTTACGTGCTGAGTGTTTGCTGCAGTACATATTTTGGTCCCAAAAATAGTCAAGAGTTTTGCCAGTGAGTTCAATGGGGCAAAGATTTTTCCTTTGGCCAGCAGCAGCAGCAGCAGCTTCAGCCAACCACACTTCTCTTGCGAACTGGTGTGTTGCTGGATTTGCCCACAGAGCTCCACAGAGACAGAGGTGGGTGGCAAACACATCTGCATGAGTTATATTTGTATTCGGTCAGCTACAAGTGAAATTACACCATAATGTACTTAGAGAAGGATTTTTCACTGAGAAACAAATATTAAAGTGTGAGGGTGTTTGCCAATATTTTCTGTTAATTGACTAAGGATTGGAAGCATGTATCTACATCCCAGACAGCAGTGTGAACTGAAGATAGCCAACCACTCTAAACTGGCTTATACACCAGAAGAAATATGTCTGCAGCAGCATTATTTCAAACTCCCACTCAGTTAGAACTAGCTCAGGCATCTCCCTCAGTTACCTTGTAACCTGCAGTATATTCTGACGCTATGACATGGAGAGAAATTTTAGAGAGCAAACAGCTGGGAAACCATAAGACAAATTTAAAGTTATTTTTCAGAAAAATATATCAGAACCTGCTAGAGAAATTATCTCTTATGCATACCTTTCCTAGTTTCAGCTCACCTCTTTAGCTCAAAAATTATGTTAAAAAGAAAAAGAAAAAGGATTAATCTGATTAGCATCAGGAAATCCATGCAGACATTATTCAGCGCTGCTACTATCAAATGTCTTCTTAAGTCTGTAAAACCAAACACAAAGACCTCTAAATGCAATCTGCGACCTTTAAAAGGCAAAACAAAATTAAACCACATCTGAAAACTGTGGGTCAGGTGTTCAGCTGTTGAGAAACACTGTGGTTTCCTTGAGTCTACTGAAGCAAAGTTCCCACATATCAACCACAAAAAGCTGTAATGAGTTTATAACTGCACCAGTTATAGTATTCACTGAAATAAAGGGAACTCCTCACAAGCCTTCCTGGAACTGGTGATTCTCAGGCAATTCAGGTGTCTTACTAAATGATCTACCCCCAAAATTAATGGACTTCATCTTACAAACACAGCCAGCCCTGAAAGCTGCACTTACTGTAGCTATTGCCAACACTGACCATGAAACTCCCTTTTATGATTCTCAGCAGCAGAACCACCTATTCACCTTTTGTTGCTTGGCATTTGCTAATGATTCGTCCAGAGTCGAGAGAACATTTTTTTTCCCATAGCACTGGCTTGAAGAATTTTTGTCTGTTTATTACAATTATTTTTTTTAATCTTCCCTTGTAACATCAGGCTTTGATCACTGTCAGAGACTGATTAATGAGCGAGATGGACATGAGATATCCTCTGGGAAGGCAATTCTTATGATTCATTCACAGTGGTGACATCTGTTTGCATCCTACTTTAAGGGCCCATTTCATCATACAGTAGTGGCCAAGAGGCATGTCCCTGGAAATCTATATTTGTCATATGGGAAGCAAGACAAAACTTTTCCTAGCCAGAAAGGGAAATGATGGAGTTTAATCGTGAACAGGATGGTACAGCTGGTTTGACAGTTGGACTAGATGATCTTAAAGGTCTTTTCAAACTTTGACAAATCTATGATTCTATTTATGACTTCTCTGTCTGCTTTGGTTTTGTCCAGTGCTCCCAACTTGTCATGGCAAGTAGTTTAACCAAGGCTCAAAATGAAGGGCATTTGCACATGCTGAAAGCCTAAAAACTCATGTGAGTAGTTCGTTTAGTAATGTTTCCTTCCTTTGTTTTGTAGTGTTTCTGATAACTGTGTTTAGCAATGAAAAGTAAGTTTCACTATAACATCAGTAACCACAGCATTAAAATGACTGAAGCTCCTTTAAATAAAGGACACCAAAGCAGTGTGGGCTCATCTGTAGTTGTGCCCCAAAACTGCCCCAGTTCTTCCCCCACTTTGCCACTTCTAGTCCAGCAGGAAGTAATAAAAGAGCCCAAGGTGTACATGGTCTGGTAGGATAAAGCTCTCTGGAGAGCCACCTGAAAGAAGGGAGCCACATCTCTAGGCTGCAGTTGATAATCATATCTCTTTTAATCAGGAGCCTGTCCTGGCTGTATTGCAGCATCAGAGACTTTCTTCTGTGCCATGACCCTCAGGAGTCTTTCACCCATGTCAAGCTCTGGCAGTACAGCTCAGGAGAGGGACCACAGCAGGGTCCTGTGTAAACACTGGAGGTGTAGCCCAGGGTACGGCAGGTCAAGGGGGAAAGGACTGTGCAGCCCTCTGTTACAGCCCTGAATGGTTTATCTCTTATTTTCTTACAGGTCTAAAAAGGTATTTTAAGACTTTCAAACAGGGAGGAAAAAAAAAAAAAAAAAGGAGATAAAAAATAACTCTAATTGCAAATAGTGGCATAAAACCTGTGCTGTTCAGTCAGCCTTTTTTCTACCAGGTAGTAGCTTAACTGTCTGTTTTTAAAAACTATTGCCTTGCCCTGTTAGATTCAATATCTGTCACATGATTAATGTGCTGGTGTCTTATTAACTGCTGTGTTAGAGGAGCTTCTGTACTAACCATCACCCCCCTTCTCTCACCCCTTTTGTAAAAAACCACAGTGCAATCCAGCTACTCTGACTGGAGGGCACTGCACCTTCCAACAAAACATCATAAAGAGCAAAGAATTACCATTTCCAAGTAATCCATCCCATAAATCAACCCTCACATTTTGTTCTGAGAATGGTGAGGGACTCTGTGAGTTCTCCCTGTGTTCACATTCACATGACTGTCTGTCTTCAAGAAGAAGAATAAGGAAAAAAGGGTGTGAGGGAGAAATCAGAAATGGCTAAATCATTCCAGCATCTGATTGATCTTATCTGGACCTCCCTGGCTGTAACAATAATTTGAGACTGTTGAAAATTGCCACCTTATCTGATTGGTGGTCTTACCAGCTGCTATTTTATCGGGGCCCAGCTGGATGAGAAAAGCAGGATGTGGCACGACCTTGGTATCTCAGCGCCTGACCTCAATATCTAATCAGTCGGATGTCTCGCTGAGGCTGCCTTGGGATGCTGTGCATGTCCCCTCTGGCACCAATTCCTTCAAAAGACGTTTGCTTCACACTGGTGTTAGCCCCCAGCACACACGCACAGAGCACATCCCAGCACATCACTGCCCTGCCTGATCATGCTGTAGCACCTGAGGTTTAAGATGGTTTTCTGTAAAGCTTTGGCAGCCTTTCTCCCAAAAAGCTTAGTTTGCAGGACTGCACACAGTCAGCAAAATGTCAGCATCCTGCTGGCACGGCAGCCAAGGCAAAGCAAGTCCTCCACACTCATTCCATTGGCTTTGTGTAAGCTAGTAACAGTACAGTACAGTAACGTCCCTCAGCACAGGGAACGTTACCGGCAGAGCGGCGCACCGCAGACACTGCCACGTACGCTGTACTGGGGAGAAACTGAGTCTTGCTTCAGACTGGAAATTGAAGGGAATGGTTTCTACCCTAGCTCTAATAGCCATTAGCTGCATATCTGGGGAAAGCGTTCCACATCTCTGTGTTCAGACAAAGACAGAATTTCACTAGTAAGAATCCCACCAAGGCCAGGTTATAATGTCTGTTAGCCCCAGGGCTTTCCCTCAGTGCTGAAGAGGAGAAATTCCCCTTCCATTCCATTGGTGGAGCAGGGTGTCTGCAGAGAACCTGTGATCCTCTACCCAAAGGAACAATAAGTGGAACCATATCCAGACCTTCACCAGCCCTTCCCTTCCTTTTCTCCTTCACTTTTCTCCTTGCTGTGTCTGCAGGAGAGCCTCCACCCTGACAAGATCCTGCAGGAAGATGTATTCTTTGGGGCAGGTCCCTGGGACACGGTCACCTCCTGTCCTGGCTTCTTGATCTTCCACAGTGGTGGATACTGCTTGGGGAAGTACCTCTCAAATCAGCAGTCATTGCTCTGTGCTGTCCTGTTCAACAGGTGAAGTATGAACAGCATGTTAGGGGAAAAACCTGGGCTTGACCCAACTGAGGTATCATAGACCAACAAGGGAAAAGGTTGCAAAAAGTGAAACCTGGAGCACAGAGAAATTAACCATCCAAAGAAGATCAGAGTGCTCTAGCAGGTCATTTCTAAAAAAGAATATTAATAGTTTCTTCTTCAATTTATGGCTTTTAATTCCTTTATATGCATACATTTATTATACAGATTTTTTTAAAGGTTGAAACTAGAATCAAAGATTTTGATTCTCTTAAGTCTTTGGTATGACCCTAATTTCTTTTCTTTTTCCTGAAAATTACAATGGGTTTCTTTGTTCCTGTTCCATTTAACAGAATTTAATGTAGAATTTCTCATAAAGCAGTGACTTCCTTCCTAATTATCTGCATTCATCACCTCTGCTGCATGTGGTGACTGCTAACAGGAGTCTTGGACATGCTCTTTTCACACCAGTACCATGCACAAACCCTGGTGTTTCTGCACACAGGAAGTGCGAGGAAAAGGTGTCCATTTTATACCAAAAGAAGTCTCTCAAAAGCTCTTGCTCTGGGGGTAAATTTCCCTGTGTAGTGCATAGGGATTATAGTAGGGGAGTCCATCAGGCAAAATAATGGAGCAGTACATTCTTTGGCCAAGTCTTGGTTTGCTGTTGCTGTTCCAAAGTGCCAGAGCTTTGGAATCCATTATGTCCGTGGCAGTCTTGGAATTTGAAGTTCAGAGACCTATGTAAGTCTTTGCAGGAGGTGCAAGGTTTATTTTTAATGCTGCTATAATTTTCTCCCTTGTCTGAAGAAGAAGAAGAAGAAAAAGAAGATGATGATGATCGTGATCATAATGATGACGATGATAAGAATTTCCTATATATTTTTGTTCCATTTGGGCTTTACTTCCACTGTGACTGAGCAGAGTCATAGGGTTTTCTAAACCTGCCTAAAGCCAGATTCAAATGCCTTTGAGGTAGAGCAATTGCAAAATAATCGTTACTTTATTTTGACAAATAAAGAATATTTGGTGTGTTTGGAGTCTGATTGTTTACTAAAAGAAGCAGAGTGTGACAATACCTGTGGCTGGCAATAGCAATCTTATCAAGCAGGGCTGCCCACTGTCCCCCGACTGCACACAGACCGTAACCCTGGAAAGCATTCCTGCACTCGTGAGGACATTGCAGCAAATTCCAGTCCAAATAAAGCTACAGAACAGATAAGCAATTCCACCTCAACACACACATGCATATGCACAATAATGTCCCCATATCAGGACCTAGATAATAAACCCGAGGATGCAGCCAAGTGCATCTTACTTGATTGACAATACGTAACAGATTGCCTTAGTGTATTCTTTAGGAGAAGCAAAACATACAATTAAATAAAACTTGTTATTGAAAGCAACCCCCTCCCCCCGCTGAAAATAGATGTCAAACTCTGACTAGATAAATGTGGTATTTCAGGTGGAAAATTGAATGGACTTAACAGGACTAATATGAACAGTTGGTCCTGGAAGAGCTTATAGACTGTAAATATTGCTCACTGCCGATGCTAACACAATGATGAATGTATCAAAATATTAGTATCAAAAGACTGCTGGAATAGATTTGCAATGTTGTGGAAAGCATGAAGGGAGGTAGCTGTCCTTCCTGTGGCTTTATATTAATCTGGGTACTGGCTGATAGCAGGGGCCATGAGCACTATAATTAGATTTTGGAAATGTATATAGGGAGGACGAAATGGAATAATTAAGGTAAGCTATCAGATGCCTGTCCTCATCCTTTTTAAACAAGCCAGAAATATACCCTGCACTCGTTCAGCATGCAACCTTCAAGGGGAAAGGTGTCAGACACTGTAATTGGTAGAACTTGAATGCTGCTGTACTGGTATCCCTTTTTTTAAGGAAACCTATTTTCCACACCAAAATTGATCCGGCAAGGTTGTTATCTCATAATACACACCTAGAGAGGTACTATGGGGCCTGAGGGTAGGAAATAGCAGCACACTTCACAGCCTCTGTGCTGCGCCCTCTCTGGGGGAACTCACTGCCGAGGCAACTGGCTACATGGTGAAATTATAGGTATATGTATAGGTATAGGTATGTGGAGAGTTTGGGATTTCCTTAAAAACGCATGGGTGAGGCATAAAAAGTGCTAATGGATCTGTCTGGGTCTGACAGCTGAACCAGGTGAGCATTTCCTTCCCCTTCTGGGGTGCTGGTAGGTGAGAAAGCACCTGAAGGGCACACTGGCTTTTATTTAATTATCCTGCCCTCCTTAAACAACAGAGAACAGCCAGGGAACCTCAACAAACACAAAAAAAGAGAATAATTTTGGAGTGGAAAATTATTTGACATTATTCTTAAATATTTAAAAGACACTGCCTGCTGGTTTGGAAATCCAGTGAATAATTTAATACTGTTTGACAGAATCTCTTTGGGTCAATTATTCAGTAAGTGGATTAATATATTCTGACTAAAACAAAGCACATTGCATTTTGGCGGGCATATCTCATTACATCACATATTCCATGTCACATTGCATTGCAGAGGATACTAGCATAATAAAATGGGGCAACTTGAATTAGACAATGCAATCAGAATAATTTCCAGATATTTTTTCTAAATCTTTCTGTTCATGACTATTTCTCTACCTGATCTGTCTACATTTCTCTGTTGAAAAAAGGGAAATAACCACAGCAAGAGATCTGATCAACTTTAAAAAAAAAAATCTTGTTGGAAACTACCAGCAACTCTTGACCTCATTATAACCCTAAGCATCTTATCTATAACAAACACTTTAATTTTAGAATAGCATCTTTAAAGCCCCAGGGGGAGAGAGAGAGAGCATCTCTTGATGCTTGACAGCAATTCTCTAACACTGACATGGCCCAAAACAGATATTCTTATCAAATCATTCTAAGAAAAGCAACTGTAATATAGGATCTCAAGGGCAGTGGTGATACAATATAGGTTAAAAAAAGAAGGACCCTTGGGATTTTGAGAGATATGTATAAGGCTTCAGAGGCAACAGCTGTCTCACACCAGGGAAGGCTTTAAAGATAAAATTGGAATGAAGAGTCCTGCTTATGTTTCAAATCACCAACAGGCATACTTCCCTCTCCTGTACTTCCACTTTTCATTCTTCCCCAAAATGCTCTGAAGAAACAGGTGGGACTTTACTTCCAAAATCCCATAGTGCTAGGTATGGATGACATTTTTTTTTAGTAAATCTAATTAAAAGATAGAATTTTTATTTTGTGGGAAATTCTCAGATTCTTCAATATTCCTTCAAGTAGAATGGGGATAAAAAAATCAAAAATTTCGTACCTTTACTGTGAAATAGAATATTCCAAAAGCAATTCTATGGCTATGCATTTTTTATAATTGTAGTATGAATATTGCAACATGGTGTAAAACCCAAAACTGTGCTGTAGAGGACAAATACTCAACTTTGTGGGAGTGATCTGAGTATAACATGATATTTACTTCATTAAAGTGAGATATTTCTGAAAAAGGCTCCCATTTCCTGCAGTCAGCATGTTCTGACCTAATCCCTTTACCAGCTCAAAATTGTAAAGACAGATATGCAAATATGCATTTCTGAAGGTCTGAGTAAAATCAGAATAAAAATCATTAAAAAATAAAAGGTACCTGCTCCTCAGCAAAATCTACTACTTAGGAAGGCGAGGATGGCACTTGGCCTTATCCAGCAGCTGCTTTAGCAGAGCAAAGGGCACACCTAGGAAAAAAATTCATCTAGGAAAAATTAGACGAATTTTCTTCTAAACATTTCCTTAGGGTGACTCAACAGGAATTTGTCTTACTACACTTATGAATGGGAGCAGGGATGAGGTCAGGATAAAGCCCCAGAGAAGCTTGTAAGGTAAGTTGTGAGGAGTCCCTGGCTGTTTAATGCAGACCAGCACTAAATGTCCCCACGGTCATGGGCATCTTTGCCAGACTATCTGAACAATCTCTTCTCCAGAGCTGTATGGGAACCTGTCTTCTTCAGGTCTCCAGCATGAGGCCAGAAGTCCTTCCTGCAGTCCCATTGCCCGAAACTGCTAGGGCCACAAGCAAACTGGCCTTCTCACATTCTTCAAGATATTAAAAAAAGAAGGTCCAAAGACAATTCTAGAGAAAAAATAAAACTCGAACAAACCTTCAATGCCCAAACAAGCTGGGATGGGAAAATGGCCAGGCTTTTAGACTAGTCCAATTTTCTTACCCATTTCTTTGTATTTTTTGTTAGGGATCACAGTACAGCACAGTGATGCTTCATGCTGGTCATTTTGAACACCCAAAATTGTTTTTCCCATTCTACTAATTGGGAAATGGAGGCAAAGGGAAAGTCATCTAAGAGCTTAGAGGTTAGTGTCACAAAACTACACAGAGCTTGCAGCTTTAGCTGTTGGCAAGGTTTGAGACTGGAGTGGCTGACATGAAGCCCTCAGATCTGCACTGACAGATGGCAGTGCTTCCACAAACAAACTTCCACATTCCAGACACCCCACGAGGAGCTCCTTTGCAGCAAGGTAACTGGTAGCAAGCACTGATGAAAAGGTACAGCCTGAGTTCTCCTTCAGACTATTCAGTAATAAACATTAATATTGATAACTCCATAACCACCTAAAAATGCATAACATCAAGGCCTCCTATCCTTGACTTTTATGCACATAACTTCACACCGAGTCAGCCTCATTAAGCCTAGCTGAATAATTCGAATTCTCAAGTGTTTGGAGGGTTGAGAATTGAATAAACATAGAAGAAAGCTCACACATCCTCCTTACATTTTTAAAACATGTACTTCCAAAGAGATGTTGCAAGAAATATATTAAAGACAATAGTTCAATAGGCTGAGATGAGAAAACATGCACTACCAGGAACCTTGCCTGATGTATGAGGGGTATTAAAGTATAGGGAAATACAGTTGAACTAATTTCTAACTTTTCTAAATTCTGTCATGTCACACTGAAAGGAGACAGAAGTTTATTACACAGAGAGCTAAAATTTACATGCATACATGCACACACACACACACATACATATACATACCTTGAAGGGCTCCTGTAGGAAGAGGCAGAAGGTGCTGTGTGGTCCCCCAAACTCGTGGAAGGACAGAAGCTGGGGTGGGGTGGGTAAGGGATGTGGGACTGGGGGCTGGGGGAGCCTAGGGGGCTTGTTCTGGGTCTGCAGTACTGTTCAGGGGCATTTTAGGCAGGGCAGAGAGTACAAGGATCACTAGCTGCAGCATGAGAAAACCTGAAATAGGATGGTCTGGGCTCTGCCCCAACATGAATGCTCCAACATAGAAAGGAAAGCATTACCAAGAAATAAAAAAAAAAAGATATATGCAGAAATAGTTTCAGAGTTTTTGGAAACCTCATAGGTACTGGATTATTTTAGAAACACAGACACTCTCCAACCATTTCACACAGGCATCAGAGTCTTTTTGTGAAGACAGGAGAACAAGAGGGAGAAGGAAGGGTCAGAATCAAAAATGAAAGTGGTCAGGTTAGATATCCAGATAGAGCTGTTTAAAATGCCAGCTATGGCTGATGGCATTAGTTTTTAAAATGCACTTTTTAGGTTTTTTTACTACTAAAACCTCTGAAAGAAGACACAGAGATGAGGCCAATTTCACTTTGAATTTCAGTGGTGCAGGGAAAGCCAGCAGTGATGACATCCAGCCTCTTGGAGAGCACAAGGAAATGGTCTCCCCAGTAATGTGTGCTTTAGATTCTCATCTTCCATTTCAGCTGCAAAACATCAGTTAGAAAGCGCTACTGTCCTCACAAAAGGTATATCAGTTCCACAGAAAATTATTAAGTATCTGTTTTTTCTTCAGTAGACCTTTTTTTTTTAATAATGAAATTTTCAAGATAGAGAAGTATTTTCTATATAAGTGAATATTTCCTATATTCCTAATTTGGGAAACGGAGTGCTTTCTCAAATAAGGGGTAGATTTGAAGCACTCATTGAAGGGCTCTTCATAAATAGGGATCTTGTTTCTGAACAAGAAATGAAAGATGAAAGGGAGACCAAAACTATTTCTGTGGATAAGGTTTAACGCAGAGTGATCTGCCGAAATGAGGGGAATCACTTCCGTTTTTCAACTGATGCACCGGCAGAATTTGGGCTCCAGGCTTACTGAAAACAAAATAAATACTGCTCTGTTTCAAAGTAGAGTTACACAGGAAAAACCCTTAGGAAGAAAAATTCCAATTAAAAAATATCTAGGAAAGATCAAAGAAATACTCAGGGCTTAACTGACACCTGTAGCTCTCTCTCTAGTTACAAGGAAAGAAGGGTTACGTGAACAGGGGCATGCTCCCAGAGGGAGGAAATGTGGCATTTGACAGGTGCAAGACGCCAATAAATTATGGGATATGTGGAACAGAAGAGGTCACCTATTTCATTGAAAACTGTCAAGATTCTGTCTGCAGAAGATCAGAAAGAGATACTTAAGATAAAAGTTAAGATGAAAATGCTTCTTTTTTTTTTCCTCTTTTTTTCAGGAGAAGGATAAGAAGGGGGAGAATATCAGTCAGAAAAGTAACTGAGTTGGAATGTAAATCAAAATTTGCATTCCAGTGCTATAAAAGTATGGTGGGACATTCTGTCTTCATGTTAATCATGTAAATTAGTTCAAGGCTGAATTCTGCTCTTACAACCAGAAATGTCTATAATATAATATCGCACATGTTCTGAACACCGTGGGTTGTATGGTCTCCTGGAATTGTCTAAAAAGACCAACTTTCTTGTGTTTAAATTTTACCATCTCCTCCACTGAGGAGGAAGAAGTAGCCATCAGCCAAAGAAAGAATGAAAAACTGATAGCAACAGCAGCACAAGGCTGGAACCTGATGCACAGGTGCCCAACAACCAGTGTTGCAGAGCATGGCATTCAGAGCCCTGGCCACAACGTAGGGAGGCTGCCCTATGTTCACCCTTGCTCTTGGTTTGAATCTGGTTTATAATTGTGCTTCTGCTGTTCAAGTGAAGCCTTGTGATGTTATAAGCAGAAATACCTCATTGTCACTTTTGCCATAGGCAAGTGTGGCTGAGTGCAAGTGTATTCCCAGTAAGTCATGGGCATTAACTGTGTATTACAAGTAGGGAACTAGGAAACTGCTGCACAGTCTCCAAATCATTTTATTTCTTTTCTCCCATCCTCCCCTTAGTAGGAATGGATTAAAAGTGCAGACTCTTTGCTTTTTCTGCCCTTCTAAAAAGGGGAAGAAATGGCAGCTTGAAGCTGAGAGCAAGACTTCCCCATAATATAAAACAGTGCACTGCCCCTGATGTGAAAGGAGCTACACTAATTTACATCCACAAAGAGTGTGGCTCTCTAGCATACTGCGTACGTATCCCGTGCTAGTGCTGCACCAGGTATTCATCTGAGGTATACAACTGCCCAGTGTTGACAGTACTGTGGGGAATTGGCTCTCAAAAAAATAAAATAGAAGCAGGCAAAGAAATGCCTTGTCTTTCATTACGTGGTTCTCACAGCAAAGACAAAACCAACATTCCCATCAATGTCAACAGGATCAGAATATGGTCCTCAGAGTATATTTCATATTGTTACATCCTTTCATGACTCAAAAAAAATTTCCTTCCTGGGTAACAGCCCTGGTTTATGACAGGATATAAGTGCTCTGTCACACCCTGATAATTAGTACATCACAGGCAGAATGTAAAACCAGGCAGTGAAATGGCATTAAGTTTCTGGCAGAACTTTGAGCCACATATAAACCACAAACAAGAAGACACAGACAAGACGTGGTTGTACTCTTTCCTTTCAGAGAGGCTGGTAATAGAAAGGTCACCGCCTCAGGATAAAAGAGAATACTGAAAATGATCTCACACTGCAAAGCAGTTACAATGCCATGGCCCTGCTTCATATTCACACAGAAAAAAATCTCAGCACAGGCAGCTTTGGCTGTGTGCCCTCCTTAACATATACGGAACTTCTTAAACACACTTGGAGCTGAAGGGATCACAGTGAGGTAACTATCACTAACCATATGTGATGGAGATGGAGAAGGAAGAATTTGCTGTGAAATGCTATGAAATGTGATGGGGTTTAAGTATTTTTTTAACAGAGATTATAATTTCAGTGTTCTGAAAAGATAAATGCAATTTATTAAGCACTGTTCTGAGAAAGGGAAAGGAGAGAAGAGAGGATATACAGCAAGAACAACACCATGCAGGTAAAAATGAAGACCCTAGACACCAGTGAAGAAGTGGAGACCCAGGTTTCTACCCATTGCAGCAGAAAACACATTTCTCACACTCCACATCCATGAATCATTATCTAGAAAGAAAAGACAATACTTTAAAAAAGTAAATTAAAAAACCATTTAAGGACTCCAGATAGATTCAATAAATTAAACTGACACTCATAAATTCAGGAGGAGAACATGCAGGTCTTTTCAAAGACTTTTTTAAAAAATGCCATGGAAATGAATTACTCAGTAACAGGAGTTGAAACCCACTGCAAACTGCTGATTTGAGTGCAGATCCCAAATGTGCAGAAGGCCAGGGAAAACCCAGATTAAATAGATGTGTGGTCTCTATCTCTTTCTGGTGAGCAGGTGTCCCCACCCCCAAAAAACAGTGGGTAAACCAAGAAGAAATGAGGCTCTGACTCCCCCCTGCCAAGGACTCCGTGCGTGACCATTCACCCACACAGCAGCTGGAGGAAGACTTGTTTGCCAACAGGGCCCAGGAGAAAGTTTACAGCAAAAGTGCATCGGGAGCAACGCAGCAGACTGCACTTGGCCCTACACAGCTTCAGTGCCACGCTGCATTCCCCCAGTGGTAGCTCCAATCCACAAGTTATTGCTAATATTAACTTTTTAGCTGAGTTTCCTAAGGAAATGAGGCTTAGGCAATCATTTTTTCTGGCTGGTTTCCCCAGTAATTTTGAGCCTACTGGCTGATGTCAGCCAAGTGGAATAGACAGACAGACATTATGTTGTTATAAATTTTACAGAAACAGATGTCTGGAGAGGGGAAAGGGAGAGCAACCAAAATGTATTCCCTACTAAAAGAAAGGCTGCAGCATGAGATCATTTAGGTATCAGAGGATCCACACAGAAGAGGTCCTCCTTTGGACAGAAAAGCTCTTCTGTAGATACCTATGATACCAAAAATTCAGTGGGTACTGACACTTTTAGAGATATCAGACTCAGCTGGCCCAGGTGGAAGCCTGCAGGAGACCTGGCTTCATTGGTTCCAAAGCCTGCAGAAGCACTTGTGCCCCATCTAAGCACTGATTCATGCTGACTCACACTCGACATTTCCCATACGACGCTGTATCCTACGGCGTTTCCTGTTCTCAGAAACTCTCCTCGCAAGAAGCCAAACGCAAAGGATTTCCTTCAGATTTCTGAGACTATCTTCCTTACTTATTAAAAGTTGGTTGATCATTCTCGTGCTCTTCAGCCCACCTTTCATCTTTTTTGATATTAGTCAATAGTTGCAACACATTATAACACTGATACCATCAGCAACAACTCTGTAACATTCCCTTTAAATTCATTATCTACTTAGTGTAGAAATTACAGTGACCCATATCTGCTACATTAAACAGATAGGGCATACCTCTGTGTATTTCCTGTGCATGTAACCCATTGCTACATCTACATCAGTATCTAAACCTCAATACTAAAAAAAACCAGACCTGAGTATCTGTACTGGGTGGTGCCACAATACAGATGGTGGATTCCTTTGAGCTCGCTCACGCTTTCTCTCCTGAAGAGTTAAAATCCAACACGTGAGGGCAGACTTACAACATCAGTTTAGCAGCCCCCTTTTCCAAGAAAGTGTATGTTCCATTTAAACAAAACAAAACAAAAAAGAGAGAGAAACAAAACCTCATCAACATCTTGACTAGCTCGTATTGAAAAATACATCTCTTTGAGAAATCCAGGACATTCCTCTTTGCATTAATTGACACCTTATTAGTGGAATGAATGTTGCCAGTCTTTTCTCAAGCTGCTTGGAGGTGAAGAGACTCTTTCTTTCCCTTTACCAAAAACAACAACAAAACATCCCGAGAGAGAAGAAAAGAGAAAAAAGGAAAGGGAGCTGCTGAGAGCCAGGCCACTTATTCATCTTTGAACATTGGTTTCCATGGGAATAAGTTGGGTTCTTTGTGGAGGCTGAACAACCCCATGCAGTCTAATGCTTCCAACATTACATTTGTGTGGTCAACTTTCCTTTGGCCTCCCCTTCTCTCCTTCCTCCTCATTCCTGCTCAGCAACAAGACTGGTGTGACAAAAATGAAGAAATCATTCAATAAATTGGCTGAATTGTGTTTGAATCAAAGCCTGCTGAAGCCATTCTACTGCCACCAGTAAAACTTGGATGAAGCCCTCACAGCACAGTGGCTTCCAGTCAGCCTGTCAAAACTATTACTCACCCTTTGTCTGCCTCAGCTTTTCTATTTTGATGGTTTCTGTCTCAGTTTTTATCTTTATATTGGGGTGTTTAGTTTTGGAGATTTTTTTGTTTCTGCAGCTCTTTGTTGTTCCTTAGTTTTGACAGATTATGTATACAACTCTGGTCATATTAATGTTTAAAAGTGGATTATTACCTGTAGACCAGGAGGGGCACAAGTTCACCAAAAACAGCAAAAAGGACTAAATAAACTAAAAAGTGATTTGGGATGAAACTTCACTTAAATCATGAAGCATTGGTCCTACATTAAACTCTTGAGAGAGTCACTCACTTTACTCTGTTTTAAACCAAGGAGATGAACAAAAGCAACATGACATTCCTGTGAGAGAGGGAAGCAGATGAAGACTGGGTGATCTCAGTCAGGATGCAGCAGACATTACAGAAAAAAAACTCATGGACTATGTATTCTGTTTGATCTGACTACAATAATTTCCTAGTCTTCTTGTAATCTATTTTGACATACTTTCTTTTTGAAAGAAACTGTTTATAAAAACATTACTCAGAGGCTGCTATGCAATACATTTTCATACATTAATCCTCATCATTTTGCTAACTGTCATGATTTTTTTCTATTAAAGGAATAAAGGAAAAGCATGTTATCGCAAATCACTAATAAAATATTTATCACTTCCTATTGCTCCACTTTAAAAACTTCTCTTTCTTAAAAGCTTCTAGAGTCCAAAGTTTTTTTCAAAAAATGAACAAAAGAAAAATATGTTAGAAATTCATGAAAGCCATTCACACACAGACTGCCAGGACTACAGGAGTTTTCTTTTGTAAGGATATTTCTTCCTTACAAAAGATTTTTTATTTTCAGATTTTGAAATGTATTTTCTTTGCAAGACAGAGATGCTGATGGGTTTTCAATTTTTAAATCTAAGATTATGTCTAATTGCCTAATTTACTTTACCTGCCCCTTAGAAAACTTAGCTGAAACTGCAGCATTTTGTACAGCAAATCAGGATGAAAGTAGCTATTGAAGCACAGAGAAATTGATCAATCATTTGATTGTCGATTCACACATCAGTGAATGACAGGTAGAACCATTTTAGTCTTATCGTTTCTATAAGGATGTTAGCAATTCAGGCCAATGAAGATCCATTTTGATAATGGAAGTAATAAAGAAAGCTGGAGCTTAGACCATGCGCTAGCATTCATGGCAGTACATCTTCTCCCCTTATTCACAATCAGATTAAATAAGACAGTTGTTAGAAACCCACAAAAATAAAGCTGCCATAAAAACTATATTCTGTGGATCCAGATTTCAATGATGCATGTGCATTTCTCTTTTTTTCTCTTTAATTTCAACTTGGCCGAGGCCTTCTTGCACCTTCCTACTGCATCTCAGTCTAGGGCAGAAGAAAAACAACTGTGTGAGATGTGTATTCTTAACATATAGATATATGTTTCAGGAAATCAAATACACCAGGTTATTTCTCCAAACAAAGGGAAATACAAAACTAACATTCAGAATTTGTCCAGTCTTACTTAAACCATTTCACACACCCACTAAAAAAGTGGGAGTGCACAGCATTACTGAAACAAACTATCAAAAGTCAGGAGAGTCATTTTACCCCAGACTGAGAAAGTTTAAGCAAAACATGAAAAAATAGTCCAAATTTAAAGTCCAACTTCTCACTCTGAAGTACATCTGGCATGGAAATATTTGCTGATATGTATCCTTTAAACCAGGAAGAAGACCCAATATTCATCAAATTATACTTCTAAGACAAAGTGAATTGATGCCTTCAAGATATTTTAGCATAAATAACTAAAATGCAGAGGATAACTGCAAATTTAAAAGGCAATTCACACTTCTGTTATTCCTTGTCCTTCAAGATATAACAATCCAAATCTGAGAAGCATAACCATTTCGTAAAGAGAGAGGCATCAACACAGTAGTTTCAGTTCAGCATAGACTGGTAGGTTATAACAGGAGTTAATACGGTCTGGTATGGGAAAGCTATAAAAGCTAACTCAAACCCACGACCTTCAGAACATGAATTTTGATGAGAAGACATCATTGGAGACTGAAACAAAGTTAGAAGTCTAATAGAGAACATTTATTGATTTTTTTTTGTGGGGCTATTAAGTTATCAAGAAAATATGTGTATATCAAACATCAGATCTCTAGCAAAGCAAAACTGTTTTGGTCAGAATTTCATTTGCCTTCCAGAAACTTTCAATTGAGAAAAAATTTTAAAAAGAGTTGCTCAGCACAACTGGAGCCAGAAGACAACATGTGCCTCTGTCCTGCTTCAAACACTGCCTTCCCAACAGAGAAGTTCCTTCAGAAGACCATGTGGGGACAGGAACCTCTTATGAGGAAGGTTACAAGGAGGTAGAGCTGTGACTTCCTAAAACATCCTGGATGGAAGAAGGAGCAGGTGAGTGCTCCTGGATTTAGGCAGAGGCTACCTTTCCAAAAAGAGCAAAGAGGAGTTGGATATGGTGATACTTGTTCTTGGACTGCTACTGAGCAATGAGAGGGTTGGGGTGCTGCCCCAGAAGGGAAGACCTCCACACAGCTTCCTATTCTGCTGTGTTGGAGACAAACCACTAGAATCAATCAAGCGAAAAAAATACATGATTATGTCTATACTTCTACAGCCTTGTTAGCAGGGCGTTTACCTGAAAGATTGAATACCTAGGGTCTATTCCATGGCTGAATGACAACTCAGGGTAAGTCCTGTCACTGTTTCACCATGGCAAAAGTGTCCTTTTGCAGTGAATAAGTAGGACTATCTATCAATGAGCTTGTTAAGCTTTATTTTTTTTTCTGTTTTTATAAATAATTCCAATTCCTAATGTGTCATGTAGAATTCATAAATTGTGAAGGACAGAATCTCACACTCATTTTACAAAAGGACAAACACTATCTCCAAGGATGTAAAATACAGAAGAAACTCTGTAATTAGAAGCTTCTACTGCCTGTGCAAATTTGTGTCACACAGGAAAAGATTTGGACTCTCTACAAGTTAGAGTTAAAATTTTAATACTTAGGGTTTTTACTTTGATGATAGTGTCTTGATTCATCATATTTTCTCTCTGCAAATACCTTGTAAGCTAGAAATTTCTGCAAGCCTGTCAACTTTCTCAATTTTTTTTTTTTTTTTTAATCTTATTGATTTGTTTTCCGGAAGTATTTTCCCTTCTTCCTAATGTTTTATTTATCTAACAGTGTTCACATTTTTTATCCCTGGAAACCTTTTCATTTGCTTTTTGTCGCTGTTTATTTGGGTTTTTTCCTTTTGTGTTTTTCTGCAGAAAAACAGCCTGCATTTCAATGGCAATACTTTATACAGCTGTACATCCCAAAGTGCTTTACATTTAGTTACACCCCTAGCAAAGAGACTGTAAGACAAACATGGCCTTTGGGATCTCCAGAAAAGGGAAGGAAGGCAAGTCTTTCACAATCAGACCATCGTGCACTCACATACAGCACTCTTCTTCCAAATGAGCACCACTGCAGATTTGATATGTGATGCACAGGAGACAACTGTAAGGAAATGGAAACAAGAATGGAAAAACCCCCAAAAAGGTACCAAGTAGCATCTGGAATTCAGTATCTTATCCTAACTCCCATGAAGAAATGGAGCATATGTCTTTCTACCCAAAGTAATAGAGAAAGAGGCACATAATAAAAAGCATGCATAGATACCTTGTATTTATTTTGTTCAATTTATAGCATGTGCCATTCTATTTCCTTCTCCATCCCTTTGTACGTGTTATTTTCTTCTGTGCCAGTTTGCAGAATATTTTGCTGCTCATTAAATGATGAACAAGAAAACAATCCATAAAATTTTTGCTGCATAAAAAATATATTTGAAAATGAAACTCTAGTTTTAATAATAAAAATGTGTCATTTTAGTCTCACATCTCTTACTTAATGAAAAAAATTAATGAGGAATGTAACTAAGATGCATAATTTTTTAAGACTGCTGCAGAAATTTTCAGTGATCAGTAAGAGATATCTTTGGTCATATGATAGTTTGGGCAACCAGTTGTTCAATAATTTAAACAAATTATTTTAATTTCTCATCCAGGGACATTCAACAGTCTAGCATGTGTCAGCCAATTTATATTAGGCATGTAATGTAATAGCTTTCATATCTTTAGTCAGGTTTTTTTGAAAGTTATTTTTTAATAATTGAAGAAGAAAAAAAATTAATCTGAAACTGTTTAGTAAATATTCACATAGTATTCATTAAGTAATATTCACAGATTTGTCACAGACTGGTAATGTGGGATTATCATATTCATTTCACAGATAGTATAGCCATGGCTAAGTGTTCTGGTTAATTTTCTTGGACAAATTGATGTAGAAATTCTAATTTAATGCCTAGATTAAAATCCCAGTCCAGTGCTTTATCTATCACATCACTGTTTCTCAATGGTGGATTGCAAGTGTTCTTGATTTTTACATCTGACTAAGTGAAATAAAATCTAGTTTCCCCATTCCATTATGTTTAAAGGTCACATATTCACTAGTAACTACTCAAAACACACATTCTCACCAAAAACCTGTAGCTACTACTAACATCCTTAGCCATGAGTTTTTGTTTGATCTGGGTTTTTTTCCTGACTTTTAAATAAAACCAAGGAGGCAGGATCACAAAATTGCTTTTCCCGAGGCTGAATGTTGCTATATTGAACAGAACAACAAAACACTTCATTGGGACCTAGTGTTCCTTCCCAAATATTTTGTCTTGTTGGAGAAGGCTGAGAAACACAAGTTCCTTTCATAGAAGCTCTATACTGAAAATGAACCCAAAATATCCAACCCACAGTATCCCCCAGCTACGCTACCACTGTACATACACACAGCACTACCACTCCGTGCAGCGATGCACAGTCCTGAGCAGCTGGATTGCTTGTTGACCGTGACCAGTTTCTGTACATTTCTCCATGCCTCAATACTTCTTACAAACATGTCTTGAGCCTCTGAAAGCTGACCAAACAAAACAGAGCAGACAAATTGTTACAAAAACAGCAAAGGCTGTTTTCAAGCTAAAATGAAACAGTAAAATGGGTTTTCTAATTCACAGCTGAGCTCAAGTCTGTTCACTATTTTTAGTATCATTCTCTATTGTTAGTGCTTTGTTTCTTTTTAATATGATAGTCTTTTCACCCACAATCCATTCTCAGGCCCATGCAACAGCTTTGCAAATGGGCTTCACTGTAGCTGATGTCTTCCACCCTTACAGCAACTTGCTAACACTGTACTAAGACAGTGAGAAAAGATGGGTTTATAAGCACAGGAGAGCAGAGTTACTCCATATCTCTCCAACCATTAAAAAGTAACAGTTTTGACACAAAATATTGTCCAAGAAATCAAACATTACTTGATGGAATAACATAGTTTTAATCATAGCCCACAGTGGAACACCAAGGCAGGTGTATGTAAGCCAACATCCTCACAAGCGGTGGGTCCTTTGAAAGCCCCTGACTTCTCTCAGTAAGTGGAAACATTGAACAAATTTACACAGAATAAAATGTAGAAGTGGTTATGGGACTCAGATATATCATATGCTCTCAATTTTAAAGCTGAACTTGGGCATGCTTTTGCATTCAGTGTGAATGGTATCCCATCATCAAAGACCATTTCTCAAGGCTGTTTTTCATCTTAGGACACTTGCAAACCTAAACTAAAGCAATCCTTCACTCAGGTCTTGTAACTACAGATTTCCAGAGCAGTGGGAGCCCTGTAGTCAATGCCCTAGAGCTGGGAGCAAGGAACTTGTCACAGCAGCTGGAGGCCATCTCAGAGCAGGAGAGGCCAATTCCAAACCCGTAACTCACAATAGTAGTCAGTCAGTGGTCAGCTGGACATTTACCAGGTATTTTGGTCTCACCACCCAAATGAAGAGAGATTCTTCCTTTCCCACTTCCACCCTTCTCCGTGGCACCTCTCTGCCAATTTCATGCAAGTAGACTCTCTCTCTCTCTGACCTATGATCCACAGACAAATTCAACATTTGCAGTTTTTGATTAGTTTGACCCCACTGTTTCCTCTTCTGGTAACTGTAATTTCCTCCTTTCTTTCAACTTAAACTTTAATTTCTGCTTCAGTTTATGTCCAGTTTATAGCTGCTCTTTTCTTCTAGCTACTTTTCCTGTCTACTCTCCAGTGATGAGTCACACCTATACATTTGCCCCCCATGTACAAACACTATTCAGAAAGAGTTATCCAATTTCTTTTATCCCTATTTTTTTTTTCTGATCAAGGCACAGAGACAAAATATTACATTTAACAGACAGAACAGTATTTTACTGAGCTTTTACTTATATACTAGAAGTTAATGCAGAAAAAAAAAATTGCTTTGCTAAATGAATGCAAGACCAAATTTTCCTGGTTTACTCTAGGATTAGAAAGCTGCAATGAAGAGAAGAAAGATTATACATTCCAAATCATCTTAGCTACACTCTTTATCATTATTATTGCCTCCATTTTCTACCGCATTTTAGAGTATATTCTAAATGGAATATTAATATTAATTTCTTTGTTCTTCATGAGAGTTCAGATAATTTGGGATAATTAAGGGAGAGAGAATAGGAGAATCCATTGTGGGGTTATAAATCTCCAAGGAATGTGTTAGTTTTGCATTTTAGTTCTGCTGAAAAATGTAAATGCTTCAATTAGTGTAAAAATCAGAGGCTGCCTTGCTCATTAACAACGAGGCCTCTAACCTCTCACCTTGCCATATCTGAATGAGAGGATACTGAAATGGGAAAGTTGTCCCAGTTTCCTAAATAAAGAAATTGCCCTTAAAACAAGTAACCAGAAAATATCCCCCATCAGTGTCCCTCCTGTAAAGAGCTAATTCACTTAGAAAGAAAAGGCCTGTCCGGAGAAGTTAGTGTCCTGTTGCATATGAGGGGAAGCTGGTGTGCTTGTGGATAGCATTAGAGCAGGGCCGGGCATCTGCAGTACTGGGATGAATCTCAATCTAAATATTCCATGTTTCATAACAAACCTGTCAATAAGGAATGTGAGGGCAGTTTCGCTGCTGTGCTGTGCTATCCTACAGCTAACACAGCCTGAAACCTCCTAAAGGCTGATTGAAATCGATTCACACGCAGGTGGAATGCTACAGATCTCTCTTCTCAGCCTTTATAAAGGGAGATTTAGTGGGAGACTTTTTATTTATTGAGAAATTCGTATTATACCAAGTTCAATATTCCTCCAGTCCACAGTTACCCAGAAAGATACACTTAAACAAATGCCTGATGTATTCAGCTTGTACGGGACCAAATAAATCAGAGGGAAAGAATATAGCTACTACCACACACATCCATTCTGCACACATTTATTTCTAAGCTAGCGGCTGGGAGGCAAGGAGAAAAGCACTGCCTGGACTGATGATTACATTTCTTCAGTGAATAAAGCCTACATGTGCAAAACAGTAATGCAAAATTACATGCTCCCTTTGCATAAAAAAAAAAGTTCATCCGCAATGATTTGATTAATTGAAGGATTAGCCTTTTGCTACAATTTTGACCTGAGGTTCTTCTGCTAATTTTCCTAGAGGATCTTCTAAGCAGTATGGCACAAGTAATATAGCATTGCAGGACCCTGGTATATTTTCAGTACCATCAGCACTACTCACAACTTCTAACCCTTAATTTCTCTCATGCATTATTCTGTTAATATTTTCTGAGGTTTGAATCTTTTTTTAATATAGGAACTCCTTCAGTCAGGGGCCCACTTGTCCAAATGCCTTCAAGATGTTGACCTAGTTTGCATAGAGACAGCTTTGTTTGCATGAACAAATTAGTATGGAGAAAGGTCATTATCTCTTCATGCCACACCATCCAACCAAAATATTGCTTGATTACTCTTCAAATCCACTCTGACTGTTGCTACCAAAAATTGCCTTCCTGGTCTATCATTTCCTCTCCTCTACTTGTTCTCAATACTGCTTGAAGTCTCTCTATGGTATCGTACTGACCCCAGTTCTGTTCCTCCAGTGATATTAGCCTAAATCATTCTATCTCTACACTACCCTCTTTCCTGATCTCTGACAAATTCCACAACAGTTGAAGACTTCAAAATATATTCTTAAACCTCTTCTACCATTTTGCCTTCAAATCAATCCCATTGACACTGGTACATATACCTGAGCTGTCTCCTTATCACACTAAAATCTTTTCATCTCAGATTTCAAAATACTTTGTGTCATGACAGTAAGGACTATGTAGGTCCCGGTTCAAAAGTTCATAGGAAAACTACCATTGAAAAGCAATGACCATAACATACTTAGATCAAATATACTCTTTGGAGCATCAAAGATCAAAAAGCCACCACAACTGGGCTAAACTTCAAGAAACTGAAGTATATGAAAATGAGGAAATTTGTTTAAAAAAGAAGTTAAAAGAGTTATCTGAGAGAACAAAATTCTTATGGATAGCAGAGGGACTACCAAAGAACATCCTAGTAAAAGCAGAGCTTCAGTGCACACTGTCTGTTAGGAAAAACTTGAGAAACAATTTTAAAAAGCAGGCATGATGGAGCAGTGAGCTAAAGGTTTGGGAAGTAAAAGAGTTTATTAGAATTGGGAAGGCATCGTTCAAAAGCAGAAGCTGTATCCAAATGAAAATAAAAAGGATCATAAAACCTGGCAGATTAAAGGCAAAAATATAATTAGGCAGGCCAGGGGAAAAAAAAGTTTGAAGAACATTTAGCTGGAGCAATCAAACATAATACTAAATTCCTGTTCCACAGAAATCATCAACATCAGAGCAAAAAGCCCACCAGGCAGTCTCTGGAACCCACTGACAGGATGAATATTCAGTGAATAAGGCTGTTGCAGAAAAGCACAGTGAATACCTGCATCACTGTGGCCTTCCAGTACCTGAAAGGAGCCTACAAGAAAGATGGCAAGAGACTTTCTGCAAGAGTGTGTGATGACAGGACAAGGGGGAATGGCTTCAAACTGAAAGATGTCAGGTTAAGGTTAGATATTAGAAAAATATTTTTTGCTGTGAGAGTGGTGAGGCACCGAAGCAGGTTACCCAGGATTCCCCAATCCTGGGGGATGGGGGATTGGAGCTAGATGATCTCTAATATCTAAATCCAAATCATTCTGTGATTCTTTGTTTCTAGGATCATTGTAGAAGAATACAAAGGACATATTTGAGGTGGCAAAAGCTCAGATAAAATCATTATAAACTCAGATAAACTCATGATAAACTATGGCGTGGTTTATACAGTTCTGAAAATTCGTGATGGTGTGGAGTCAGTGGATAGGAAATGACTGTTCACTGTCCATCCACTGGAAGGAACAGAAAGTGTCAAATAAGGCTTATAAGAGCTAAACTTAAATAAATTAAGAGATGACCTTTTCAGAACAGGGATCTGAACCACTTAGCATATCTTGTTCGATATCTAAAGAGTTTGTTTTGTAGAGCAAGACTTCATGTTTTTCTGTATCTACATCTTCAAGTCCACAATCCTTGAATTGGACTTCCTGGGTATACTGGTACAAATAATTAATTGTATACATTCAGCCTACCTCATGACTGGGTTGATTATACTCTTAGGATTCAGTTTCTAATAGGGAAATTCACTTGAGCAAACTAGACCAGTCATAGCTTCCTGTTCCCTCTTTGCACAAATTCAAAGTCATCATAACATATTGGTCTCAGTTTGGAACAGGAAGGGCAAAGGTAGAAACAAATGATAAAAAGATGAGCCATAAATCATTGTAAATTCTTATATCACAAGCAATGCATGCACATCAATGATGGACCTGTGAACGTGAAGAAAAGGCACATGAAGTAAGAGTATTTGAACTTTGCTGAAGGTAGCTGTTTCCAGGGTGCCTGCTTGGAGAGAAGCAACTTTCAGCCTTTACAAAGACTACTTTCATTATATCTTGTTTTTGTGTTATCTTCTGCATTCCAATTCCTTGTATCATATTTCTATTATGGAAGATGTCATGGGAAGTCTCTTCCTCTACCGGTTATGATACAAAACAACTGAAAGAGGGAATGCAGATAAAATCCCTGTCTGAAGGAAATAATTTTCCTAACTCAGAGCTAGCAAAAGAAGTTAAAACAAGTGCCCCATGGGACTGCACTCCTGTTGAAGACTGGAAGAACTCTCCAAAGAAGAAGGAAATGCCCTCTAACATCCACTGATGCAGATCCAGAGTCATGCCACTGATGTCATGCCAAGATTTACACTGATGCAGTATTCCATCTTGGGAGCCAGTTCTGACTGATGCATCTTCGCTGTCAACTGAGTGATGCCTGGGACTGTCAGGTAGTTTTCACTACATTTAAACAGGACCAAATGAGACCAAGATGGTGACAATTTCATGCAGAAACATAATATGGTACATAAGCCAAGGCTGGTTTTATCTGCAACACAAAAAATGTCAGGTCTGTAAAAGAAAAGCTAATTTTTATTCTGGTGTGATGGTGAGAACTAGCACAGCTAGGCCTCACATATCTGAGACAGCATAAGAAGAGGATTTCCCAGCAAAAGTACTTCCCTAGGGAGTGAAGAACAAGCCACTGTCTACTGGGTCATACAGTTGTATTAATAACCAGACTTAAAAAATTAAATAAATTTATATTAATTACATTAAAAATTGTATATAACGGATTACTCCTTTTCTTCCTTAATAATTCAGATTTACAAGCAAGGTCAAAAGTAGTCTGACTGGAATGACCATATCATTTTTTACTGTTAAATTTCCTATACAATATTACTGAAAACAAATGATTTTTCATTGTTTTAATAGAAAAGTGTCTCACACATCTTTCAAATTTCCTCAGTATCTGAGCTCCATATGAGCACAGGGTTTTATCAGGATTTGTCAGTTCACCATAACCACTTTACTAAAGAGAGGCTTGCCATAAGAGTTTTCCGTTTACAAAGAAGAATAAAATAGCAGGTGTTAACACTGAAAAAGAAAATTGTGACAGAAAATTAAGGTTATTAGGGAAGCTGAGAATTATAAAAGGCCCAACAGGGAGTGATTTCAGAAATCACGGTTTAGCAGCAGAGCAAATAAACAAGGCAGCCTGTGACTGAAGTCATCAAACTAGAGGATATTTTAGCAAAATAATAAAATGAGAATCTCTAATGGAGCCTGGTTACCTAACCACTGTATTCTCTCACTTTTGGCTCATGAAACACAGCCAGCCTGGCCACCTTGCAGGGCTGAGCCCTGGACAGGAAATCATCCAGATGTTCTCAGTTTTTGGGCCTGGACTGAGGTTTTGACACAAAACCTGTCTGTTTGGATGCACCTCACTGTGTGAACTGTGAAGTGTCACTGGGACCTATTCATAAGTTTTTCTCCTACCTGAGGGTGCAGTGGCTGACAGAAATGTGAGCCAGATTTTGCACTTATCCCTGTGCAACTGCAGCTCAGCCATGCAGAGCTGGGAAAGCAGACACCCCTGCCTTCAGCTTCCTCACTGCTGACTGACACACTTGCAGGCAGGAAACTAAAGACCCCAGAAAGATTGCTCTTCCCACTGCCCTGCTATTGGCTGCAGGGGTGAGCAGTGCAGGGACACCAGGATAGGTCAGGGACACTCTCAGGACAGACTACTCAGAAGAGCTGTACAGGGCAAAGGCTCTACTGAGAGAATGAGGGACATGTCAGACATGAAGTGCAAAGACCCATGTCACAGATGTTCTGTGTCCACAGAGGCTGTGGCCACAAAAGTATTGTCATCACAAACAGTTAAAACAAGATTCAAATAAAGTCGTTTGTATGAACCCAGTGCGTAAGATAGACTCTTCTGAGCAGGATAAATTAAAGTCCCAGGCAGTGGGCAGCAGGAAGAACAAAACGTCAGCATTTCACAAAAAAAACAACCTGTGTTACAGCCCCCAGGCTGTAAGCCAGCCCTGCCGAAGCAGACAATGACGTGGATCTTAAGGGCAGCAGGAACTGTTACAACAACCACGGAGCCTGACCCCTTGTGTAACGCAAGCCACAGAATTTTATCCAGCAGCAGCACCTACTCTTCCCTGCTGCAATGAGGCTCCTTACAACCCACTTTCAAATGAGCTCTCGGCAGGACTCCAGAGGAAACGGACAGATACTAGACAAAAACTTGTTTGTTTGCTTTCCCAAAAGGAGCAGCCGGGAAAGCAGTTGCTAATCACTGATGTAGGACCGCATCACTGGTACCCAGCGGGCATGAGGCAGCCAGGCTCCGGCTGAGCGCGGAAACCAGGGTGGCAGTCACACCACGCTGCAGCAGGACTATAGCTCTTTCCTACTTCGCCGACGTTCACATTGCCTTCCTCTCACCCACTGAGTATTATCATCACAGAGGCTGGAGTCTGAATGTGTTTAATGCTTTCTTAGCCACAGATCATTAGTAACCAATTCCACTTTCCACTGTCTCAATTGTTTTTATACAATACAAGACTCCTTTTTTTTCCTCTCCCCTCCCTCTTCTTTCTTCCTCCTTTTTCCAATTTTCTTGTGGTAAAACAGTCCTGCCTGAAAGCAATAAGCTCCTTTCAGAACTTAAAACCCTAATGGCTGGCATTTGGAAAAGAAGCTCTAAAGGCACCATTATTCCTCACTTTGGCTTCACTGCTGGCTCACTGTCTACATGCATAATGTCGAGCTTTTTCCCACAAAAATAGCAGTCCTCAGATAGCCACAAATCCATGTTAGCTGCTTGGGTTATTTATTCCTGGAGGAAGCTAGCAAAGTGACAACTTTTAGGACATTTGGGAGGCCACCATGAAGTGGTGAGCACTCAGCTAGGTATGGGAGGAATATAAATGAAGCAATGACTTAGGTAATTGTACCCACCAGGAATAGCTATTCATGCTTTTGGGGTATTCCCACTCTGCTCATGATGTTCTCTCCTCATTCTCTACCAAATCTTTTCTGGTCCACAAACTCTGTTTCCACACTCTCTTTTCTCTTTTCAGGACTGAAACAAGATTGCAACTTGTCACTGCTCACCCTGTTCCTGTGGGGCTGCAGAGTCCAGAGCAGGAAAAGTCAGGGGTCCACTCCCAGTGCTGATGCTCTCTGTACAAATTCCAGCCATTCACTGGCAGTAGTGAGAAAGTGCTCTGCAGCCCAAGGCTGCTGGCGGGAATAGGCAACACCTCTCAATAAAATGCTGGAGAACAGTAGGACATTAAAACCAAGGGGGAACCTGCTACTGCCCAGGGTGTGCCAAGCCAACAAGGGGCCATCAAATTTTGCCAGCAGGACATACATTTGGAAGCCTCCAAACAGAAATGCAGATTAGTCTTGGGACTCAACTTGTAGCTGCAAGTGATAGCAGGGGAGCCAGAGACTAAGAAACCTGGAGGATTAGTCAGATGGTGAATCCCTCTTCCACTGCTGTCCTAGGGAGAATAAAGGGCAAATGACAGGCAAATTCACCCATCCCTGGAGGAACAGTGCCAAGTACTTCACCAGAGGTAAAGCTCTCAGGTTGTTAGTCCCAGGCAAAGACAGGACTCCACCATGCATCATCACTGTCAGTCCAACAGGCATTTTAGGATATATGCAGCACCTGTTGTTCACAGCAACACACTTCCACTGGGATTGTGTGTGGAGGGTAAGGGGATGTTGCCTCTCTCGCAGCCACTGTGCCAGACAGTGCTAGCATAGACTCCTGTGACTGGTCCATTCTCTGTCACTAGGGTGGAACCACCACATATTTGCTGCTATTAGCTCTGAGTAGGGGCAACCCTTCAAAGAGGACAGGCAGAACACCCAAAGGCACTAAACATCTGTGCCCATTCTCACATTTTGTGAAGAAAAAGACTCCTGAAAAGCTGTGGGTCCCACTGCAGAGTCCTCAAGCTTGCAAGTCAGAGCTGCTTATGCCTTAAACCCAGCATAATCCACCTGAAAACAAGTGGTGGACCACTGCAGTGGGGCATTTCTAGCTGTTTGACTTGCACTCCATACCTGAATGAAAGAAATTATGCAAAAAAACCACCCTGGCACCCAGCAAGGCAGTACCTGGGTAAGGCTCTGTAGACTGTTTGGCTGGACAGTCAGGGGCACTCCCAAGCCCCAGCCCAGAGCAGCTGGCACATGGATACTGTCCATGCCCAAGCAGCCAGCCTCTGCCTTTGCCACAAAGAGCAATTCTTGTGTGCGGGGGGAGTGGGGCTCCTTGCAGCCCTCACACAGCTGCCGGCTGCCAGGAGGAGGAGCAGGGCAGTCCCCTCCAGCTGCCAGAAGGATGGGGTGAGAGGCAGGCAGGAGCACGGGGATCTGACAGAGGCACGTGGCCCAAATCCTGCACACCTGCTGGGGTGCGATGCCAGCTGCAGCCCAACAAGGGGCCCTATTGATCGTGCCTGTGTGGTGGATTTCTCTGCCTCTGCACACGTGGCTGAGGAGATCTCATGGAGAAATTTTCATCTGTGGTTTGCTAAGGGTTTCTCCCCAAAGAATCATGATTTAATTGCTGTTATTATCTTCATAAAGCTGTCCAGAGTGTTTTTCCACTGGTTATTTAAAGCTTATCTAAAAGATATTGATAGCAGTGGAATGCCTGGTTAAAACTGCATTCCTGGTATGCCAGTAGCAGAGTGTGATAAATATAGTAGGTCTCTTAAATCAATCATAATCTTTCTCTAATTTATTGTATTGTAATTTTGGATCCATGCATAGCACATACAGTGTATCACTGTGGAAGTAATGCAGTTAGAAACTATATAAACAGATAAATGGAGACTGAGTTACTGTCAGTCTTCTATAAAAAAAAGACACTTTGGCAAAGAATAAAAATCACACATTAGAATTTTTAAAAATATTCGCTGATGAGGAACCTTGCCACAGAAAGCAAACTCTCCAAAAACATGTCCCTAAAACAGTGTACATGTTGCTGATGAAAAAAATTATTTTAAAATCTCTTGATCAGTCACAGCTTCACAAATAACAGTATGAATAATATGGATGTCTGGTGAGAACAAACAACTGCACAGGATTTCATTAGGTATATAGTCTATACATATTTTTTTCTATTCTGATTTTCTGTAGAGAGAAAAGATAGAAGCACAGAAGCGATGAAACGTGTCTTAAAAAGATGGAGAAAGTTTTTATTTAATGCAAATCCCTTGTTTCATCATATCACTAGTGACTTGTGCATAAAGGCTTAGAAATCTACGGAAGGAGATGAGAAACCTCAGAAACAGATATGAGCAAATAATTCACTACAGGAGAGTTATTTTCTCTTCAAATCAATTCCATTTTTTTATTTAAATAAATTATTTGCAAATAGGTCATTCTAACTATGAATTTATTCCCATGTTTCTAATCGCCTTGGGGATTGTTTCTGAAAACAAATTTAGACAATGAATTTACAGACTAATCATTCAAAAAGCTTAGCTACTGTGAGTTGCCAATCAATTGGCATTAAAAATCTTATGTATTATTATCTCTACTTTGTAATTCACTCCCTGAATTGCAAAGTCAAAAAAAGTATCCACCAGAGTTTTGAATCTCTCAGGTTCACTTTGGATAATGAAAAGGGATAAGAAAAGTTGAGGAATTAAATATCACTTCATGTCTTTTTATGTCCTTCCACACAAAGCCCCTCGTCATCCTGCCTGTTACCTGCAGTCCAATCCCCAAGTAGTGCATCCCTTTATAACTCTTCATGAGGGAAGAGGCACATCACATTTATGGACTAGTGGCTTTTACCTCTTTTCCCTTCACGTTCTTCTTAAGTCATTTGTGTTGGTGAGCACCTGTCTGCCAGTAATGCAATCTAACTCTACTCTGGCATGTTTAATTACCCAGGTTCCTGTGCCAGAGCTTTGGAAGAACATTAGGAGACCTCCCTCTACCTGTCCTACACCATGCAGCACCACAGACCAATTCACATACCCATCCATGAATGGCATAAACTTTCCTGGATGGTCTTCCTCCTCCACCATCTAGCATCTCCAGAAATCCTCTTTAGTAATTGGTTTGTCATAGCTTGAGCTCCCTTTAGCTCTTAAATAAGCTTGGAAAAGGAGCTGTTGAATGTGAGACAATGCTACACAGACCTCCTCCAAAGATGGGCAACTCTCTGGGCTGCAAGACTGCCAGGAGCAGGCTGAAGCCCCTTCCCCTGATTTTTCTGTGAATAAGCCAAAGAAAATCAGACTTTCTGCTATGGCTATTACCAAGAATGAGGTGGCAGTGTATGGAGTAGCAGCCACAGTTGGTGACTATTTTTAAGGTTCATTGCACCATATTTGGGGTTCACCATTGTACCTCCTAAATGGCTTCCATAGTCCTGGCTTTTTGAGGCTTTTCCTCTGGTTTTCTGAACCAGCTGTACCCAGCTTAGTTTGGGATTATTTCTTTAATTCTTGGTTTTTGCTGACTACAGTGACTTTTGTCCATGCCTTCTTCTCTAGCAATGCAATGTTGCCTGTAGTTCTGTGGACCCTGCAAAAGAACTGGTGAAGGGTAACAAATGCCTGAGATGAAATATTTGAATATAGTTACTCTAGTGAAAGATGTTGCTGTAATATCTGGTATACAGAAGAAAGTATCACAAAAACATTTTTCCCCATGGAGCAGTTTCATTACCCTGCCAAATCCTTTGTAGCCAGGAAAATGCCTATGCTGCAAAACTGAGACTGATATTATGACAGCATTAAATCTGGGCTCATTACAATCTACATCTTACCCCAAAGTAATTTTTCACACAGGGTTTCCAATGCTTGGTTATTGCAATGGAGTATGCTAAGGAGGTGAAACTGGGAAGCAAGATAGAGCACAAGATTAATGCTACAAGAGTCCACACATCACCACCCTTCTTGAAAGATGGCATAGGTACCCCATGATAACATTGGGAAGTGAGCGGAAAGTTCACTGATCCCAGACAGACCCACGGCATCCCTCCTTGAAGAGAGATTTGGGACTTAACAACACAATTACAAGAAGAAAAGAGTTCTCTCTACCAAGAAATAGATTCCTCTTCTAGTACATTGAAACAATTAGGTAATTTCCATCTCCTTCCTTGCAAATTGAACCTCTCAATAACTCAATTTCTTCAAGTGCCATTGTTTTCTCAGGCACAACAAAAGTAATTTTGCTGAGCTTCCATACTCTCTGAGTTCCCAAGCATCTCTAGCACCTGAGTGTTCAATGCTGCAGCTATTTCTTGAGTACTGCTTGGACATGTTTCAAGTTGACATTTTAGATTGCATAACTCCTGGCACAGCACTGCAAAGATGTCTCCTCCCATTGCATCAGAGAGTGACCTGCTGTGGCAAAGGCTATTACTTCTTTTGAGATTATCGAGTCTGTGGTGCCTCATCAAATTATACAGATTCCAAGGGGAGGAGAAGTAACTGCACTTTTCAGTGCAACACATCTGGAGAGCCTTCATCTGCATATGCGTCTCTAATGCCACATCTCCTTGGTGAACAGTGCGTGCATTGAATTCTGCTAACATAGGGTGACAGACAAGTAACAATAGGAGCTACGTTGACTTGGTGCTTGTCTCATCCTAAAATAAAATACTGTGTGACGGACTAGCCACAGCTGCACGCTTACAAAGAGCAGTCTGTGGCTTCTAAGCAAAGCAGCTGAGAAGTTAAAAAAAAGTACATCTCAGCTTCCCCCTCCCCACTCATCTTCACACACATGTTAGATTCAAGGCCAAAATTCAATGACTAAACTAGGCATACAACCAAGAGTGACCTGATTTTTGGGAGTTAGTGAGCACTGGTGTTGCCCAGGGACTTCATTGCTTTAAAAACTGTTTCTTGGGGAAAACAGAGGCTCAGTTCCTCTGAAAATTGGATACATTCAAGCAGGTGCCTTAACATTAAGGTTTTTAATGGCTCAGTTCAATTTGTTCTCCTGAAAACTGTTTCATTTGAGAGTAAGGGCAAATGAATCCTGAATAAAAATCATTTAAAAAAATCAAACCCTGAAAGTCTAGTTTCTGTAGCATTAACCACACTGAGAATCACTGAGGGGGCAGGAGCAGCAGGCTCTGCAATGGCAGGACCACTTTGCCATCAATGTGGCACAGACCAAGCGCTACAGCAGAGAGTACCAGTAGGGAGGGCAAAGCATGACTGATCACACCCAAATCTCAGACACCCCCTGTGAGCAATACCCTCACTTCTCCAGGCAGCTCCCTGACACTAAAGATGGCAGCTTTTCTAGTCAGGTTTGGTCATCCAGGAGTCCAGGGATGCAAATGAGCAAACCTGGATCCCTCTGAGGCAGAGACAATGATGCTGAACCCAAAGAGTGAATTTTCTATCTTTTCCCCCACCTCACTCCACATAGTGCTTGCAGCAAAGGTGGCAGGAGAAGACAAATCCTTGCCTTCAAGGGATTTGAAGAGAGTTCTTAACTGTTTAAGGAAAGCTTAAAAAATTGTAATTCTTAAGCAACTTTCCAAGGCTGGCTGCTGAAGGTTACACAGGGCTAGGTGTGAAGATGTGTAATCCTGTTTTTCAAATGTCAGCAGGAAAAAAGTCAAATTTTCCTTTTGGCTTTCTCCAACCCCTGAGTAATCTGATGCAGTATAAATCAATAAGTTCTTGAGACAGCATTTCATGGAAAATGTAAAGGCTAATGTTATCTGATATTTGATATTGATATTGTACAAACTCAAGCAAATTGCAGAAACTATAATCCGGGGCTGTGAATCACTGCTGCAGATCTAATCACTACCAGTCTTTTCTGTCCATCAGACCTGCTGTCTGCAAAGCAGTGGAAGTATGGATTACACAGCTTGTACTTTTTGTCACTCACATGCCCCCGTGGTAAGAAATTGTAGTGTGACCAAACAGTCAATCAGAGGCAAAGACTTTTAGCTGGTTTCAATCTCCTGTGTGCAGGTATCCTCACCTCTCCAACCAGAACAGGTTCAGGTGTTTACAGCCCGCACACATCTACTTCTACTTTTTAAAGCAGAAACCATTCAGGGGAACAGACTGTTTAGGAGCTGTCATTAGAAGGAAGCTCACTAGTGCAACAAATGGTCGAGCAGACAACGCAAACCAACAGATGCCAAACTATCTGAAGCCTGATACGGAACAAACATTTGAGGAGGGCCCTCTCTCCTCAAATGAGGGCCAGGGCTGTCAGACCCCAGACAGAAACACATACCAGCTGGCCAGCCATGCAGAATGAAATCTCCCAAAGACCGGTTTCATCATAAGCAGCAGCTGACCGATCACAATTGACAGAACAGCTGACAGGAGAGCTTGTTCCTGGGGTTCCTCCCTCCCTCGCTCTCAGTCAACATGAGCCACCACTTTTGTCATGGGAGCCTGTGGTATGGGTTTGCCTGGCACAAACTCATGTTCATGGGGAATCAGACTTATTGTTTGCTACAGTCTGCCACAGGGCAAGTAAAATTCCTGTCTCATGCTGGCAGAAACCAAGTCAAGATCTCATAATGAAGCGCACACTGAGCAAGTCTTAGGCTGCCTTGGGGAATGCAGGTAGGTCTGCCCTGCTTCTGCTGGGATTGGGTGGTGCTTTGACACACAGCCCTTACCCCTCAGTGATAAACACATCTGACATCACACCTCTGCATTACTGCTCACATCTCCATCATTGCTGCCACAATTTTAGGCTGTACCTTTGTCAGCAGAGACTAAGGCCTGAATAGTTATACCTGTACGTTATTAGTGTCTTCACAAACCTTTCTAAGCAGACCACCAGAGACATTTTTGTGGTTCAAAGAAGGAAGTTCCACAGCCTGTGTGAAATATGAGACAGGGAAGCAGAAGGTCCTGGAAAGAAAGGAAAGGCACAGAGTCGGAGAGAATTTTCTTGTAAGGTGAGGACTTTGAAGAGAGAAATGCAACAGAAGTGTCTGATGTGAGCTCTTCTACAGAAGGCTGGCAGACTTCTCCAAACCCACCCAAGCTGCTGATCTGAAGAGAGCACCCTTAAAATTCCTTGTGAAGCAAATGACAGGATGAAGGAGGATAGAGGAGGAGGAGGTCTGAAAGAGACCCACAAGCAAGGGAGGGACTGTCTGCAGGAAAGTCCTATTCTATATATCAGGTTTAACAAAATTAGGAGAATCACCCAAAAACATCCCAGAAAACAGAAATTTCAGCATCCTCATGCTTTTTGGTTTGTGTAAATGCTGTTTATATCTCCATGTTTACATACAACCCCATCCACTTTCCTATTCGGAAGATCCACACTTTTTAAATGGTTCTGTAATTATATTTCTTTATGGTAGCAGACAGTTTTAAAAAGAATATCAGACAAGCCAAGAGAACAATCTCTTCTTGGACAGTTTCCCATCCCTGTTATTTTCATTAAAAAACAGGGTGCGCCGAGACTATGGCTGTTTGCGCTATGTGCCTGACTCAGGAAACAAGCAGTTTGTTATTATGGTTATTTCTGGCAATTTAGGCCATTTCTTCTCTGAAACATAAAGAATTCCTATTTCAGTTTAAGTACTAGTCTACAGATTCAAAATGCATGTGGCTAAGTCTTAATCTACAGAGTGTCCCACCTGACTGACTAGGAAATAAATCCAAACAGAGCACAGCGAAAAATTACAATAAGTTGCCTGCATCACTTCAGGCCATATTCATCAACCGATGGCTTATGGGTGCTGCATACTGAAAACACATAGGAGATGGGTATTAAAAATTCTAAGCCACTGACCATCATTTCCCTTTATCCCACAAGTTCTACAAAAAAAAAGCAAGATCCTTGGCAACTGTCAATTAGCAGAGTCTCATTCAAGCTGATGCTGAATTAAACAGGCTAAAGATGTGTGCCCTGACTCAAGCAGAACAATCTTTCCCCCACAATTACAGCAGAGAATCTCTTCTTTGTTTAAATATTCAGTTCTACAAAGGCTTTAAAATCCTCGTGCTTGCAAAGGTTAGGAACTTTGTGGGCAGCGGTGTAGGCTGTGTGCACCAGATTTGGGAACATTTATGTAAGTGACTCCTAAGAAGACTGTACAACAAACTGGGGAGAGTGGGGGGCCAGTTTCAGTGGCTACATGTTGCAGCTATATCTCTTGTCACTCCCTCCACATTTCGGTCTTAATCACTTAAGACATCCACAAGATGCTCTGTAGCATCCATTAACTTTTGAGAAACAAAAGGGGAATCAGTATTTTTAAAACTGGCATTTTAAAAATATGGGAACTTCTCTGCAGTTCCCCATTTATCTTTCATGTACACACACTTCCCTCTTGCCACCTTATAACCACTTCTACTTGCAGGGCAAGGTAGCAGCTTTCAGACAACCAAAGAAACTGTTAGAAAAAGGGTAAGGTGGGACTATTTTCCATATTTCAGGCTAAAAATCAACATGATTTATTTAGGAAAAAAGACCAGGGAAGTTAGTAAGCCTGTCCTTTACCACAGGATGCAGGATTTCAAGCTAAAATATGGGAAGCCCCATATTAAATGAGAAGTCTGCCGACCCTACGAGCTCAATCATAAAGCGGATTATTCTGTGCAGTCACAGAGGTTTCCTAGACTACTCACTTTCACATGAGCTAATAGCTCAAGGGGATGTTCAGACAGCAGTGCTTGATGCTTTTGAACCTGACCTACAACCAGCCAATGTCAGTTCAAACCTGACCGCCGGCAGAAAGCATGGAAAAAACGGGAAGAGGAGCGAAGCATGTTGTCATGGTCTGCCTCTGTCAAAGGAATTTGCAGTTTGATAGACATCAGACCAACAGAGAAGAAAGCTCAGCTTGCGCTGAAGCTAAATAAATAGCATGTATGGCAGGGATGGAGGAGAAGTTTGGATCTGTGTAGGAAGGTAGGGGAGGTCTGGGAAAAGGCTAATGGGGTGGCAGAGGAGAAGAAAAGGGACAAGACTTGGAGTGACACAGACATGCTCCCAGTCCTAATGAGGTCCAAGGCAAGTAAACAAACTCCTCCTTTTCCTCCCTGCCTCTTCTTTGACCTCAGTGAGATCTGGGCAACCCTTGCCCTGAGACCCATCTCCAGAGGATGGTGACTGCCATTCCTCATGGGAGCCAGCAATAGGGCAGCCCTTTCCACCTTCCTGGTACCTTCTGCAAAATACAAAGTGCAAGACTGAAAATGTACTGGGTCAGTGCTTAGCACAGTATCCCAGGCACTGGCAAGGGGTTGGGAAGGGAGGCACCTCTGACTGAGATGAATGGCAGTTCCCACTCCTCACATCTCCTGTGTCTCTACAGAGGACATTTTCATTCAACAGAGTGTACAGCTCATGGAGATTAACAGGTAATTTCACACCCCTCCAAAAAAATGCATTCTGCTTAGAGGTCAGAAGTCTAAAATCTACGCACTCAATTGGATTTCCTTGATACTAATAGCACAACATAAATTTGCCATACAAATACATAAACTTGCCATCACCTGAGTGATTTACAAAATGCATTCCTAAAAAAATCTAAAACAAATAGGCTCCCTGGAGGTTGAAAGATTGTTTTTGGGTGCTTTTCTTTGGAGTCAAAGTGGGTCCAATCAAAACACATAGCACTTAGTTCCACTACGTCCATCACAGCTGGTGTATGGTGCCTGTCACCTCCTTGGCAGACAATGCAGATCAGGGAGCTTGGCAAAGGCTTCAGGTCTACAAGGAAGATCAAATCTCCGAATGGGATGGAGCAGCCCTAGCAGGGTACCCACTGGGATTTTCTGTTTGCTTCCCCATATCATCTGGGGAATAGGATCCTGTTCTCCTAAGCAGACCTGGTTGATTATCAGTCTCAGGATTTGGGGGTGGTTAGCACACAGAAGTCATTCTTCACTCAACCCTGTGCACGTGCTGGGGCCTGGCAGGGTCCCAATCTCATTTTCTGCTATGCTCAGTGATGGTCTGAGGGTCAGCAAGAGAAATGAAGCTGAAAACCATAAGAAGTCAGGCAATTTCCATTCAAGACATAGTCCCCTCTTTCCTGTTGGGACAGGAAACAGACTAGAGCAGTTGCTAGGCTGGCAAGACGGAAATGTGATAAAGCAAGCCTGGTTGAAATTGGTGCAGGGAATTTCACAGACAGGTGACATACAAGGAATGCAAGATCTACTCATATGTGTAGTTAAATAACCCCAGAAGCACGCAGAACTCTAGCAGGCAGCTGCCTTTGATGCATATATAGCAATAGGTACCAGCTGACAAGGAGTTATTGGCTCCTAAAATACTCATGGATTAAGAAGACAGGAAAGGAGGTACGCTAAAGTCCTAGCCAATAGATATACGTGACAGAGGTTGGAAAAGGAAGAAGATTCACATTTTTAATGTGGGGGTTTTAGTTACATGGCTGTCACATTACAATTTATGGAGCTAGACCTACTAGATGGTTCCCCCTCGCTCTACACAATAGAGAAGAGCTCAGCACTTACCACAGTGTGACCAAGTGCCAAAGAGTAGGGAAGAAGCACATTTTAGCCACACAGCCTCTCCATTCCAGCCATACCCATGTTTCAGCAGCCCCTGTAGCTAAGAGTCACAAAGTAGAAATTTCACTTCCAATTGAAATCTTTGTCTTGCATTAAAAGGCAAAGAAACTGGATGAAGACTGCTCACACATCATAAAGTTGTGTACATCCAAGATGACCTTCCTACCTTGTATAGTTTGGGGTCAGTTTGAACTAGCAATCTAAAAGGGAAACTTTCCATAACCTATTGCCAGCTACTTGAATCAGTGATTTCCAAAATGTGGGCCATAGACAGCTGGTTGGTCATGTGTGGCTGGCACTCCTCCATTCTCATTGCTATTTCAGCCTGAGCCCTGCTAAAAATATACCAAATCATTTCCTAATATTGCATTCTCATGTGATCACTAGCTAGTGTTGAAATGGGGATGTAAGAAACCCAAAGATGTGAGAGGTGGAAAAGTGGTGCTCCACACATCAGGAGGTGGTAAAGGGAGGTATGGATGACTTCAGGAGAATGTGAGATGCAAAACCAGGCTCCCACTTAAGAAAAAAAACACATAATGCAAAATAATGGGATGTACTAGAAAAGTGTATCCTTTCAGTTAAGGCTGCTGAAAATTATGTAAATAGCTTTTATGATTTGGTGGGGAGGTTATGTTTTCTTCTGTCTGTATTTGTAGCCTGCTCTTTTTCCAGGGCATACAGTGATACTCTGTACCAAGGAGTGTGACTCTGCTCAGCTGTCAGGGTGAGTCCTGGGCCCCAGAAAAAAGGATATGAACCAGTCAAGCCTCATTTTATGTTCCCTACTTACACTTGCTATCTTTGACAATAATAGGTGGCTCTTCTCTGAAGTCCCGCGGAGCATGGAATCTTACTCAGACAGTCCATTTGGAGCAGTACACCGAAATGCAGGCTTTAATGCCCTGCAGATCCTTGATGGTGTATTCCAGAGAGGACAGGATCCTTTGGAAGGCTGCACAGTGATATCACCCACCTCCACACTGAGAGGGATCTGGGAGTCTGTTCCAAGAAGATCCGGGGCTGCAGGCAGGACAAATAAAGCTCTCACATGCTTTTCAGCCAGGCAGCTGCATGTAGTTCAGCAGGAAACTCTTTGTACTATGTGACCAGGTCACAGACATAAACAAAAGGGCACTGAGAGACTGAGTCAACAGCCGGTTCTCATGTCCCTCTGTGTCATATTCATGTCTCTAAAAATCAAATGCTTTCAAGAAGAATTTGACATCATATGTGCATGCTGTAACACTTGCTATAAAAGAAACAGTAAAACATTCAAAAAAAGTCACGCAGTTCCAAAAGTTTTACTGCTACTAAAACAATAGCTGAAGACCACTTTTCCAGCAAGAAGCAGACATGATTTTAACCATGCTGCTTACACTAATCCCCTTGAAATTTCTCTGAAAAAGAATCCAGAAGAAGATCTGAACTAGCCCATTCCTTTAAGAGAAAGAAACTGAAAAAAAAAAAGCTACAGTTGAACAGTCACACGAAATAAGTGAAGAAATGCCACTTCTGGACGGGATTTGACTTACCATATTGGATTTAGTTTCCAACCATTGTTGAAAAACACAGGTTATTGAATCCTCATAAGGGTCTGAGGATGTTGGAAAGCCTGAAAATTCCCTGTAAAATGACAACCATGTGCTGTGCAGAGCAGTGGGAGCAGGGTCTCAGAAACCATGATGTCCAGCATTACCATTCATTTGCCGTCACAGCACAACAATGAAGGGAAGGAAACAGACTGGAAGAACATAGCTTGGAAGAGTCTGTTAAATGCATTATAAAATGTATTGCTGTGAGACTGCAGTTCAATTTATCTAGGTTCTTGCAGGAATTCTTTTCTCTACCTATGAACACATCACCATGAAAAATTTTGATTTTCCAGGATTCTGGAAACAGCACCCTTTAAATAAATAATGGGATTTTTCTTCCTTAACTAAGGGTTAAGGGTTAAGAGTTTTGGGTCCCTGTTCTTCTAATTTCAATGACAGACATAGTAGTAAGGCAACAGCTTCTCTAGTACCACACACAATTTTTTTTCTAGTACCACATATAATTTTTCTCTGTTGCAGTAAGAACAGAGTACTCTTCCTCCTCCTTGCTGTTGGAGACCTGCACAACTTAGGAAATCTTCCCAAGAAAATAAGGGGAACAATACAATGGCAAATTTGGCTGGCTGAGTCAGCAACATCCTGCTTGAGCAAGTCTACACAGTGCTCCAACACAGAGGTGGGAGGATTTCTTTCTACCACATCCCTCTGGGGTGTGAGATGCAGAGGGCATCCATATAAAAACACCCTCTTGCAGGTGGAATTACAACTCATCTTTGTGGTCAAAGCATAGGTTTAAAATCTGACAGAAATTCTGGTTGTATAGAAAAGGACCTGAGTCTGTCATCTGATTGTCCTCTTGCTGTTGGAATTAGCTTCTATTTCCTAGCCTCAGAAATAGAGAAAACAAGGTGCTACCTAGGGCAGGAGGTGGCTGGGGAAAGGAAGTAGTCCAGGCATCATGATGAGCCATAGCACCATTGCTTGTGCCTTGCAGGAGAAAAAGAAGAGGATGAGCTGCTCAAGTAGCTGCCCTCCATCTTTTCTCATGGTCAGACTCAGACCAGGGTGGTTTCCCTCTACAGGGAAGAAGCCTGCAGTATATTTCTGCTTCTATGGGAAAATTGTTGTCTGAGTCGAGCAGCCTGTAAATTATCTTGTGCCTGTCCTGATTGGGTGGAAAGTTTTTCTGGGCACATGCCATGGTTGTGTGTGAAATGGCCTGCTGGATCATGTTATGACAACCGTCAATCCCAAGACAGTTACAGACCGGTCCTTTCATCAACAAAAGGTCTGAAATTCAGGAAGAACTTCAAGCAAACCGCCTAGGGTTACTGGCTGCCTTCATGTCAGCACCAAGATTGGAATACCAGACTAGCTGGCCTCAAGCCAAAGGTTCAGCCCCACCTATCCTATATATAGATTATTGTATCATATGCTCCCCCTTATTGCTATGCAACTGGGTGTCAGAGCAAAAACACAATTAAACACTGGTTTTAGGCCCCATTGAACCAGATGTTGGGAATGTTTTTCTCTACTGTGCTTGTCTAAAAGGCAGCCACACTCAGTAATCAATGGTCAAGATGATTTTTCTAAACAGGCTTTTGACCGTGACTTCTTAGGACGGGAATTTGCGGCAATTTTCTCTTTGAAAAATCTTGAATAATTTGATTACAGTAGGAGCTGATTAAGCCTTCTGGTTTCAAAGCCAAGTATTGCATCAAGCTGAGGAAGAGACCCATAAACATGGTTGTTTTCGTAGCTACTTGTAACTCTGCTTAAGAAAAGGCACCCATTCTTCCCAGTGAAGCCCAGCATCCTGTTCTCCTACTGCCATCATCTAGATGTCAGCAATCCCTAAAGAGTGCTCAAAGGCTTTTCTCAAGATTTGGGATGATAGCACCTCTTTTATACCTGGTCTAATCCTCCCTTATAGTTCTTCAAATTGGTAGTCAAGATTCCAGTCCCTGAAACATTGCCTTTATACACATGAAATTGCTCTGCACAACAGCATCTTGAACACACAGTCAGTCACTTATTTCTGATGAGCCCTAAGGCAACATCCTGGCAATAGTAAATCCACAGAAATTTACCAATGACTTTGCTCAGGCTGTTTTTTTTTTCATCTTAGGGACCTTGATCATCCTGATAACAAATAAGGGAAAAATTTGCTCCAGGTTGAAGACTTGGTTTCCACAGTCTTTTTCTCTTGCCTTATTAAAACCAGTGAGTAAAGTAGAGAGATAAATTCACTCACTGAAGGGTTCTTCTTTCTCATGTTTTATGCTTTTGATCCATACAAGTACCCAAAAGAAATTGCTTTCCAGCTATTGATTTAGCTCTGTTTCTTCAGAAACATAGCAGGGACTGCCACCACAACCACCTGTGAGGAAACACGGCCTAATGGTGCCATACTGCTTTTCTGTTGATATATTTCCCCCTCTCTAATTTTCAGACATATGCCTGTTTTAACTCTATGTACACAAATGCAGAATTTGTCTGTTTGGGACTTTACATTACTTTCATTACAAAACTGTGTAAAAAAAGACAGCAAATCAATTTCATAGTCAGTGCTCACGCAGCAGGAGACAATTCATACTGACATCTGATACCTGCTGGCTGCTGCTTCCAATTATGCCAGATGCCGGAGAGCGGGACTGTCGAAATAACAGTGTCGATGGTGCAATCAAACTAGTTAAGATTCTGGAAGTGTGTTGTGCTTGGTTCAGTGCGTCGTCAAATTCCCACCATAAGCAAAATAGTGACACCTACTCCTTTTTTGTTTACTTCTTAACCAGCAAAGAGATACCCATTAATTCAATGTAAAGTTGCATCCTTGGATATATAGCTGAATCTACCCCAAGGCTAAATATCAAAAGATTGGAAGGAATGTAAATGAAAAGTGAAATAAACATGATAAGGACTTATAATAATACATCCTTACTAGATCCCACTACAAGACTGCATTACAGCCCTCAAGGCAAGACCATGTGTACTGCCTGTCCAGTTCCTTGCTGCATGCCAGGGAATTCTTCTGTCACCAGAAAAAAATTGTTGAGCCTGAAATTGGCAGGAATAGTAGGAGAATAATAGGACAGGGTATCACTGAGGCATTAACTGACCAGCAGAGACAAAGAGGGCTTCTCTTTGTTTGAGGCGGAAAGCAGAGGACAAGTTCAGCTGGATACAAAGAGCAGAATAACCATGAAGTCTGCTCTTATCTCCCTAAAATACTAAAAGAGAAGCAGAAGACTGCAGTGCTGGCAAAGCAGATCCTTCCTCATACTGACTGTCATCTCTCAAAAAAGCCAATCAACTGAAACAATTGCACATACACACAGCGAAGGAAATCATTGGGACTACTCCTTCCGTTTCCCAGTCTTCCATGAAAAGATCTTTTGGAAGAGATGTAGTAAGTCCTCTTTTCTCCTCTTTCCTTCTCTTTTACTTCCAGCAGCCTTCAAGCCAAGGAATCCTTCAGTGATTGGCCTCAGAGGTCAAATTTCTCAGCTTCTCCTGAGCAAGTTACATCATAAATCACATTGTCCAAAGAGACGAGAACAGGAGCACATGGGATCAGTTTAGCACAGTCCAAAATGGGACACCACCAACAGTTCCACTGGGCCTTACCTTGTCAATTAACACAGGCAGAGGCTTTTCCCAGCAGATACTTAATAGAAAATTATGAACTACACACCACTGATACCTCCCCCAAGGTTTAATTGCATCCCCCACAGAGCACAGAGGATGCCACTGAGGCAGGGAAGTGGGACTCCCCAGGCTGAGCAAGGAAGTTGTAGCAACTTTTGCATATGACCACTTGAGCTGAGCAATACAGTCACTATGCTTATGCGAATATACAAACACCTTCTCACTGGAAGCTTCCAGAAGAGGCTGAAATGTCTGTTTTGAGATACCTTCATTTTGCAGGGAGGCATCACTTGATGTACATGATCTCCACAGTCAGTGCACAGTTACCTATTCTATTCGCAGACCAGGAAAGTGACTGTATGTCTGCAGTAAAAGCACCTACAAACAGTTCTGAAATGGCCATAATTTAAAGCTCAAAAAAAGCTCAATTGATTTGGCTGGCCATAGCCCCAGAAGTATTCTGTTCTGAATTGAACAAAATCTGCTGGATTTATAAGTAGATGGTCACATTAATGCCATTAGTATATTTGTAGTAATCACAAATGACAAATGATGCTTTGCAATGTTTTCATCAAAGATTTCTAAATTTACTACATCTGTGCTAATCTTCAATTAATATGTTTTTCATATGCCATGGGACCTTTATTAGCAGAACAAATAACTGTCATAATAAATCTAATATAAATACATTGTTAGGACTCTAATTTAAAAAGTTACTCATAAATCTTTCAGAAAATAAGACCTATGGCTAAACACATCTTTGTCAATAATTTTAAAATGCTTAAAATGCACAAATGCCTCACTCTTAATTATATGTCAGGGTACTTTAACCCAAAAAATTGAAGAAGTTCAACAAAACTTCAGCCTCTTAACCCAGGTATCTCTGCCTACTTCCGAGGAAAATTCAAACACAGAGGAGAATGCACTGAATCTTCAAATTATATCCAGTTCTGCTCATTGACTTAGAGGGGATAGAGTACCAAAAGTATTTATTTAATTGTGGATATTAACCACTGTATTAATGGCATGAGGTCGAAGCCATATGTCAGTGCAGAATGTAGCATATACATTCTGTGAACAATTCGTTGTGATAAAGAACAGCATATTTAGTTTAAATACCTTGACTGAAAAAAACCCCTCAAGCATGGTCCAATTAATTACTCACCTAATTACTCTTGTTCCAATAAGTCATTGACTTGCTCCACATTACTATATATTTGAATTTTAGACTTACTGCTGCTAATATAATTAGTACTTAGTTTAGATCTAATATAAACAGAATTAATGCAAATCCAGAAGATATTCAGCATTTAGCTATATCTTATTTTAAGAGCATTAATCAGTTGTCTGGCTTTTTTCTTTCTAAATTATCTATCACACTGCCTGCAGAACCAAAAAATATTTCTTCATAATATTTCCAATCCAAGTGTAACTTAGTCAAAAAATAGTTGGGAATGGGGAGAAGAGGAGGGGATTTCTTTAATGAAAAATGTACATTACAAAGTCTTGCAAGAGACAATCTAAAATATAAGGGTTGATTTATTTTCCTAATTCAAAAACCAATTTACACTTGAAAAAAATTTCATTTCTAAACCACACAGACATCTAAGGAAAAAAATATAGGGATCTACTGTGTTCAGAAGATCCACACAGAAAACAATTAAAACAAAAAAAAACAAGAAAATTATTTCTAACTAGATTCTAACTGTATTAAAGGCTTGTTTTTCCATTCAAAAATTTTCACCATTTTTAACAGACATTAAAAGTATAAAAGGATTTACAACAAATCTAAATCTGGTCCTTGCACAACTTTCTTGCCTAGCATCTAGATGCTACAGTTCATGTTTTATTAAAAAAATTAGAAAACCAACACACACATAGAGACACAAGCATTTACTCCAACAAGATTATCTCATGTCTAAAATTAAATTACAAAGAACAAGTGTAACTACCAATATGTGGATGTGTGGGGAAAAGCACAAGGGCTTTAGTAATAAGATCACACACCTAATTTCAGGCTCCAGTGCCTTGCAGCTTCTGGGAGGCAGGACTTTGCTAGCAGGAGTGACCAGAGAAGAAAGCTCTAAGACTGGGCTGAAAAATTTTTAAGAACTGTTTGTTTCAGTGTGTTTTCTTATTTATGCTCAACCTCTCCCAGAGTCACACTGTGTAGAAAACTGATGATGAGGGAGAGGAAGCAAAACATTTCTTTAAAAAGTTTCTACATGTTTTCAAATCTCAAAAAAAGATGAAATTGCATGCAGTTCCTGGGACAGTGTTCATGTCATGCTTCCTTCTGCACACTCAGGAATCCCAAGCTCCTACGTACATATTTTCAGAACTCTAACACACCACTGAACCCTGATTAATTCTGATTAATTGTCCAAAGACTTACTCAATATTAAATGAGCTAATTACGACTAGTTGTCCCTGTGGGACTGTCAGAAGGCTGATAAAGATCAGTCAGTTGCAGGTACAAGCCAGCATAGATCCTTACTCTTCCCTAAAGAACAATTTACTTTGACACTAAACCTCAAATTGCCGCTGATGGATAACATGCTAAACGTACCTACCTTAATCTCTACAAGAATCATAAAATATTTACCTCCACAATAGTGGCTGAAGAGGCATAGAACCACAACAGAGCAGAGTTTCCTTGCGCTGGTATCAGCTGGGGTAGAGTTAATTTTCTTCACAGTGGCTAGTACAGGGCTAGGTTTTGGATTTGTGCTGAACACAGGGTTGATAATATACAGATGTTTTTGTTATTGCTGAGCAGAGCTTATTCAGACCCAAGGCCTTCCATGCATTTCTGCCACACTGGTGAGGAAGTTGGGGGTGCATGGGTGGTTGGGAGGAGACACAGCCAGGAGAGGAGACCCAAACTGACTAAAGGGATATTCCTGACCATATGGCATCATATGGGGAAGGAAGGAGGAAGGAGGAAACACTTGGAGTGATGGCATTTGTCTTCCCAAGTCACTCTTACATGTGATGGGGCCCTGCTCTCCTCTAAGTGGCTGAACACCTGGCTGCCCACGTGAAACAGTGAATTAATTCCTTGTTTTACTTTACTTGTGTGCATGGCTTTTGTTTCCCCTATTAAACTGTCTTCATCTTGACCCACAAGTTCTGTTTATTTTATCCTTCTGATTCTCTCTCTCATCCCACTGGAGGGGGAGGGAGTCAGTGGCTGCATGCAGCTTGGCTGCTGGCTGGGGTTAAACCACAATACTGCCCCTATTTCTATCCCATGAACCACATGGAGTACATGATATAGGGTAGGAGAGATGTTGGGCCATCTTCAGTCTGTTTCAATCCACAGTGTGTCCTTTTGAAAAAAAAAAATGTATGATAAATGTATACGGAAAAAATAATTTTGAAATGTCATATCCCAGCATTCAGACAGGGGTATGATAGATATATAGATTTTCATGTCTCGCAGATTGTATTGCTAGTATAAATCATGACAGCAGTGAATTAAGACATAAATAGGAAAGAGAGAGAGAGAGAGAGACTGGAAAAAGAGTTTTGTGAGCTAGGGACAGTGGAACAAATTCACAGCTGCAAAAACAAAATCAATGAAGAGAGTGAGTGCTTCTTTCACAGGAGCTTTACCCACCCAGAGCATGATGCAGCTTGGTCCTTTGACTCTCCAACTTAAAGTAATTCATAAAAGTTAAATTGCCAGTATGTTCTCTGCCTCTAGCAAAAGTGAGAAGCATTTGTATGAATTTCTTTCTGAGGTTTCTGATAGATGTCAAGAGCACACACACACACATATGACTGTTTGAGTCAGGTACTGTTACTAACTGGCATCTTTTCTTTTGCAGAAATGTTCAAGTGCTCCAGAGTTTTTAATGATGTCCTTTGAGTGTGCCTGTCCATAGATGAAAAAGGGGAGAAGTAACATGAAAGAAATCCTTCAGCAGTGACAGCTGGAGGATCAGCTCAGTGGTAGAACAGGAGTGTTGCCTGGAGAATGCTTGCAGAGCCCCTAACACATCACTAGCCCTGGATGTGCACAGAAACACTTGGAAACCTTTCCTTGCATGCATTTCCTTTCCGTACATTTTCTGCTTGCATCTGTTCTCATTCAAGCTGTACCAGATGCAGAACTATCATGTAGTGACAAGAGTCTGAGTTTGAAGACAGTTCCAGCTCTCTGTCACAAAGGTGCTGTGTGGCATTAAACAATATAAGGAAAAACAAAGGAGTACCACGATTGGGCCTCAGGTTTTGTAACTATTGTTATGCAAATACCTCCCAAATGTACACATTTTCTGCATTCTCTTTTCATGATGTATCCTAAATTTTCAGGTAAATTTTAGGCACATATTCACAGAATCATAGTATGGGTAAGTTGGAAAGGATCTTAAAGGTCATCTAGTTTCAACTTCTCCACCACAGACAGGGATGCCACCCACTACGTCAGGTTTCTCAGGGTCCCATCCAACCTGGCCTTCAACAATTCCAGGGATGGGGCATCCACAACTTCTCTGGGAAACTTGTTCCAGGGTCTTACCATGCACTGAGTAAAGATGATCAGTATAAAGACCAAGACTGATCTAAAGATCAAAAATAGCTCAGCAGTAATTCTTTAGATATGACCCACCCAGCAAGTGGATGAAGTGCTGGGCTGGACTCATCACAATGAGAAAAAGCTCAAATCTGTAAAAGGAATTATTCACTGTGGTCTTATACAATTTGGAAAAAACAGATACCTGGCAAAATATAGAGTAAATCTAGTTACTTCATAAGTGCCTGAAGATCTTTGGTTGCCAGGTACAACCATGATGCATAATATTACTGTGATTCATTTTTTCTAATAGCACAAGTGCAGTTAGGAGTTAAGCAAGTGTTTTGTAGTAGAAGTTTCCAAGTGGCTATATGTGCTGTACTTATCTGGCCCATAATCAAACTTATATTCAGAGTTCATGGTAGCAAATTTGGTATGAATGTTTAGATGGATCATAAAAAGGAAAAATGGGAACATTTAGTGACATTGAACTAAATCATAGCAGTTACACTTATTCTTGGCGAGTGAAGAGCTGCTGGTGTCTGACACTGCTGTGTAAAGTGTCAGGCATCAACTATATGGATCCCTCCGTTTTTCCCTTGGAAAGGGGAGAAACCAGAATCTGGAAGGCTTTTTTTTTCCCCCGACCAGGCATCCTTCCAGGCTTTTCTGGAAATATATATATACCTTTGCTCAAGCCAATGAACCTTCATCAAGGAGACAAATATACCTCTTCCAGCCAGTGCAGCCACAGAGCCTTTTCCCTAGTGAGTGCCCTTCCTGCAAACAGAGTAGTCCTCGATGCCCTCTGTGTGGCTCATCCACCGCCAAGTATGGAGCTAGCAGTGAAGAGATTCCACCAAGGAGTGCAAATCAGAGGGAATTATTTTCTTCAGCTTGTTTAAGGATTTGAAGACTTTTCCCCAGAGCCTAGTTATCGAGAAAAATAGCAAGAAACAAGAGATGCCACAAACACTTTGTCAACTTCAGATCTTTCTGGTTTAAAGATGTTAAAGAAAGCTGTTTCCAGCCAGTGCAATGGTTTTACTGCTAGATTAAGTAGGAACAATGTGTTATAATTGAAATGCATCGTGTTCCATAGAAAGTTGGATTTTGCACAGAATAAATCTTATATGGGAACATTTTAACTGCATTAAATGACACCTAGTAGGTCAAACATACCAGCATGTGCTATATTTCCACAGAAGTAGGGATCTGTGTAACAGTTTGGTTTGTTGATGTGGCTGGTTATTCAGAACAGCCCAAAACCTTTTCAATATGTGCTTAGAAAGCATAGAATAATCTGTCAACAAATACAGCTTTCTGAAAAAACATAGTTACTGTGGTGTAGGCGCAGGATAAGTATCTCTGCCACGAATCAAGGAATCAAGGTGCAGCTTGTGGATTCTCTTTGAGATCACAGAATTTCTGTACATTGAAACCATTGTGGATATTTGCTGTAACTCCCTGCCCTGTATGTTTTTCCTTTTTTTTTATTTTGAGTAATACATCCCTGAGTCTACATCTCTGTCTCAGAATAGACTGCTCAGTCAGGACTATCAGGACCAGCACTGACCCTGACTAGGAGGAACAAAATTATAAAGAAACATTTTCCTCCAAGACCTTTGAAGAAAAGGATAGGGCAAGGGAAAGCAGGAGATGAGATAAATTTCAGGCAGCAGAGGGAGATCAGAAGGCATTGGTTTGTACTGCAGGGCACAATTTTTTTGTGTAGGAAAGCTAACACATCTGGTCATGGAGAATGCTGGGCTGCAGATGTTAGGAAAACAAAACTCCATATTTCTAGGATCTCAGCTTATAAAGAAGTCCTGCAAAGACTCCATGTCACAAAAAAAAACATTCCTAGAAACCCAGGTAGGAGCCAATCCCTCAAGCCCTGATTAAGACAGCTTGAAGGTATGTGGCTCCAATTTGGGGGATACACCCAGAATGTGCTGATGCATATCCAAGAGGAACAGGCTGAGCAGGCTGTATTAATATGTGCATTATTAATAGATGTACCCTTGCAGCATCTGGTAAGTGCTTAAAAGACACCAGAGACTGAACAGTGCCGTTTCCACAGTGAAGATGTGATCTTTTTCCTCAGTATTTTACTCACAAAATAACCTAGCGTTTCCTAGGTAAACATCCCTCTTTGTGCTGCATGCCAGAAAGCACCTAAGTAAGAAAAAGCAAAACTGTAGGAAAACACTTGTAGCAAAATATTCAAGCCTCCTGTTTACTCTCATGCTTTCACAATGTGAATGAAGGCTAGTCATGCACCATACAAAAAGTTGTTGCAGATGTGCAGATACTTTCTCCCACGTATTTTTGCCCATCAAACACAGAGAGCTCATGTCAATATTTCCATTTTATGTCAGTTAGGGAGGTACGTGACATTTTCAGTGGGTCAACTAACTTTTCACTTAAAGGGAAAGAAAATGAAAACCCAGCAAAAATTAGCTAATGAGAATCTATATGTGTGGCTTTATGCCAGAGAACTTTAAATTTTCTGGGTTTTTGCCATTTTTGGCAAATCATTTGGAAGCAATATTTGTGCTTGCTGGTATCACAGTAGAAAGCACTGAAGGGGTGGCTACAATTAAACCCTCTGGAAAGGAACAAAAACCTGTTCCTGATGTTCTGATGCATCCCAAGACACAAAACAGCTAAAAATGGAAAAAGGGACAGTTACCAGTTTACGGACATGTCTTTTCTCACAGGCTTCCCTGAAGTGGGAGCTGACATAATCCAGCTGTCCCAGCTTCAGCACAGCCTAAACCTGGTCAAAAACACACTCCTCACATCCAAAATCTTTCACTTGCTGCTGAGCTGGCTACAAGATTCATTTTAAGATCCTGTTGATTTTTCAATCACTGTTCAATTTAGGCTTCTGTATAACTAAATGAGGTTTTGGTTCCCTGTTGCCCAGGTCATGTCCTGTACTTGGTAGATATTGGGCAGCAGATTGCACAGAAACACCATAGTGCTATAAATCATTAAGTGTCTTTTCATACTATGTTCAGCAGTTCTGAAACACATTACTTGTAGAGATTCAGGAAACATTAGTTTCTGTAAATACTGTCACATCAAGCTTAAAAGCATATTTCAACATTTTCTTTTCTGATCCTTGTTGTAGTAATTATTTTGGATGTTCATCACAATATGTCCCATTATTTTCAAGACAGAGGGCATAGTTTTAGATGAGTGCATCTCTGTTACAGTCAAAGCTAGGTTGCATGAAATAAAGGGAAAATTTCCCATACAGACATGGAGTCCAAGGAAATTTCATGTCTGAACTGAAAAGGTTTCCCCACTTTTTCCTGATCTGGTTTGCGTGGTACTCACAAGCAACAACACTCATGGTGCTTCAAGTGCAGAAGCGAATAGTCACACAGGCAAAAGCACCTTTTATCATTGTTCATTATGAATTCAAATGCATTGCCTGAGACATCACATGAGGTCATAAAAACCCACAGCTATTAACTTATAGAAAATAACAACTGTATCTGACCTGAACACAGCATACAAAGTCACAGGACTGCAGATAATGAAATCAGACTTCTCTGTGAATACAGGAGAGATATTTCCAAAAACAAACCAAGGGTCAGAGCACATGGGAATGATGTAAAATGAAATCAGTGAGAACCAACGCAAAAGGCAGACCTCTCCCACTCTCCCCTTTAGCATGCAGATCTCTTTTCCAGACATGGGAGCAGTGTCAGAATGCTACTCTGAGCTGTGCCCACTTGCTCCAGTCGTGGGACTACAGAGGACACACTTCAGTCTCAGAACACAGGAGGAGCCCAGTGCAGGAACTTCCTTCTTTCTTTGGCTGCATGCCAGCCATTAGGGCTGGCTTAAGCTTTATGCCAAATCCAGGTAACCACGAAGCTCAGAGAAGTTTCTCCATTTCTCACACAGGCTTTTGGGAAAAAAATAGACTCCACATTTTGTAGCACTTCAAACTTCTGCTAGCATTAAGCCATTTTTTTCTCACTAATTGTGGAAAATCACAGCATGTCATATTGGCCTTGGTCCATTAATAACATATTGTGTGATCCTATTTAGTGGCCCTGGAGAAAACAGATATCAATGATGTAAACATATTTCCCACTGAAAACATTGAAGATTCTTCAATGAAAAAGCTAAAAATAAAATTGTCTTGAAAAAAATTTGCTGAGGGTAACATATATGCACAGAAAACTAAGAAAAAAAGACATAGCATCCCTATCATACATAGGTTTTTCCAACTTAAACTAGGGAGGGAAAAGGAGAAAAAAAAAAAAAAAGAGAGAAAAACAAACTACTTCCTATTTCTTACCCTCTTCTGAGAAATCATTTCCCTCCAATTCAGGTTGACCTTCTGAATCATATCTGGATGTGATTATCCCCTCAAGAACCCAGAAGAAACAATATACCATGTGTGTCACACACAAATGACTAGCCTTTACCTGGTCCGTCCCACTCAACTTTGCTATTGACAAAACATCATTACAAAAAAGGTCAAAATAACAAATCACTAGAATAGTAGAAGAAGATATTTTCTAGTAAAGAGATTCATTTTCCCTGCAACATAAACACTAATATATGCTACAACATACCCACAACAAGAAAGCTAAATGTTAGCTTCTACATAATAAAAATACAAATTTGCCAAAGGTCTGTGCACACTTACATAAACTAACAACATGTGAGCCAGGGAACCTCACACAAGTACTAGAGCATATGGTAAATTACAGCAGCAAGGCAGGCAGGCAGGCCATTAGACCTTCAGATTAATTGTAATTATTTACATACTTGCCTCCTATTTTTTCTTTCTCTCCCCTCTCATGCTCTGTAACACTGTCCCAGGACTATAAATTAAAGCAAAACAAAACCAAAGCTCCGTGTTTTCTTGAGGTTGGAGATGGGCTCTGCTGAAAGTGACCCTGCAGCACTATCTTTGAAAATCTACACACTGAAGCCACAGCCCAGCCAGGCCCTTCTCCCTCTGCAGAAGTGACACTGTGGAGCTGTGGAGCACTGTGCTGGCATCCCCATGCCCCATTAGGAAGGATGAGCTTTGGCAGGTTTTGCTGCCTCCTTACCAGATACTGGTCCGGAGCCTTCCACCAGTGCAGAAAGCACAGGGCAAGGGGAACAGGCAGGTGTTGGAGAACTGTGCCCAGCCCCAGCCACTGTTCCCAGCCCCAGCCACTGTTCCCAGCCTCTCCTCTCCCAACCAAGATGTTACCAGCACCATGGCAGCTGGGCTGAGAAGAGCAAGCAAAGAGCAGTGGAGTTGACCAAAGCGGGTTTTGCTGTTCAAAACACATTGGGAGGATATCTGCAATGCAGTTCTGGCAGGCCAGCGTATTCAATGAAGCAGCAGCCCAGCAGTTTCCATGTCATTTGCACTTTCTGCCAGCAACATGTTTTCTCCACCCCTATTTTTGTTTTCATTGTAATCCCTCCTGAGGTGTGCGTGAAAGACAAGTGACCCTTGCAGAGAGGGTCCTCAGCCGGTGGTGGCCCTGCCCTTCACAGCAGGGAGAGGCTCCCAAGAGCTAATGGGCCCAAAGCACTGTCCACACCTGAGCTGCCTGGACCTCATGGATACACTTCCCAGCCGCCCCCAGCTGCTGTCCTGCATGGACCAGTGGGCAGTCCTGGTGCCCTGCCAGAGCAGGCCCAGCTGTGCAGACGTGGGCAGCCCCTTTCCCAGACCCTATCGCTCTTCCGTAGCTGGTTCTGCAAGGTTGGCCTGCCACAGCACCTGTCATCCCCCATTAAAACCAGAGACATTTGAGGGACAGAGTGAAATTCAAGCTGAAACCTGAGCGAGGCCACACCGTCCCCCCTGGGTGCTTTTGAACAGTGTCTGCACTGTGCTGGACAGCCTGGACTGCTGCAAGCAGGACGTGGCTTTTCCACGTGTTCACGCATCCCACCTCTGCAGACCAAATGTCTGGGGAGGACTGGCCTTGTGGCCCCCACCAGCAGATTTCAGCTCTGGCTCCTTTTACCCAAACAGTCCCTTTAAGAAGGTAACAGCGCCATTTTAACATTGGCCAGCTCACACAACCGTAGCTTTCCAACCCTTTCTTCCTCTCTTCCTTCTTACATATATACAGAGAGATACTGCTCTAGATACATATTTTGAAAGCCTACTGATTTAGATGAGCACAGACACAAAATCAATTCCTCAGCCTATGGTCTAACCACACCTTTGTATGGTTTATAGTGGAAAAGCCAGTAGTAAAATTAAAAGTGTTGTTAACTTCCAAATGGCACTTTCTGTTGTTTTATGTTTGGCATAACTGACCAAATGGGACATGTTCACTTTTAATGGTGGTTTTATTTATTTTTCCAACAGTATTTCTTTAATACTTTTTCCTTTTATATGACATATTAATACATAATTCAGTGGTTTTATGTCTCCCTGCACAGCCTGCATGATTTCTCGTGCTATTGAACAGTACTATTTATGACCAAATGGCCAAAATGTCTTTTTTTATGAATCTTTTCTGGTCATGGGTTTGCTTGTTTGTTCTTTTGTTTTCTTGACATTTTCTGAGCCTGCCAGAGTGCTTAGCTCCCCAATTTTCCTGTCTGAAACAGGTCACCCCAAAGGGTCAGAATTTGCATGTTTGCTAAGAAAAGTCCGCCAGTCTGACAGAGGTTGAAAATACAGCAGAAACATCAATGTTCACAGAGCTGTTATCAGTAAAGGTCCTCTTGCATTACTGTGACACATGATGGGCTGCACGTGAGCATGTGAGCCAGATGTCCCCATTAACTCTAAGAGCAGCAGCAGCTCCATTTCCTGTTCCCAAGACAGCCACCCCTAGGCTCCAGTCCACCTCAGTGTTGCTGTGCCACCTTCCTGGGCACTGAAACCAATGCAGCACTGCAGGCTGCAAAGCCCAGCTCAGTGGGGCAAGTGAAACCAAGAACCACCTCCTTTGTAAACATTTGTTTCAAGTATGTCCCACTTGGTTACCAGCATCTAGTGTGCACTTTATAATAGAGTAATTACTTTATCCATAGGTTAAGCACTCGCTGAATTCAATTGTTATATCACCATGCTGTCAGTACATGGTGTATATCCTTACATGCCATTTCTGGGTATGGATATTTTCCATCTGTACATTCTCCTCAGGCAATAGCAGAGGACATAGAGACCTCCATTAGCCCTTTGATGGACTACAGACATCCTGCTCGTTAGTCTATTATCTAACTGCTTATCAGTCACATTCTCAAGCTCTCATTATTTTACTTTCACACTGCTGTAATTAGCCTCTGTATTTTTTCAGGCGATCATAGTCTTGCTTCAGCCTATATGCAGAGATTATACAAAAAGGAAGCTCAAATATTAATGTCATAAATAGAAGCCTGTTAAAGGCAACCTGTAAAGGACTGTTGTTAAGAGAGGCTAAAAAGTTTATTTTAGTTGGGTTTATTTCCTTCAGGTATTGGCTGCCTCTCTTCCAAGTCCTGAACATTGCCAGGGAACAAATTCTGCTTGTCTACCCAGGGCAAATAATTTCAGGTAGCTGCTCACAAAAGGTGAGCAAGATTCAGTTGAGCTCAGACAAGGAAGACGTTTTCTTCCTTGTTCCATTTCTTGTGGTTATATTTTCTCTTTTTCCATAATTTTAAGGGATGGCCTCATATGTTGTTCTTCAGAACATTCCTTCCAATTTAGAGACAAAAAGGGGAATTATTTAGAAATAGTAGGGAGAAATCTGTCTATTACTTTCTCTGAGGGCTAAGTTTTCCTCCTCATAACCAAGCTTTTATGATAATAAATATGGTGCTGGAGAGTCCATTATGCCTTGAAAGGCCTGTAATGGTAATGACAAGTGTGAACATGAAAGTTGGATTTTAAGTACTGACAATGCAGGAAGAGTCACTGCCTTGAGATCTGACTCTGTCCACCAGCAATCCCTTTCACTTTTTTTTGTGAAACAGTGGAAAAACTAACAAGCAAAGTATGCCGCTGCTAAGGAACGGAATCATCATCAGCACTGTGAACTCACAGTAAACAAGAAACCCAGCAAATTAAGAGCAGCCATTACTTCACACGCACTGCTCCTGCAAGGAAACTGGGTCTTGTAAGTTTTTAGGGGCCCATTCCTAGTGTCTTGTGTCTTTCTTCCAGCTCTACTGACTTCTTTTGAAATAATTTCTGAGTTTTTCCAGGATCTCATGAGTTCCTAAGGACCAATTCTCAGAAGAGTTTTCCTCCCTCAGTCCAAACCACCTGCACCCTTCAGTGCATCACACTTTTGGTTCTCCTCACACCAGAGCTCATCCCAATTTACACAATTCTATATGCTGATATTTCACATATTTCCTTGTAAAATTGAAGCAACCTGCAACTCATTTCATCATCTGTTTCACCTTATTCAGTAATAAGCATCTGCCAGCACGGAGAACAAGATGTGGAATGTAGATAAAATCCTGAGATTAATTCTATTTCACCTCTCTGTATTTTAAGAAAATAAATCATATTTATTATTTCATTCATAAAATGCATCCTCCCTACCATGCTCATTGTTATCTTTCTATTGTTAATACTATTAAAGGCGGTGACGCATGCCTGGGCATTTCAGCTCCATGTTGCTCAAATTTTAAATGCTTTTTTAAAATGAAAACCACTTGCATAGCTATAATTGTGGTCTAACAGGGAGGTCTCCATTAAAATTATCACTTCCAGGGGTTTCATCAGACTGCCATAATTTGTCCCAGACTAAGCACAGCTGAAAGTACTCCTTTCCCCACACCAATACTATGCAGAAACAGAGCACTGGCCCCAGTGTATTACCCCTTCACATTCAGGATACAGCTAAAGAGCACTGGAAGTAGACCAGACATCAACCCCTGTAGTGTGATGCCCACTACCTCCCAGTCTAAGGTCACACTTTGGCCTCCCATAACTTTTCACAATTTGTCGTTTGAGAATTAAGACTTTGAAGCAAAGTTGCTGTGTCTTAGAAATTGAAAAGCCATGTTAAAACTTTAACAAAGGAGATTTCAGCTGTTGCCACAAATTACATGAAGAGAGAAGTATTGTTTTGCTAGTAATGACAGTAGTCCCCTGGCATTTCTCCTCCACAGGGTGCAGGACTGCTCCACTGAGAGACCTTAGCAGCACTCTGTATTTTACTGCAGGGATCAGTTGGCTCGACTGAGAGAGAAAAGCATCACCCAGGAATAAGAGAGGTGCCTTTTGCTATTACCATGAAAACCCACACACATTTGGCCAAGTTATAAACCACAGGTGGTCGCTAACTGTGTGTTCCTCATTTTCTGGATGCCTGACTTGAAACCCTGGGGGCTGATTTGCAAAGTGCTGAGTGCTGGAAGCTGTAATTGAAGTCTCTGGGAGCTGTGCTTTGAACATATATCGAGCTATAAAAACACTAAGTACTCTGAAACATCAAACTGGGGCCCCAAAACCAGTGGGTCCTTTGACCTTAATCTCCCTGTGACTCAGCTCCCCATCTGTAAAATGGGAATACTGTCACCTTCTTGTCTCACAGGGGTGCTGTGAATTTGAATCCACATGTGTCTATTAAGTACTCAAAACGTTCTGCTGAAAGCACAGCTGAAACACCCAAGAGCAAATCAATAATTTTGTATTCAGCACACTCTTTGGATGATACGAGGTAAATAAGGCCTGGGCCACACTTTGAATGATATGGCCAGATGCCTCTGAGCATCATGCAGTAGGGAAAAATAAATAAATTTAAACTCATGTAATTAAAGACTGTCTCATAATGTGTTTACACGGGGGACCAGAGTTGTGGTTATGTGGGCAACTTTAGCTTTGGCATTTCCAGAGCAAGAAAAATAACATTGCTACTGAGGGATGGTGTACAGTGAATTCTGACACTCAACACTGTGCAGGAGGTAGGTGGAAAGTGCAATGACAAATATATCTCAAAATGGGCAAGTTAAAGATCATTATTCAGGGGCAAAGCAGAGCTCGGACACAGTGGAATGAAAGATGCCTGCAGAGGCTTTCCTCACTGCCACTGCTTTAGGACACCACTCTAAATTACATAATCGTATATTTTGCCTTGGGAACTCTTGCCTCAGCACAGACCACATGTCTACAATATTTTGTTTGTATTCTTCTATGTACTTGCCTGGCTCTTATTTTGCTGAACATTATTCAGTCCCTGCTATGAAGGCAGAACTATTAACTTCTGTGTGAGTTCCTTATAGCTCTGGCACTAATTCACAGGTAATTTACTTCCATGGTACACAGAGGCAAGTCACAGGAATATTAACCTAAAAGGAACTGCTAATTTGGGACTCAATTTGATTTTTCAGAGGGGGTGGAAGGCTTTGTCAATCGATGCAATGGCTATTTGCTGGTAGCAGACAAGTCCTGAAACTCAAGGACCTGAGGTGCTTTTCCAGGTGCTCTGGAGCAGGGAAGGAGGCATTTGCTGTGATGGACAGAGATAACTGTATTTAGCGACACACCGTAAGACCACCTGCTCTAATCTATCCAACCTCTCCCACACAATCCCTCTCTGTTCACCAAGGTCCTTCCTTCCTTAGGCATTTAAACACAGGTAATTAATTCCTGTCTGGCAAGCCAAGTCCACAGCTCCATCCCCTGTGTATTCTTCAAAACCTGCCTGATCCCACACGTGCTGCCCCAGCCCCCTTTCTCAGCAGCATTTCAGCTCCTTTGAGCTCTTGTCTCAGCCTTCCTGTCCCCTCCAACTTTATTTTTCCTCTCCTTAAGACATCTTCCTGTCTCCTGAGAAATGTTTATTGAGTGTTGCAGATTTTCAAAAACAGAAGAATTTGGCTAAATTTGTCAAAGCAGAGAGAAAGATGCAGAAGATATCCCTCTAAAAACAATGTAAGACCCATCTTAAAATACTGTCTTTCCATCTTGGCTGGTCTTTGCAAAGAAGAGATGCTAGAATTTAGCATGTAATTTTCCCTTAACCCTGCTAAAATTTGTTTTTCCTGAGAATGATGAACTTCACTCTGCAGCAGGCACCCAGCAGAGAAAATTTTAATCCATTTCCCAAAATCAAGGTTTGGGGAATAAAAGTAAACATATTCCATAAAATAAGAAGAAAAAAAAAGGAATGTAAGAAAAAGCCTATGCCTTCAATAAGGAGAGCTAAGTAGAGATTACAGCCTCACAGTTACCTGTGTGATAGAACACTACAAGTCTCAACTGTGCTGTAAAAAGCACTTTTTTAAAGACACTTTTTTGGGGGTCATGTCATAGGTGTGTTGTGTATCAGAAACATCGCACTGCACCCTATGAACAGATCCAGTTTCCTCACTGAGCTTTGGCATTTTATTGGTGGGCATGGATCATCCTGAATATGGTAAAGGGTGAAAGAAATTGTCTCTTCTGTAAGCAGCTGAGAAAAAAAAAGAAAATAAGAAAGAAAAAAAATATCAAGGAGGCATGGAATAAAGTTTCATTGGTATGTTTAATGTAGCCAGGCAGCAGGATTCAATGGAGGGCAATACCAATGTTTTGCCCCATGGTAAAGTGATCACACCTGGAATCTTCCTGAATATATGCCTGAATATTACACTGTATTTTACAGCATCTCTATATGTTCTGTTGGCTTAAAAACAAAATTTAAAAAAGGACCTCATTATTAACTCAGCTTGTGCTCCAGAGGTGATTGTGATCCATATTCTGTTCTGACAGCAGTATAACACTAGCAAAGTACTTAAGAATAATTAAAGTAGAGGGGAGGAAAAGAAAGTCCAAAGTGTTTTCTTTTTCACACAATGGATAAAAGAGCCGTGTGAAACCACACAGGGTTAAAAAAGTCCATGTAAAACTTCCTGTTCTGTTCTGGTCTATGAGGAGAAGTCAAGCATTATCTCATCCTTGTTTAAATTTGTCTTTACATTTCACATTTTGTGGGAAAGACTGCCTTCAGATCTCAAAGGGAAAGCCCACTAAACTGTAGATCCCCAAGGCAGCCAGTCCCTTGTGGCCTTTGCACACGGGCACAGACCCAGCCAGTCTCCAGCCTCTGCCACTAACTGGCCACAGGCAAGTCTGCTTGGCCCACCAAAGAGGTGGGAAATTACTAGGACCTGGAAGTTTGAGGATCAGTCCTGATACTTCCAGCCACATAAGAAATACTTCATGTGATATCAGTTTATATTCTGAGCAATTACACTCAATCACAAGGTGGTGGCTGCCTAGGTTAGATGTCCATTAATCCCAGCCCTGGCTTTTCCTTATTCAAGCTCTGTGCTCACTTGTCATGGCCATTTCTTGGGGGAAGATTTGGGCTCACATCAGTGGCTTGGCTGCCAGTACATCACCTGCACTGGTTGTTTACAAGTGATAAACGGTTCAGGTGGTCAAAGGGGAAATACAGTTGAAAGACAGAAGGCAGAGAAGGAACAGCTTGTCATTTCTGCATTGTGTGATGTGACGGCAGAGAGAGAAATAGTTAAACCCCACAACAGATTACTAAGTCAGTTTTTCCATCCTTCTGCTACCTTATTTTTTGCCTTTATTAAGCTGGCTATTTACCCCAGTTTTTTTCTGCTTGCACATTCCTAAGTGATGCCTTATCAGCATTCTACTACTTATCCAAGTTACAGAAGTCTCACTGCTCTGGGGCTTGTTAGATAGGGGACAGAAAGGAAAGGAGCTTAAAGACAAGCTCAGTGCAAAATGAGTGGATGCTTTGAGTAATCATTTCCTCACCTTGTGGAAAACAGTCACCCCTTTACCCTCCAAATTCATGTCAAAATTTAACCTTGCAAATGAAGACTTCACAGAAGAAAAAGCACTTAAATAGCCAACTGTTTTGATGCTTCACTTCTGCAGAAATGAGCTGTTGTCTTTGATGTATTTATTATACCACGTGCCTTCTAAATCACAGAGCAGTATTAACATCTAGCTTTTGCCATAAATTATAAACATCTAAGTAATTTTCCTGAATTTTACAAGTGAAAATGTCACCATCTCAATAACTGTCTTTAGCATGTATACTATGGTATATATTTAATTTCCCCCCACCCCCTAAAAAGAAAGATCAAGCACTTAAAACCATTGGAACAAAAATGAGCTGCTATTAACATTATGGTCAGACTAAGTAGAAGTTTGTGATATTAGATGCCATTCCCCTTACCCCATCCCCCACTCATGCCACACAGAGGTGATATTTGTCTTGCAACAAAAAAAAAAAAAAAAGGAAAAAAAGGAGGGAAGGAAACACCGCATCTTTGAGACAAATTTTACGACACTCTGAATGATATGTGCGCTTTTTATGTTTATGAAACCACCATCTAGCAAAAAATAGCTGCCTAATATTTTGACACGAAGGTCATTTGAAAGTTTTACTGCCTGCAAGCCCGATCCATTTTGTTGACAAAAGGCTCTCTCAGGGCTCTTTAAGGTGTCCCAGCCTGCTCGACTTTCTCTCTGTCTAGCATTTCTATTTCCCCTCCTCACCCCCCTCCCACCAGACTAATTACCAGCTCATTAAGGCTGTCCTAATGAATTATGTTACAGCATTAAGAAAGGGCTTGGAATAAATGCTCATTTAGGTATGGGAGGAGGGACAGAGAGATTACTACTTGTGTCAACCTTGCCAGCTGAAGCTAACTTGATCTGACCACACTCAACCCCCAGACCTCCTGCCTCCCCCCCACAAAATCATAAATATTTCAGCTGAAATGAATTTTAGATTGATATAAACATGCTCTTGGGAGGAATTGGCTTCCTAATGCCACAGAAAGAGAAATGCTCAGGAAGGTTATACTGTGTGCACATTGAGCTTGTGCTCCATGAGCTGTGCTGCCTGCACCTGCAAAAGGCTGAGCAGTAACAGGGGGTGTGGAATGCTCTCCCCTTGCTCAGCGCTGCCAGGCAGAAAGGCAAAGGCACCCAGTGCTGAACAGTACTTATTTATTAAAGGCACTTCTGCTATATCTGGGATAACTTATGAAGGAAGCTAGGCAGAACAGCTTATGTTTAAGATCACTCCACACTGCAGAGTGAAATTGTTCCCATTTCTTATGCAGACAGTAGCATTGGCTCCACAAAGAATTCCATGACCCAGCCAAAACTGGGATCTGCAAAGGTGAGTGACAGCGTCCAGCTCTGACCTGTGAACTAGATTCTTAACATGATGCTTTCTCAGCCAGAGCTTTATCAGACTCCTCACCATTTTCTATATTCAGCTTAGACATTTGAAGTGCTAACATGCCAATGTTCCATTTTTGAATGGCAAATCTTGTATTTTATTATTATCTTGCTATTCTTCTCCTCCTTGGCTGTATATATCAGTACCTGGGCTTTGGCTCTGGCTCTCCTGAGGGATTTTTATGGTCTGCAACACCCCCTCATGCATGCTGACTTTTCTCCTCCTTGATTTTTTTGATGCAAGTAGCTGTAAGTGATTGCAGAAGAACATTATGTTTCAAATAGGCCTGAATTTCCTCAAAATGCATTGCCAAGATTAGTTTTCACTATGTGCACGTGAAACATATTCCAACTGTGGTCAAAGCAGCAATGTGCTCACATTAAAATAAGACAGCTGAACATGAGAGAGATAAGAAATTATTCTATTCTCTTGGAATCATCTGCTTTTTGAGAGCTCTAATTACTTTCAGATTTTGGCAAAGAATCATTAAAAGTAGATCAGTTAATACAGTGCCCTCTATTACTGTGCTTCTAGGTTACTTTGTTTTCCATACGCTTCACCAGAAGGAGTCACAGACATCAGAAAATGGTCATTTTTAAGAAATCCTTCAGCTTTGCCATATTGCATTTTTAATGGCTTCATTAGCACCCAGCAAGAGTAAATATACTTGCAAACCTATGAGCTGACATTTCCACACAGACCTCAAAACCTTTTTAGCTGTAAAGGCAATAATTTAAGCTGTCTCTTGGAATAAGAGGCCACACAAATTCAGAGCTTTCGTACTTTAGAACGTGTCAATAACTGGCTACACTTTAGGAATAATTAAACTGGCTTTAAGCAGCATCTACACCTAAGGTCAGTTTCAGGATAGAAGTGGACTGTAACACTTTTATTTCTTTTTAAAATACATACACCCTCCAGGATTTAGGAGATGCCACAAGCTAACATTTATTTTATGCCCATTCATCACCTTCAAATCATAAAAATTAATAGTAATTGCAGGAAAACTTGTGCATACAGCTCCTTGCATGACACAGTATATACATTGTACAAACAAAAAATATTAGACAGGCACTCTAAGAGACAACCTAGCAGCCAAGCACTAGATTATTCTTATCACACTTTTGCAGTAAAGCAGGAGAGAGAAGGCAAGCACATATATGGGAATTTCTGCCAGAGCAGCAGATGACAGAGCTGTTACAGGACACATAAAAAAATAAGTAAATTTTCCTTTCCCCAAAACTCCCCTTCCTCATCCCAAGTTTCTTGACTTTTTTTCTTCTTAAATTTTGGTCCTGTTTGGACTATTTATTTTTTCCTTTCTTCTCCTTTAAAAAGACAAAAAAGCAGCTGGTATGCATGGGGAGGAGGGGGGAAGGGAGAAATGGCCCTTCTCCCCCTTTGGGAGTAGATGCAGCATGCCAGCGGTGTGACAGAAGCCATCCTGCCCCTGGCAGCAGGGCTGGCGGGTGAATTGGGCGGCCACGATATCAGCCGGGGCCATCGGCACGTCCCGCTGCCTATCAGCGCTGTGCCTGGCAGCTGGGGAGATACATTTAGATAAAGCAGCCAGCAATCGTTGATAACAAGTCCCTCAAATGTCAGGCGGCACAAAGGGCAGCATTGATTGCTGCTGTACAGCCCGCCTTTCCTTTTCTTTGGTGCTCTATTTTCCCCCCTCTTTTTAATATAGCAAAGACTCTGGCTGGGATAATCTGCCTGCAGAAAAGGCCATTGTGCTGCTACATGTATTGTATTATTCACTAAATAGAATTTATCGATGTTTTTCTGATTCCCTTTCCTTTCTCCTCCCCTTCCCCTCCATCCCCTTGTTGCTACCTACTCGCTTCTTCACAGAGGTGGGCCTGATCCGGCAAAGGACAGACACCGAGTCCTAGATGAGACATATGGGCTCTTTGAAATCTATGGTATAGATTTCCCCCTCACTCCCACGGCTTTGGATGGATGCCCAAAGCTAACACTCATTTCAGCTTTCAATTGTTTCTGACACAGAACTGACATGGTTGACATTTTGGGGCCATTTCATTCCAGAAGTTGCACACCAATTTGAAAATTAAAAGTATTTTGAGTATCAGGCATTCAATATGTTCTCTCTTTGAGCTACCCAGTTGAGCCCTGGCAACCTACCAAGCTCAGAGTCAACTCGTGGAGATTTGCTACCACATTTGGCAGAGGCTGCTGCCCCAGCAAGAGACACCCCACCTTCTGCCATGAGAATGAAATAGGACTTTGCAGCAAGAAGCAGCACCGGCATAAAACACACAACATAAAGGAACACAATGAAGGTGCATTTGATGCCTCTGGTGGTTCTCTTCAATTTTTCACCCTCAGCCTCTCTTTCCAGAAAATTAATGTATTGCCTGCTCCCACATGCCAGCCTTGGGCTGCAGGAGCCATCCACTTAGTGTTTACAAAGCAGAAGTCACCAGCAGGTTCCTAGAAGGTCAAGCAGTGACATTTCCAGCCCGTTGTTCAGGACTGTCCTTCACCACAGTTTCTTTCCTCTTGATGCCTGAGAGAGGTAAAAAAGGGACCCAGCCCTCAGGCATGCTCACTGCATTCACATCAACACACTCCCCCCTCCTATCTTTTAAACTGATGTGAATTTAAAGCCAAATCTTTGGTTCAGTAATGAACAAGCTGTTCCCAGCTATTAAAAAAAAAAATTACAATCCCCAAGATTTTATAATCATTTTAATTATTATAATTTTAGACTTCATACTTCACCAATAATAGGGCTCAAACAAAAAGTGTGGAGTCCCTAGAGAGATAAAATGACAATGGGTTTTGTCTCATATGCTTGCTATAATTACAACTATTTGATCTGATGCAGTTTTACAATTTTATATTTTCAGCTTTGGTGTTTCAAATGTAAACCCCTCTGAGGATCCTTCTGAAGGCCTGGAGGATTGTATCTCTCCCTGCACAGAAGCATTTCTTATACTCTCCTGTCTCATGCAGGGATGAGGAGTTGGAAAACATCCACCTCAAGCCACCACAGAGGTGACCACAGCCACAAACAGCATTCCCAGGCAGCAGCTGCTCTGCAGGGAAAGCAGGATGCTCCCTGGGAAGGTGCTCAGCACTAACAGCTTTAGCAGCTCCTGAAAGCCAAGTGTGCAGGATGAGTCCCCAGGGGGATGATGATATGGGCAGGACCGTGACACGGCGCACCTGGACTTTCCTTGCAACAAGGAACAACATCTTGTTTCCCATTTACCAGGGTAAGGCAACATGATGTCTGCCCTCTGTCAGACCAGAGGTCTGCCTCGCCAGACTCTGACAACAGCAGCAGCAGCTGCCTGGGGACAAGCACAGGTATCATGGTATGGTTGGAAGCTCAGAGGCAGGACCAGACTTGCACTTCTGTGCTCTCTTCTCCCCCCTATCCAGAAATTGCACTTGCAGCTCTGTTTAGAGCTTTGTAGCAGCTCTTAGTAGTTTTTTCCTACTCTGTATTTGTCTTACCCTTTTTGAAACCAGTTTTACAGTGCAAGTAAAGTTAAGCATTTCCCTTTATAGAAATAAACACTATTTTGATATAGGGAAAGAAGGTTGGCAGGAAAAAGAATTATATTCCCCACGGAAATGAGGGTTGGCAGTTCCTGCAGCATAGTGATCTCTTATACTTTTTCCTTCAAGTCTGGAAATGAAGGGGACAGGAGAGAGTTTGTCTTTTCAGACACAGTTTCTTTGATCAGCGTCATTCACTCTGGAGAATGGAATATTGAATTCCTTTTGCAGTCAGCCTGTACTTAAGCACTTTTGAGTCTGGCTGCAGTTTGTGGACTTTGTGAAACATGAGTATCCCTCCTACCTCTCCTCTGCCTTTCTTCCCTGACATAGGGATTTTCAAAGGGCATCATACTGCTTGACCTGAGAAATGGGGTGTTCTAAAATGTCCTTGGCCATTGCTCACATACACAAGGCCATGCTGGGAAATTGGGCAGAAATTGGCCATTACTCTTAGATTGGAGGGCTGCATTCTCACCCCAAGTTCATGGGTAGAAGATGCAGGAGGTGGAATTCATAGCCATGGATGGCCCAAGTATAAATTTAGGTGCAGCCTCCACTACTAGAGTACAAGGACCTGAAGCAAAAATAACCAACCAAACAAACAAAAAACCCCACCAAACCACCCTTTAAAAAATCTATTAAGCTCTTAGGATACAATTTTTGTCAAGGGACAGTACTTCCAATTATACTGGATGTCTGTTAATGCTGATATAACCAAGTCTGCCAGGTTTTCCATTGCAAACCACAAATTTCAGGAGTGTGTAAAACTGCTATGCAAATGCATAGCCTGCAGTGAAACTTGGCAGATAAAGCTTCAGCTGGATAAAGGTTTTACAATAATCTTTGTTTAAAACAAAGTTAATTAAATTTGGGTTTAAGCAGAGTTTCAACCATTTTTAAGTTACAGAATAATGCCAGGACTTAATTGTACCTTTTATCTGAAGATCTTTAAGTACTGAGGCATCACATAAGCTGCACAGCACAGTGAGGAAGTTCATTCCCCCTTCCATTGAATCCAGAGCAGGACCAGCAAGGAGCTGGACTGGGTCTCCCTCAAACAGGCTGCTCATGCCTCTTCGTGCTACTCTGCAATATCCAGCTGTTTCAGCAGCCACTGCAGACAGAGAGCAGGGAGTGCAGAATCAACACTGTGGGGGTTCTGATCACTAATTCCTCTCCAGCCATCCTGCCCCAAGGCACACCACCCCCTCCATCAGGAAGTGTTGCTACCTATTCACTGTATGACGAACCCCTGCTCTGCATAGTTCTATTTTGCCCAGGTGAAACAGAGCACGTGATAAATCAAATCGAGTGAATTTAAATGTCTCTTAAATTGCACAGTAAATTAAAGACACACACCCCCAAAAAAAAAAAAAAAAAAAAAAAGAGAGAAAAAAATAGGAACACAGTGATGTTGAGAGTATTAGTCAACTTTTTATTAGGGAGGGAGATATGGCTCCAGAGGCTCTCATTTTAAAATATATCTGTTCCCCAAACTGAAATGCTAATCAGTTCATCCATACTGCAGACTAATTACTTTTGGTATTTTGTATTGCAGCAAGGACAGGGAGGCAACAAAATGTATTTGGTCTACTCAAGAGTGGCTACTCTGCTACATACAACATAGAAAAATTACTATGTTTTATCAAAGTGTTTAATTGCTTTAAGAAATTGAACTAAAAAAAAAAATCATTTCGTGCCAAGGGTGAAAAAATGCTCCCAAGACAGGATGGTTTCTAGCAGTACTTAGCACTAAGTCTTATAAGGACAGATCCATCTTCTCCCCATTCTATAGCCAAAAAACTAAAACTGATTTTGGTTTGTCTTAACTCAAGGACCTAACAAGTGCAGATTTCAGTTCAAGCTGACCCCAGCCCCATCTCCTTGTGTACAGCTAGCACTTGCTTGTTATCTGACAGCAGGAACAAATAGTCTGTTGAACCTTTTCCTCTGGATGAAAGACCACAGCCATGAGAAAACCACATGGATACAGCAGAGTTTAAAATATCTATGTTTGCTTATCAAACAAAGAGAAGATAAACACAGCACAGAAATTCTGCTTCTCAGGCAAGATCCCAGTGGCCCTCCTGATAGTACAAAACTACTCCAAAAATCTCCCTGGGGCTGCAAGCCTTTTGCACACACACCACCCAACAAAAGCCACACAAGCACCACTCAGCAAATATTGGATTATCTTGAATTTGTGCAGCTCCTTGCTAGTTTTAAATCACGCTTTATCCATGATTCAACTTTCCCTCGCCAACAAAGGCTGAAACAGGCCACTGCGCACCAGTTCCTTTCATGACATAAATTGAGCAAATTTAGGTAGGGCAGTGCTTTGAGAGCAGCTATTTTGTGCCATCAGGAAAACTGTCTGATGATGTTCAATAGGCATGGAAATCAGCAGTGCCTCTGCCAGGACCTGGCCTGTGAGAAGCTCAAAGAGACTCTTTACTTAGACTTATGTAATCACAGTAGGGGAAACTCTTTGACAAATTTTCACCTGTATTAAACCAGGGCAGAGCCTATTCCTTTGTGTGTGGGATGGGGGCATCAATCTGGGAGTGCTGATGCTGGCTTGCACAGTTGTGCACTGGTTCCCAGCTGGGACCTCCTAGCATTATAACACAAAAACTCTGCCCTAACCCCAGCAACCTGTCATTGAGCATCCAGAAGTGCTTGTATGATCGAGAACTTGGGCTCATTGCTCTCTGACACCTTTTGCAGTTATCTCAAAACTCCCATTGCATTTACTATTTGGTTGCATTTTTACCTGTGCCCTCTCTTTAATTGTTTCCAGGCATTGTACCATAGCAGGGAAAAAGGTTTGTTGAAGAATACGGTCCTGACAATACGATGCAAAAAGGGCTCTAGGTTCCTGAGCTACTGGAAGGAGGGTAGAAAGTTTTGAAAGACACCAGTTCCAAAGGCCCCATTGATAATACAGAGCAACAGCTAGAGGAGCTCACATTTTGTTGAGTCTCTGTGGAGTCCTACTGCCAAACCTTGCAAATAGCAGCAGTGACAGGTACTGAAGTACTGACACAGCCAGTGCTAGTCTCAGAGGTCCAGGGATGGTGGAGTGTTACTTTCCCCAAAATCCATTTACCACTCACTCCCACTGTAGGGTGCCCCCATCTGAGATCTCCAACACAAGAGAGTGTCTGCCTACCTCTGCTTCTCATTGCTCCAGTAAAACCATTCTAGGTATTTCTTAATCTCAGAGGTGAATTTCAGTTTCTGGCCTTATGTCTAGGGCTGGGCACAGAGGACAGCGAGTGGAGCTGTGCATGATTTACTGGAAGCCCTGCAAAAGAGTCTCACACAGATCCCATCACAGACCACCTTACACAAAACAAACCCACAACTCATTCAGCACAACTTCTACGGCTCAAAGACATGCAATCCAGAAGTTCCTTCTCTTTGTAAATACTCAAAAGACATATGCTGTGAGGCCACTTGTAGACTCAAAACATATTAACATGTTCAAAATGCTAATACAAAAGGACAGGGAGGTACTCAGCAACTTCTCATTTTTGTCTTTAGCCATGTGGGGCTAAAGAGAATGACCACAAGAAAAGAGGTACTGAAGTAATCCAGAGTACAGTTCTGAAAAGTTGTTTAAAAGTATTATTTATGGTCTAAAATTATGTTGGGTCTCAGCAGTAAGAAAAAAAAAAGAAAATCCATATCTCTATGGATTATTAAGGTTAGCAATTGAGTAAGAAGAAATGGGGAATTATTAAATACTTAACTGGTCAAAGTAGAGTGTGGGAAACTTGAAAGGAAGAAAATCCTTTTTCCTCGCCTAGGAGAGGGATGAAGTAGCAAAGGGAGGAAAAGCAAGGCAGCAAGCTAGCTCACTGGGGAGGTTTGTAACCACAGAGAACCCAGAATCAGGCTAGGTTTCCACGTACTTACATGGGATTTTTACTTGGGTGGAGGGAATGCATGAATTTTAGAACCATTTTCTAGTTCTTTATACTGCTCTGGTGCATAAGGTTGCTACAGTGTCTTTGCAATGACAGCTGGCTAGGGTTTTCCCTCACATGTCTGCTTGCAGCACCATTTGAGTAGCTGTCACCCTCTTCATCACTGCAAGGGAACAAATGCCTTCCCAGCCAAGCAGGGATCTGACATTCTATTTCTGTCTCTCTCCTCTGCAGGAGAAGTGCTAGGTATCAGAAACAAGGCACTAAGATCAATTGTATCAAGTCATTAAAAAAAAAAAAAGCCCTCCCACAGAAAATAAACATTCAGAAATTAAAAATTGCAGGAATGTTTAACAATACACACACACAAAGAATGATCCATTTTGAGTGGCTTATAATAAGTTGGTAAAAATGGTGATGTTTGCAGAGAGACAATGCTTTCATAAATATATATTATGTGTAAAAGAAGTTAATTTTTCATTTCTAATCAGGGCTGACTTGTAAAGCAGTCTGCATGCTTCTGTGTCTTACAGCCTCCTCCTGAATCCGATACCTAATCCGAGTCTCAAAAGCAGAGAGGCAGAATGTCAGCAATCCAGGTAAAAATGTAAAAAGCAGCAGCAACTCTTGCCTGTGGCATTGTAAAAGTCAAACCACTGTAGCAGATCCTACCACCTAATGAGCAGGAAGAAGGGGAGCTCTCACATCCGAGATGCAGGCTTCCTTAAAAGATTTGGCATCAAGGCTGCAGCTTGAAGGCAAGAATTCACTCTCATCCCCCCTCAAGCAACTGGATGAAGCCAAGCTTTGAATGTCAGGCCCTGTCATTGCAGGCACAGCACAAATACCCTGCAGTAATGCCACCACCAAGGCAGCACTCAGTTGTCAGAGCACCAGCAGCACAATTCATAAGAAAACCAGCAAATGCGACAGTGCTCGAATACGAATCTTAAAGCAGAAACTGCAATCAACTGAGAACACTCAAGACTGAGAAAAATAACAGTTTGCAGGGGACTTTTCAGTGCTGTGGCAGTAACTCAGAGTTGGATGCCATGAAAGCAAAGGGCCCTGCCCAGGCTGCAGAAGGCCTGGCGAGGCTGGACTGTCAAACAGCCACTCAATCAGCAGCAACATGGCCAGCGCTGCTCTGTGATCAGTTCCGCCCACACAGACAGACAGGCTCAAACACAAGCTTCTTAGACACTTTAGGACAAGATTTCTCTCAGGTAACTCTGACTATATAAAGGGTAAGCATAAGGTGTATATATAGGGTATCAAAGTTATATAAAGGGTAGGAATAAACAAGTTATCCAAAGTTTTCTCTGTAACAGGGAAAATCACCTTTGGATGGCAACTGTCTTGCTCATTTTAAAAGTCCTTCTAAAAAGGGCCAAGTTACCCTCATGGGATACCCCTCTTCTAGCTATGGTGGGTACCTAGACAACTGGCTTAAGCCTGATGGCTATGTTTTTAATTGCAAAAGCTCTTTTAGAAGATTCTAAGCCAAATTATTGAGCTTATGTTCTGACTGGACTTTCTCCTTCAAATACAACTCACAAACTGGTTTCCTTAATGCAAACATCCAACAGAAAAGAATTTTAAAAAAACTTAAAAAGGAGAAAAAAATCATGCAAAACTATAGAAAAAACAATTATAAGAAAAAAAGATAGTCTTACTTGAAGTTCAGTAGAGATTCACTTTTCTGCTTTTTAGTTCTTTTCTTGTACTGGTAAATTGGAAATTGGGCTCCTATGTTCTATGCAGTTTTCTAGCACTTCGTGTGGAACAAACCAGCTCCACACATCAGACATCTAACATATGTTGTTTACATAACGCTTTCAGCTGTGTTGCTACTCTCTCTGAACTCAACAGTTCCCCAAAATTTGGGATCTTGCAAATTGTTCTATTAGGAAGAAGCATTTGGCAGTAGAGCCTCGTATCTATTACAGAAACTCTGCTCTCTGACAAGGAACACTAAGACCCATTTGCCAGGTTTGAGGGTGTCACACGACAGGAGATCTCATCTTCACTGGCATCTTTCTATCAGCACACAAAGACTCTCTCTTCTAATCTGTTCAGGATTACTCAAGATAGCTGTGCTCAAAGCTTTCCTTTATGTCTTTTCCCCCATCATTTCCGAGGCTTGCTCAGTGGCTCTTCTGTATCATGGATACCTGAAGGGTCCAGGTTCCAGGTTCCTCTGGCCTGGGCAGTAATATGCATATAGAAAATTATCTGAAGAGCATTACTATGCCCCAAAGGGTTTAACCCCTTGTACTACTTGAAAAGTAGGACAGCAGTTGTCCCTAAACTCAAAATAGAGCTATCATTGGGTCATGCTATAATCTGAGGCTGTGATATCAGAAACTTTTTTTAGTGCACACATGTGTATGACCACAGATTGGGCCAAGATAAAGTGGAACCTCTGGATCACTGTAATGAATAAAACAATAACAAATAATATTAGCAGGACCTTTCTAATTTCCTTTCTATCAATTCTAATGTATATTACCAAGACACACATCAGAATAATGTAAAAGAGCTGGGCCATATTTAAATTAAATGCTTTTGGACTCATGTCCTGTTACCTTCTGCATCTAGAATACGTAATGAGAAGATCATGTACAGCACTATCTCCAGCTTCTCGTCATCTTCCCCTGTGAGCATACTCACAGGGTTACTCATGTCATTGTTATGAAGTCATTAAAGCCACGTGGTACACAGAGGCAGCCTGCTTCTATTTCTGGTCCAGCTCAACACTGTGGGGAAAGCACCATCCTTTCCTAAGTGCAGTCAGGCTCCCATGGAAACTATGCTGCTGTTATCTTGGATTTGCCCTCTTTGAGCAGCAAGTCCCCAGTGGCCACTTTTGGAGCCCTTAAAGGTGTATTTGCCATCTTTTTAGGAAACTGCCTGGGTAAAACATAAGAGCCTGTCTGGGTAGAACAGGCCTTTGTCCTCAGCACTAGAGCTCTGAAATCAAAACAAAAGCCAAGGTCCTCAATGAAACAAGTCCAAAAAGGTGGAGGGAGTTCTCCTGATCATGCTTGAACCACTCACATCCAGCACACACTACTCTGAAAAGTACATCTAGAAGATACTTTCACCCTGGCTAAATCCAGTGTTTCTCATCTGCAATACCAGATTGAACTGCTAAAGCAAGATTGCAAACAACAGGAGAAAGGGGATTAAAGGGTGAAGAAAGATCCTCTCTACTTGTCAAAACAAAACAGGAATCTTATTAGCATTTAAATGAACAGACTATATGGATGGTGAAATCCTTATGAACTGTTGTGCAATAGACAGAAGTGAATCTTGACCCTCATTACCAAAAGCCACCCTTCATGTGACAGGGTGTTTGTGAAGCCAGAGAAGCAGATGTTCTCCAGACCAACATATCTTCTCTCTGTCTGCCTGCAATCAAGAGAGCCTAGACTTAGTGACCCAAATGATTTTTGCTGCTTTTATTTTCCTTAATAAATAACATTAATATTAATACAATGGCAATGACAAAATAAAACAAAACAAAAAAATCCATAAACCTGGAGCAGGACACCAGCATAGCAGTGAGCTGCACAGGTCAGCACCCTGCAGTGATCAGTAATCTGCCTATTTTGTATCTGAACGGATAACAAATACCACAGCCTGAATAACCACCACATGCCTACAGAACTCCTACTGCCACGAGAAGGGTTGTCACATGCATGGGGTTGTCATGTGCTGCCAGCAGCAGTGCCACTGACATCTCTGCTTAATGCTTGTATCCCAGTTTTGTTCCTCCTCACCAAAGCACAGCAGGACTCAACCCTGCACCCCAGCCCTTCTCCAGCCTGGCAGCTGCACCACTGGGGAGCAGGGAGGAAGAGAAAGGCTCTTCCTGGCTTATGAGGAAAACTCTACCAAGGAAGAGAGGCAGTAGAGGGCACTGCCTTCAAGGAGAGGAAGACAATGAGGCAGGCTTGGGAGATGAGCTACATCTGTTCAAACTGAAGTTAATTCCAGCATGGGCTGCATTATGCAGGGGATGAGCACAGAGATACCATGGTGGTCTTCAAATCTGGACAGACACCTTCAAGTTTCAAGATATCTCTTCATAGCACAAGCTGTTGACCCACGGAGGCAGCTTCTCCAGTGACATAATGATGAGCAACATTCTTGCTGGAGCCATCCCCACACTTCCTTCTACTTCCCTCACTAGGTCTGGCAAATGGATGTGGGCATACTTCTGTGGCACTGCCACCTCATTATATCATTATTATATCATTAATCTAGTGCTCTAATCACAACTGCAGCTGAAGACTTGCATAAACATCTTTCATGTTCCTTGTTTCTATCCTAGAAAGTTTTTAAGCTCTCAGGAAGAAGAGCTGAAAACATGAAATGAATACACATCAAACTGTGAAGCATAGAGAAAAAAAAAACTCTGAAAAAAAGTCATGACTTCTCAGCTCAGCAGGTATGCTAAGGGCACAGCTGAGGTTGGCAGTCTAAGAGGCCTTTGTCGATGGGATGTGAGATCCATGCACAAACTTTACAAAAAATTTGTGTGTACCAGTGACTGCAGGGGAACTGTAATTAGTCACAGGCAATGACAACAAAACTTCTCCTGAGAGAGCAACATCAAAACTCACAGGTCTGAATAAAGTTAGAAATAAAAATAAAAACAACATCAGCCATGATGAGAGAGAATATAATTGCTCATCCAAACACAATCCTGACCCTTCTTCTTGAAGACAAGCTTCAGGTATCTCTGCTAATGTTCCTGCCCAGCAAGAAGGTGATGCCTTAGGATTTAGCTTTTATATTTTTCAGATCTGTACTGCTTTAGTGTATAACTCAAACTCTGTAGCCTGTCAGCCACTGTTCTCCCATTTTGTTCAGACGAAACAATTCCTCTCTAGACCTGAAACTCAAGGACAACTTATTGTCTCAGGCCCCAAGAGATGTAAACAACAGTGAATTGGGGGGGGCAAACTTGGAGTAAATTACTTCATTACCTGACGCTGTAATTGGAGGCTTAACTCCAATATGCAAATGGACCAAACTTATAACTGTGTGAAAAACTCGAGACCATCATTTATCTTGGGTGTAGCCCCCCGGAGGCTTTTGACTGCCCCCGGTGTACCTATTGAAGACCTTCAATAAATACCTGCTTTTATTCTCTTAACTTTGTCTAGCCTCTGTTTTAGGTAGCCACTCCAAGGCATCAAAGCGAGCCTCTGTCTCTCCAAGCAAGCTCTCTTGAGCAACTTGCTCATAAGGATTCAGCTGCCAATTAAAAAATAAAATTAAAAAACTCCTTGTTTTTGTGTGTTGTTAAGAACTTTTAACTTATACAAGCCAGTTCAAAAAGTACAAATGAGCCATTTTCACAGTCATGTTTCAGAGGGGAAGGAAATAAACATGACTGCAAAGCCACCAGCTCCAGTTCCTCCCCTAATGCTCCAGTGGGACCAGAGAGAGAAGCCACCACAAAAGAGCTCAGCTCATTAACAACAGGAATAGTAAGAGCCCCAGAAATCTCAGTTTCATTTGTAAAGGAGTGAGCACAGCTCTGACATGGATGCAGCCACCTGAGTGTAACTAACGTCAGCATAACCTCAATCTCTAGAGCTGCATTGACTTACTGTAAAGATATACTACACCTCAGCTTCACAACAATGGCACACTTTCAGCATTTACCCTCTGCTTCTTTTCCACAATATTTACTGACTCCACACAGTGTAAAATCAGAGACTGAAACAAAAACCTTCGCTCAAAGTAATTGTTGGGGATGTGCCTATTGGATACCAGTGGACAGAGCTGATGCGCAAAACCCAAAGTTTCAGAATGTCTAGTCATTTTTTTGACAATTAATGATCAAAAGCTCCAATTTCATTATTATTTATTTTAATAAAAATTAGGTTTGCGCCTTTAACTTATCTACAAAACCTTATTGTCAGTGTGCCAGCCATTTAATATCTGAATTCCCAACATCATCTGCTGTACTTTTGAACCTGAATAATACTGTATATCCTAGATCACCACTTGAATTGCTTTTCAGAAACAAAAAAGTACAAAATGTAAAGTTATACAAAACAACAGAGAATTCATCTAAGCAGTCACCAACCAGTTGAAGACCAACCACATTCTCATGTGAGTGATAAGAGTGAGGATTTTATTCAAATTGCATCTAGAGAAACCCAATCTACGTGGTCCTCATGGGATACTTTCATGCAAGTCCTAATATTGCAAAGCCAGGTGATTACTGCAACCAAAAAGTTGGAGGACTGTAAATGGTGCGTTGAAGTCTACAGAAACCCCAAACTTTCTGTTCTGAAGGAAAGGAGCAGAAATGAGAGTCAGTAACTGCTGGGCATACCCAGCTACTAAAGATTAAACTTGGGGAATATAAAATTATACAGGCAACATACTGGAGTTTCAATAAGGACAAAATAGAGCAATAAAGGATAAGAAACAAACAACACAGAATTGGATTACCAAATACAGTCTTACTAGATTCATGCTCTATATCCTACTACATACTGCATTTCACCAGAAGACAGAATTTAATATGAGCTGGGGAAGGACGGCCGCATGTGTAGGTGTGTGGATGTTGGGGGTGGGAAATGTTAATAAAGCAAGAACAAGTGAGCAATAATTATAAATGTTTCTTAAATGGCTGTTTCTCATTTTAGTCTCAGATATATCAGTAGCTGTAATAGTTTTCTTTTAAATGCATAGAGAAATGTTTTCTTTTTCCTTTTAGCTGTTTTGGATGGAGCAGGAAATAAATATAAGGTGTGATAATAAAATGTAATTATCTACTATCTTCAGATTTCCACATTGTTTTGAAGCTGCTGAGACAGACTTGAGCATACCCATTAGGATCTCTTTTGGTGAGAAAAGTGAGACAAGAAGTCTCCTTATTCCAAAGGCTGCCCACAGAAAAAAATCTGCATTTCCTAGTGAAGGAGAAACAAATCTTTTCTCCTTTTACAGGTAAGGGAGGGTCTTGGTTCATTGCTGTCTCTTCCTGCTTTTTACCAGCAGCCAACTCAACTGGATTAGCATAGTAAAAAACTATCTTCTCAGTGTACTTTTTTGCAGCAGGGCAAGAGGCACAATGCCAAGGCTAAGAAGTCTCATCTCAGTCTACTGCTGGGAGACATTGTAAAGTCACAGCCCAGCTCAGTGATGTCAAGAAATTTATGCCATTTAAATTAAGTGTCGAAAGGATTAGATTTCAGCCAGATACATCCAAGGATATTATCCTGTCACATGCCACTTCTGTTCCAACCTCAAAAATCTGACTGTGGTATGAGCTGTTGCTAGCCAATCATCAGCTACTTTATTAATTAAATTGATTAATGGAATTAATCAGTCATGCAGACTGAGCACACGTGGAGTCCATTTGTACACAAAGTGAGAAAGCGAGCCACTTGCCTACCAAGGGAAAGGCTTTCTGACCCTTTACCATCTACCCCTCTTCCAAGAGCAGGTAGACAACAAAATAAGTCTAAACTCTGAAGTGTTGTGTTGGGTTTTTTTTTAACATAAGTGCTTGACTTCTACTCAGTAAATCCTATCAATAATGAACTACAACCCTTCCCCTTCAAAGGGCCAGAGATGCAGTCACATTATGTCCATGTTGGTTCATACTAATTTAGGGAATATTCTAAGAAATACATTCATTGAGCTAAGCAGCCAGTGCAACTAGGTTTCCCTTGTGTGCTCCGATAATGATTTTTACCTAGCAGCAGCTGGAAACCAATAGAGCTGATGCCTTTCTGGAACAGCTTCTGTTCCTAGGAAGGTCAATCATCAAACAGGATTCGTTTTTCACCTGAGACAAGAGAGATGTTGAGGTCTTATAGATCAGTTTTGCAAATAGCAGAGAACCAGCTTTCAGTAATTATGTCTCCTTTCAGAAAGGACTGCAAAAGAGATCTCTGAGCAGGCTGTATCTACTACAGTGATAAAAAGAAAACAGAGCAGAAAACAATGAGGCAATCAGTAGAAGTAGACAAGCGCTTCTGAAGCAAGGCAAAATGTTTTCCAGGCTCCCTAAGACCCCAACACAGCAAGCAGTCTCAGGAATTTTGGACATCTGTCCTGCCTATCCATCATAAACCTGGCAGCCCAGAGACCTCAGCTGAACCAAACCCCAGCCTTTGATGGTGCGCAAGAATCCCATTTCCAGATTTTCAGACCTGTTTTTCCTTGGCTTTTCTTTCTACAAACATTTCAACAGGTCTGCTTGAATCCAGAATAGGCTTGTTTTTCTAATTTCCTTTCCCAAATATTCCACAGGATGGGAAGGTGCAGGTTTCATTTCAGCTCTAAACATAATGCAGTCTTTAGCTTTACTAATTTTGCACCATTTCATAAGTCATCCTTAAGGAGCTTGCTCTAGATTACTGTTGTCAGAGCAGAACCCTGCATCGTACTATTGGTACTCTTTAAGATTTTCATAGTAGAGCTAAACAATAGAAATCTAACAGCAAAGGACTATAAGACAATATGTCCATGTTTATGTCTGACCTGTGGTCTGCCTGAGTACTGGTATCATACCCTTCAGAGGTCCAGCATAATGAAGGCAACTGTTTGGTAGTTTTCCCTGAGAGCATAGTGTAAAGAGGAGAAAGGCAGAGATAGAACAAACTGAATCACAACGTTTAGGCCATGAGATAGAGAGCATTATTGGGAAGGGAAAGCAAACCTGATGTTTCCACTGCTTCCCACCAGGTACTGCTGTCAAAAGAAGGAAACAGGGAGAGAAACCACACCAAGACTTTCCTGGCTTGCTTACTGCAATGGAGAGATCAAACAAAGTTACATGGAGGGTCCCAAAAGCCATTCATCTTTAGGCTTTCCTGGCAGGACAAAAATGAGAATAAAAGACATGACCACAACATGAAATTTTCAAAGCAGCATCCTAAAGCGAGAGAAACATAGCTATTTTAGAGTTTTATTACCAAATGGATCACACAGCTTTTCAAGAACCCAGGCCAGTTAGTATGTAATGTCAGATCAGAGTTTCTGGTGAAGCTGAACGCTAAAAAATTTGAAGGCTTTAGTCAGACCCACATAGCAGACTTCGTGTTTTGTTAGTTTCCCATCCAGAACCAAAATTTATTATATTCTTAGAATTTCCTTTAAGAAAGAAAAAGAAAAAAAACACACCAAAAAACCCTAATTTATGAATTCTTCTTAACACTAAAGTGTGAACTGAATGTGAGGAGGAAAGAGGCTGCAGTTCTACCCCCACCCACCTTCATGTAGTTAACCCTGCTCCTGTGACACTCTTGTGGTATTTACATTACCCTGTTCCAGGTCCATAGTTGTACATTCCCCTGTCTCAGGCTTTGGCCCTCCTATACTCATCATCTGAGATGATGAAACCAGACAAAAATCACTGCATGAATATCCATTTATATCACATCTGTGATTTTTAAAAAGTGTATCTAGTCATGTGCACTTTCCAGTTTTATATTAGGTCCACAAACAGCTGGGCTGTCTGAGAGATTTCGTCAAGCATAAAAGCAGGAGAGAATAAGCAGAAAACTTTTAAATATAGTTACAGGATACATATGTATGTCCTGCCACAAGGTATTTAAAGCCTAAGAAGTTCATAAGTTGTTAAGTTATTATAAAATGTGTTAGCCTGACAAGGGTGAGTCACTTCTTCCCAAGTCATCCAAGCATTAACAACTGTGGGTGGAGGTGAGGAATTTATAAAAAAGATTATACACATAACTATTAGGACTATTATTACCCAGAATAACCGTAAGGAACACAATAGGTTCTTATTATTCAATGATTTGAAGAGTCATAAGATGAAGAAATTAACAATGCTAAGTGACTTCTTTCTCATTAATAGGAGAATCAAACTGTACCAGATGTAGCAAAGAGACAGTTGAATCTGCTGAATGGAATTTTTTAGAATTCAAAACTTGCTATGCTTACATTCTTACAAGCAGAAAACTATTAGAATACTTCCAGAGGTCAACTGAAGCACAGGAATTGTATATTTAAAGAAACAATTTTCATTGAATGAATGCCACTGTTTTACACCTGTGCTGACATCACTAGCTAGCCCCAGCTCCACAATCCCCTGCTTCAGCTAGGAAGCATCCATACCATTGCTCCTTAGTAAGCACCACAAAAATAGAGATAGAAGAGACTACCTAATAGGCAGACAAAAAGCAACCATTGAAATCAGCACTTCTGTGTTTCCTGTGAGGGGCTAAATCTTCCTTTTTTCACCAATGTTATTCCAAATGAGTAAATTGGAGACAGTAGATGAAACTCAGGCGCCCGCACCTACCAACAGGCAAACGTGTTCTAGCTTACGTCGTGTAATTGTTTCTTGCTGAAACTGACCTGTTCCATAAAAGGTTATGATTTCCAGGATATGGGGCAAACTCATAATGAGGTCTAATACAGCACAAACAACTTTTTGTGGACTCTTCTCATTGATCCTTCAGCTCAGAGGTAAGACCAAGTGCTGGCATCCACTTGTGCTGTAGCAGCGGAGCAGTGTGCAAAAACAGAAAAACAACCCCTTAAAGCTTGAGGAGAGGAAACCTCCTGCTTTGGGTCCCATTGAGAGTAAAGCTAATAGAAGAAGATCAAATAGGTCTTTGTCCATCCAGTCCTATGTGTTATTAAATCCGTTGCAGTATTCTAGGACAATGCATTGAAGCTATTGTGGATATAGACTCCTATTTCAATCCTGTCACGTTTATCCACACACAAAAGACCAAAATTATTTTTCCTGCAAAGATAAGTATGCTAGATGACACAAAGGGAAGCTGTGTGAGAGACCACGTGGTTTTAACTCTTCTTTCCTGCCTGTGTTGGACGTTATACAAAATGATCTCTTGTCTTTTCAGAAAGACAGGCAGTAGCCATTTATAGGTATGCAGCGGAGAAAGCAAGAAGCATAATAGTTACTTATTTGGTGCCTAGCAATAGGTATATAAAGGGGATTTGATGGGAAGATTTACAGACAAGGAAGAAACAATTCAGAAAGCCTATTGAAATGCACTGTGTAACATATTATTGAAGTTTTCAGATTTTTTTCTGTCCAGAGCTCACTGCTAGAGGTTTTGAAAAACAGCTTCATAAAACAATCACAATGATTTTAATTAGAAGTGAAAGAAGCTTACAGTATGCAAACACATAGCAGGGAGCAAGTATATCTACAAGCTGATTAGTAGCTCTTTCTCAGAATTCTGCAAAGAAAAAGTCAAAAACCTACTTTAAAGAGCCCAGGAGACAGGCATAAGATAAAACAATTCATTCAGACATAACACATAGGATTTGGGGGAGGAAGAAAACCCATTATTTTTCAACTCTTCAAGATCCTCATATACACAAAAAGCATGATGAAACACTATTATTTCCAGCTAACCACACTTTCTGCCAGAAGCTGCCCCCTTTGCAGGAGCATTTTGTCAAGGCCCTGTGGCCTGCTCAGCCACACCTGCTAGCAAACTGGCTTTTTGTTCTGCTCCACACAATTTGCACAGGAGTAGCTGAGGCAAGGGTAAGTCCTCCTCTTCAAAGGCACAGGAAGCAGAGCAAACCAAGCAGTTTCTGTGGACAGTAAGAGCCATTTTGCTAGTTCAGACTAAATGACCAGCTCAAGTACTTTCCTAAACTGCTACAGGAAGACACATTCACACATCTCTGAAAATCCTGATCCCCACACCACATTTTCTGTCTTTACTCACACACCGTGCCAACCCATGGACAAATTTATCAGTATTTTCCATTCATCTCATCACTGAGACGTTTCTGCAAACCTAGGCTTTTCCTCCGGGAAGAAAAGCAGAGGGGATGCAAGTAATTTGAGGGAATATTCAGTTTCACAGTACATGTGGAGGAAAAAAAAAAAAAAGGCAGGATGCAATCTGTTGGACTGTTCTCTCAATTCTGCCTCAGATGTATTGGAGCATTCTAAGGAAATCACATTCAGCGTCTCAGTTTCCACTCCTGTGACTCAAGGGTATCACTACTGCCCAACATCACGCAGGTATGTGAGGGTTCAGGATACATATGATACTCTAGATTTTAAAATTCAAAGTTGTATATACCAGAGCAACAACCTATTAGAGTGTCATCAAAACTGAACCCAAACATCAAGGGAATGTTTTAGTGGAAAAGAAATTAAAATAATTTCTCTTTGTTCTCTAGATTCCAAGATATGAGCAACACTGTCAAATAGCTCTAGAAAATAACATTCAGAGAAGAAATAAGGGCTTCTCTTTGCAAAGACTGTTTCATTATAAATTAATTTAATTCTGTGTCAGTAGAGTCACAAGTCTTTCCTGACTTTTTTTGCATGCTCTTAGAATTGTTTCCCTTGTTGTCATAGTCCCTTTTGCCAATACAGTAAGAACAGAAATCCTAATGCTCTGCATTACAAACTACCCAGCTTTATTAGGTTGCAGAGACATTACCACAGATTTAATCTATTAAAGCCATTAGTAATTGCCAAGTATGGAGCAATCATCATTTTCTAAAGTTAAGGAACAAACAGAAAACAATGTAAACACATATAAATAAGACAAAGTAGAAATCAGAATACTCCAGGGCTTTCCAGGGTGATTCTTATATTAATCAGGTTTCCTGCATCTCTCCTCTCTACCATCCGTTTGCACTTTCCCTCTGTTTTTCCAATGTCCCATAGTCTTTCTTTCCTCACTACTTCTGTCCCAGAGACGAGATTCAATTACAGACAATATAAAGATTTCATTGAGGCCAGATGACTAAGAGGTCTCTCAGGACTGAGGCTACAGTCTTCTCTAACACAAAGGTATTGGGCAGGGAAAGAATGTCCACCTTTTTTTTATTTATTTAAACTTGGGATTGTTGTCTTGCAGTAAATTGCAATGGACCAAAAGTGCTTGCAGGTTTTACTAATAGCTAGAGAAGATCAGCACTAATACAGATTTTGATGAGTCAGCTTCAGCTAATTCACCTGTCAGTAAAACCAAACATGCCTTGGTGCATCCACTGCCCTTTCGTTGCGTAACATTAAAAACTGCTTTCTTGTCACTGAAGATAAATTAAATTGTTCTACCTAGTAATAGCTTTAATGAGCTTCTATCTTACACAGCTCTGTAAGCACAGGGCTTGCCTACACCACGTGGATTGCCCTGCAGAGGGCCTCGGACACCCCCCAAGTCTGAGCCAGCATACTTGGGTGGATTGGCACTCAAGTTTCACCAAGGTGCATGTTTAGTCATAGAAACTCTCTTCCTTTACCTTTCTGGCCTTTTTCAGTAATAAAAAGAGAAAAAATGTCCATGAATAATCAGGACAGTTATGCTTCATATTTAACGACATGAAAGCCTCAACAGGGTTAGATAAACATGTAACAGGTTTAGGTAAGCATGTGTGCTATCCACCATCCATAAAGAGGGAGCTCCTCTGGTAATGGGCTCTCTATCAAATACTGGCCCTACTGAAATAAATGCCAGAGCTCACATGGACTTCAGAGTAGCAATTTTACCTTCCTTAAATTGCCGAAAATTACAAAATTGCTGTGAATATCCCAAAGAATAGACAATCCAGAGATTTCAGGTACTTTTGTTTTGTCAAGGTATCAGTACTTCATACAGAGTCTTGGCCACAGCTTTGATTTAGGTTAAAAGGAGCACACAATAAGAGACATACAGGCATTAACAACGCAAATATAAAGCAAATATATTTTAGCCTGAATTTAAACAGTGCTGAAGTAACTTTGTCTGTCTGGTCATTGTCATCCTCCCCATATTTTTAAGAGCTGCCTGGGCTGATATTTTCTTCATCTGCTTTCTTCTTTTTCTCCCTTCTAGAAAACTTTTGGATAAATTTGAAGTGCAGCTTGACTAAGGCCACTGCTAAGAAAACTTAAAAACTTACTAACAAGATCACTTTAAAGCCATCTTTAACAGATGTTGTTCTACAGCCACCTCAAATTTTTCAAGACAAAGGCTTAGCATCTCACCTGCTGGATGCAATAGGAAAGGGTTTGGGTATTTTGTGATGCACTAGGAAGAGATACCTTTGTTATGTGTAACACTTAATAACAACAGCACCAAATGCATTTTCATTGAAAGCAAGCTGCACTAGTAGGCAGGTTTTCTCCAGCTCAGAAGCCCTGCTCCCCTTTAGCATTACTCTCCTGAAGGTAGAGATTACTCTTTGTATGAGCTGATATGATGTAGTGTATAAAAACATTTTGCTTCACTTTAAGAAAGGAGGGGGGCAAAAATAGCCATGTACTAGAATTTTTAGTTCACAGATATTTGCCCAGGTGGGGAAAGCCTTTAACTACCAGTGACCTTACTAGCAGCTGCTGGCAGTTAATAATAGATGGCAACAATAAGAAATATAATAAAGAAATAATCAATGGACTTTTATCCTAAGATGAACTTTTCATTTTAAATGCAGTGGCTTTTTGAATTGCAAGTGACTTGGCCAGGTTTCAGGATTTGTGACCACTCATCTGGTTGACTGTGTCTATATATCATGCAGTTTACTGAGATGGTGCAATCAAAACTTCCCACCTTGAGTTTGGATTGACCCTTTAAGGACTTAAGAGCAGTTTTAGAGAGAGAATTAAATTCACAGTTGTGCCTATAAAATTAAACTGCTGTTTTTTGATAGAGTCATAACTTTTCTGAGACATTGAGTTCCTTCAGAAAAATTATAGCCTGATCCAAACAAAGCAGAAAGTGTAAGAATTGGGAAAGCTACCACAAAATAGAAGAGTGGTCTTATAAAAAACCATACAATATTACAAGAATTTAATTGTAATTGTACACACAGCCAGAAAAATGTTATTGAAACATTACGCTCAAAAATATACATGCACAAGAAAATTGTAAGCTTTCTTCTCCTGGCTATCTGCATACCAAAGCACCTCCTATAGTGTAGTCATAACCTGACTAGTTAAGTTTTCATGGGTTATTATTTTCTGAAACATCAGTTCAAGAAAGGCAAAAATATTTACTCAGTTCTTCAGGCTCAGCTGCTTGCCTGCAGGACCACAATTATTTACTGCACAGCTAAGGGAGCAGACCTCAGGACAGCAAACCCTGTTGCCCTTCAGCCCTGGTTCTCACCAAGAAACTTCACAAGTTCCTGCATCAGAGGTTATCCATCTCCTCAAATAGCATGAGCAGAGGACTCAGGAACCTGATTTAGCTGGAGTCAAGTAGGGAGCTTCCACCAGGCAAACAGGAGGAATGTTATTCTGGTTGATGGGCAGCTGGGAGCACTGATAGCTTCTGCTGGCTGAAACAGGTTTAGAAGTAGGCATTTCTTACAGCACTCTCTGTCCTATAGTGGTAACCCAGCTGCCAACTCTGGGTGCATAACAGAGCTGTGAGGCAGAAAATAACCCTGATAGCAGCAGTAGCTGCCAGTCTGTTTCCTCCTCAGAGGGCACCAACAACACAAGAGCAATGGGTGAACACAGCACATAACCTTTACAAGCTGTCTGTGCTTATAGTCTAATCTACCGCAGCCAACTGAAACTGAAGGGTGTATGACAGCCTTACCCTTGGCTGAAAATGGTGATGACACAGGAAAAACTATGCACCAGGTGTGTTTCTGAGTATAAGCCAACATATCCAAATATTAAAAGACTCCAGGTACCAGAAAATCAAAAGCGAGGTTAAATAATAACATTTAGTATTCAGGACAATTAAAATAACATATGGATCAAAATCCTTCCTTTCTTAGCTCATGGTCACTTACTGCAAAAACATCTGTACAAGGCTAAAATATTATTTGCATAATTATCATAGATTATAGTGCATGAGCTAAAGGTCCAAATAGATATAACAGAGCTGCAAAACAGACTATAAGAGCAATTCTCATCATATCCCAGCTAGGTTAGCTTTACTCACCGCAGAGAAACAGCCCAAGGTGCTCAGGAACCCCACACAGCATCACAGAGGAGCCTTCCTAGGTTCCTTCATCAGTTTAGCTGCAGGCTAATAGCCAGCAGCTAAAAACAAATAGCCTTGGGAAGTGGATCCAGCTGTTTCCGCCATTAACAACAGAATGGCCTCAGGTGAGCGACCTCTGGCCATCTGTGGCCCCTGCTGCCCACACAAAAGGCAATCAGCCTATCTGCTACAGTGGCTGGGCCAGGGCACACTCAGCTGGAGTTGCCCCTCCACTGTGTAGTAGGGGCAGACAGTGCCTATGTACAGCATCTTTGTATTGGCATGAAGTCTGTAGAATGAGTTTTGCTGGGCTCTGAAGACTGATGAAGAAAGCACTTTTGGCCAAAACTGCTGGTATGTGTGTGACAGCTCTGTGTCTGAAGCCAGCATGCTGACATGACTCCATCTTTCTCTTGTCACTACTGTGAGGTTTCCTATGAAGTAGTTTTCGAGGAGGAAAAGTTGCTTAAATGCTATAGACTATAGCAGGAATTTATCTTTCATTAAAAAACAAGTCCGTAGAGAGCAAAACTACAAAATCCAAAGGTGACTGATGTTTTGACATGGCAGTGGTTCAGATGGCTGCAGGGCTGTTTCTGGCTGTTTCACCTGTCATGCAGACTGGTGAATGCCTCCTCTCCTTTTCAAAGCAAATCAACACAGCCCTAGCAGTGCTGCCACCCGATGCATGGTCCTCCAGCACAGCCCTGAACCCTGGAATAGGTCAACTTTCCTCCAGGAAATCTCTACTTGTCCTGCAATCCTCTGTCACCCACAGCCTGACCAGTGCTGTGTTTCTGGCAGGGCTCTTCCCAGCTGTCTCTTTCCACCACAGAAAAGAAGGAGTTTTCCCAGACTCTCATTACTCAGTGAGATTAATGGCCAGTGTGGGATGGAGTCTGTGCTTTTGACTGACTGGGATAGTGATCTTTTCACTCCGATGTTTTTCCTCCCACATTTGGAGATGTCAGTGTTGTCTGGGCTTTGCTGGACAAGGCTAGTGCCTGCTCAAAATAGCTTTGAGCTGTCTCTCACAGGTGGAGAGGTGTCCTTTTAGGAAGCGAATGTGTTAGTGTTTGTTGTACCAGCAAGAAGCAGACACCAGTCCTTAAGCTACTCCTCCTGCTGTCAGCACAGCCCAGGGATACTGTGCAGGGGCTGCTGCCTTCTGCTGGCCCCAAGTAAGCCTTAGCACAGGCAGTCACCCTCACATTCCAAGCAAGCAAGGTCTAGGCAAGATCTTTTCCCTCTCTGCTTACATCAGTGCTTGTTCAGGCCCTTAGAGGTATTTCCCTGAAAGTGCAGGCCTGGGGCTGCCACATCTTTCTCTGGCAGACTTCTCTCAAGGTGGTTTGGGAATGGTCTCATGGATCTTTGGGGCATGGCATCAGCACTACAGTGAGGTTTCCATTGTGCTGACACTTCCCACCAGTGCTGCTGTACATGGAAGCAGTCACAATGGTGTCAACTGTCTGCACTTTCTAAGCAGCAAGGAATAGTTAGGCTTTTGTTTCTGCTAGTTTGTTTCTAATAAAAAAATTAAAATCTGGAAATAGCTCATGATGTAGGAGCTTGGATCTGGGACTGAATCCAGCACTGCCTTTAGAGGACACAAGTCGTGAGGGATGTGTCATATTAGTAGCTCGCAGCTAATGGACTGGCAAAGGCTGGAAGCTGCACTGGCTCGTTGCCTGGAGCCCATGGAACTGCTCAGGTAGCAGCCTCCAACAGTTTGGCCAGTGGACCATGACAGTTTCTTCATCCAGAGGTAATTAGCTAAGGTTTCCACAGGGCACCAGCTTCGTTCATAGGTGCCGTCATCCCCCTCCTACCTCAGCTGTTTAATGTCTTCCTTGGACCACAAAAATACCTGTGTCCGTGTTCTCGGTTAAAGCCTACTGCAAATTTCTAAAGGGCAGTAACTGCCTCTCTGCATCTGGCACAACCAGAGCAATAAGCACTGGAAGATAACAAACAGAGCAGGGAAGAGAAGAGTGTCTGACTGCCCTTTAGGCAAAAGGATGTCGAAGAACCCATTCACAAGGAAAACATCATGAGAGCGACAAGTGACAGCTTGTCCTACCAGTTTATGTCAGAACCAAATCCAGCAGAAAGGCTGCAATGTGGTGCAAAGCATTCATCACAGCCTGGCATTAGCAAGCAGGAAGTGCTGATTTTCCACCCGGCTCAAGCTGGTAGGGAATAGTGAAATAAGTTTAAAATTATAAAGGAAGAAGGGGGAATAACAGAGAAATTGGAGGAGATTCTGCTTTCTTTGCCCTGAATAACGAGAGTAGCTCATGAAACTAAGAAAAGCAGTATTTAGCTTCCTGCAGCAGACAAGAAAACAGCACTGTGTGATGAAGCTGAGGTGAAAGGTGTGGCCAAGCCTGGCTGCATTGCACAACAGCTGATAGACAAGGAGGCAGCAGCAGGGCAGCCAAGGAGGTACCATGACCCCTGGCTCTCTGGGGCCCTAACTCACATGGCCAGGTACCACTTATAGCTGAGCCAGCAGCCCTGTATGCACAGTGTTTAACACCAACATCAAACACTCTCAGGAAAACGTTGACACCCATCATCAAAACCCTGTGTTATTTCTAGAAAAACTGCACACTTAAGGCATGGAAAAGAGATGTAAGCATAAATCTCCTTATTCTAAAGTATGTTCCTGAGCATGAGGTAGTTGCCATCACCTAAAAGAGACCCAGGTGCTTACATAAGGCTATTCAAAGGAAGGAAAAATTACAAGTTACAAAGCAGTGGTGGCTTGTAGTATAGAAATGCATAGCCTCTCTTTAGCTGCACAGTGTATCTTGTCTGGATGTAATACCACACCTTTTGTTCATTAAATTAACTTTTACTTCCTCCAGTGCAAATATTTTGTACACCTAAGCTGGTTACAATTATCTTGAAGATACAGTCCTAAATGCTTATTGCTAATTTCTTCATTAAAGTTCCTGGCATAGTATGACAACCATCCTTGTTAAAAAGTATAACATTAAGTTCCTAATTTTCCAAGTTTTCCATTCTGTAAATTGTTTCACAGAGATTATCTGCATTTTTCTGTGCAAACTCAATGAAAACAAACTGTTACCCTGTAGAGAAAACACTTGTTTGCTCTTCCAGTAGGGAGAACCTGTAATTTACCTGTTAACAGGAAATGATTTGCTGCATTTATCTTCTTAGCTGCAAGAATTTGACAATAATGTAGGAAGTTTTTTAAATTGAGCTAGGTTGAAGGAGAGGAAAGAGCAGCATGGATCACAAATTATTATTCCTATGCTTTTAATGACTCTACATGAACAAATACAATATACCAGGAGAAAACAGTTTTTTCCTAGAAACACAAAATTGATACAATCATCCAAAAATTCAGCAAGAATTTCCTTCTTGTGTCATCTTTGAGACTTTCTGGCTCCACTTCTCTCTTCACAATTCTTTCACAGCTACTGGCTTACCTGCAAAGGGAAACTGCAACACCTCTACATCAAAAACATGATCAGCTTCTGCTCTCTCTTCTTAAGCTACAAGAGCTGGCTAGACACCTAAGAGGCAAAAACCACACAAGGATCCACTGCTTTGACTTGGCTAGGAAATGCAGGATCTATCCCCAAAGTCCAGACCCGAGCAAGGTCATCTCAAAATATCCATAGGATAATGAGATTTTCAGGCTATGAATTTTTCTTGGGGAGCATTTGTAACAGGCAGAAAACTTTACATTACAAATAACAGAGGTTTGCTGGGCTTTGTATAAATCAGTTTCCTGTCACACGTTTTCCTGTTTTTATTAGTATTTTTAAACTACCAGGCGTGAAACTGGCAGATCCTAGTTTGCAATTTATTTCTTTTTTTGGAGTAAGTCTTTTGCTGTCAGCTGACAGCTGATTTACTGTCATTGCCTTCATATATGTCACTGGGGTGAATAAACCAAAACAAATGATTCTTTACTACAGGAATTGAATTTTCTTTCCCAGCACCAACAGCTCTCCCACTCCTTGAGTTTTCAGAGATGACTTCTTGTGATTGCAAACCTAATGCTGGCTTTGTGGCCCATGAGGATTGCATAAAATGTCATGCAGTCAAATCAATCAACAATGTTATCTTTCAGTATTTTTTGCTTGTTTAAGCAGATAAAATGAAAACAGACAAAAGTCAATATATCAGTGATTTGGTTATACAAACAATTAAAAGATAATCTCAGGTATTTGGGATCCTCAAATAACATATCTGGAAAGAGATGTGAGTCTGTGGGGTCCAAATGTCTCAGGAGCTGCAAAGTACATGCCAAAGGAATGGAGCTTATGGATCACCTTGTTTGATGCTTGAGACAATAAATGAAGGAACACAGGAATATCTAAAGAATAGGTAGAGGTAGTGCTTCAGACCTAAGATTATCTGCTACATGAATCATGAAAACATAGTTTGTTTATTTGTCTGGTGTTAAAGAACACACTCTAAATGAGGAGAAGAAAGCAGAGAAGGTAGCATTGGAAGCTCTTAGCATGCTGGGAGATATTGCTGTGGGTGGTGTGCTTTCAAGTGTGTTGAATGTTGTACATAAACTGATTGAGACCAGATGTACTTTGTGCTTTTGATATGGTGCTACTGATTTGTTTTTCTCTACTGAGTCTAAATTAAATTCAGTGTTGATTTTCTAGATCTAAAGTATAAGATAGCAAGTCTACATAAGCAGCTTCTAGCAGTTACAAAGAATAGTGTTTTTGTGTTAGCATGAGAAAGACATTGACACACCTTGTTATTCGTGTTGTATTTTTTAAGGGTGAGAGCTTTCCTAGAAAGCAATTTCAAGGCAGTTCCAACATTACTTCTGTAAATTCTCACCTTATTTTTAAAATATTGTTTCTTATATTGAAAACTACTTTCTTCTAATAAAATCATTACTCTCCCATACATGTGTTTGAGGCACAAGTCTCAGAACAACTCACACAGAGTCCAGCTTGCTGCTAATGAGTTGATATTGAGCTGGCTATGAGCTGGCAATGTATCAACTGCTCATCATTAAATCATTCCCAAAATGAACATTAATGAACTTCACCTACTTCAGCAATGCAAGGTAGCTCATACTTCTCCTGATTTCCAATTCACAGCAAAGTAAGTTGAATTCAGCCTACACTGCTGACTTCACTGAATTGCTGTGTAATGAGCTACCGTAAAAACAATGAGGTTTGGCATGTATATATTGGACATTCTCAAACATATTAATTTGGTCATCCAATGTATTACAGCAACTTCAGTGAACGTCCAAATGGAAATGGACAGTCCTAATATCCTGCTTTAAACTATTAACTCCATGTTGGAAGAAAGTACTTCTCCTAAAAAGAAAAGTCTTTTCAATGCAAAAGTTTTGTATTCTGTTAACTTTTTCCACAGCAGTGAAGGACAAAGAAACAAAATGTAATTTAAATGTCCTTAATTTTGTCATTTGCTTTTTTTTCTCAGTGATATTTAAATGGGGTGTTCAAATACCAAAGCTTCATAAGCCATATTTTTCTGTAGTAGTCTGGCACCATGTCACACTTGCAGAATTGAGAAATTTATTTGCAAAGAAGCCTCTGTATGACAGGCTTACTTTTTTTCAGTGAGGAGAGGTCTATGTAGATTAACACACACTGCTGGACAATTGTTCAGAAATGGTTATCAAAGGCTCATGTCCACATGGTGAAATACGTCTCAGAAAAGAGTTACAAAATCAAGGCTCTCAAAGGCACATTTTACAGGGTCATTACAGGCACATTTCAGAGGTCAGTCTGTTCAAAGAGAAGGTTAGAAAGATATTTGATCATAACTACATCCACGGAGAAAAGAGGAACCTCAGACTAGTACATTAAAGTATTGATATGCATGTAGCCAAAGATCAAACTCTGTGGCTGCAGCAAGAAACAGTTAAGCCTTCATTTCTTGTAAATTGCTGCCCAGGATCAATTTATCACTGTAAACTGTGTCATTTCAGGAGACATTTAGCTATCCCTGCTCTGGTGGGCAGCAGCCTCTGGGAAGGGGTGGGTGAGCAGATGGGGCAACAGTTGCTCCAGTGATCTCGTTTGAGCCTGATGTTGAATGCTTGTTAACATCTTTGGATAATGAGATATGAAACACCAGGGAGCTGAAATTAGAAATATTTAAATGCAACATGAAATGCTTGCTTTTGAGAAAGAAATAACTATATGAAGAGTTTCCTGTGGGATCCAGTAGATTTCTCATTATAGGGTGTGTTTAAAACAAAACCGGATGTCTTCTAAAACCTATACATGAATAGAAGCTAGGGACTTTATGCAGACATCAGTGAATTGAATTCTGTTACTTGCTTTATTTAGGAAGTCATCATAGGCCCTTCTGGCCTCTAAATACAACCCAAGAGCCTTTGACAGAAGAGCAAAATTGCTATTCAAGGTATTGCCTTGATACAGGAACATTTGGTCAGAAGAACCATCAAATTAAAATGTGTTCTACTTGCTAGTGACAAAGAAGTTGTCATAGTCCTTTCCAAAAAAGCATTTCAGACTTCAGAAATCACTCCCTGCTTCTCTTCCCATGTTTGGCTAATATAAACTTGAACTACCTTTTCTCTCCTTCATGTTACAATCACCTTTATTTCCTCAGGTGTCCAATAGGCGAGAAAAAAATAGGGCTGAGAACACGATACGCCTGAGATTTGTGTCTGCAATGGAAAGATTTTTTCTCTATATTCCAGCTCAGGGAGAAAAAAAAAAAAACTGTGTTTGCTTTTGTTGTTACAGTTGGTTTGAAATTTTAAAGCATGTCAAACCACCTTTGAACTTTACAGAAAGGGACTTGAAAACGTTGGAGATTTTTAAGTTTAAAAGAAGAATGTTTCCCTTTTAAAAAAGCAAATACAATAAATGTGGCATAACAGAAATTTAAAGATACATTATACTCTTTGAGGAAGAAACATAGTCAATCAGATGGGTTGAAGAAAGAGCTAAATGTGCATGCATGCCCACAGAAACACAAAGAGAATTTCCGTAATGACTGAGGACTATTAAGCACACTGTAACATTCAAATACCATCTACATTTATTTTGTTTCCTAATTTAACGACACATAACTATCTTTAAATAGTGTTACACATAATATATCATTAATTACAAAAATCAATAAAGCTGATATCCAGGATATCCACGTACCTTCTCAGATGAGTTTGCATTGCCCACTCACCTAACAGACATTTGCAGTAGCTGGCTACTCTCTCTGGCCTCCAAGCATGCTCTTTGTCATTTCCCTGCACCAGTTTTGGAATAAACAGTGTCTCCAATCCTTAAAAAAGAATCCTAGAGAAATTGTGTAGTTAATTTAAACAGCCAACTTACATACACAAACAAAGGAAACACAGACACCTCTCCTCAAAAGCCTATGGTCTAGGTTTTCTTGAAAGGATGGCAGCATTTACTGAGCTGACCCTAACTGTTCAGTTTCCAAAACAGATCTGTACCTTTGTTCTGAAGATTAGACCTCTCCAATTTTTTTTCATTTGAGCACCAAGATTTTCTAGTCACTTTTCACTACCTTGGCTCAAAAGCACCATAAAAGAAGCCACCTTGCTAGTTCAAATCAGAAAAGATTATTCTGTTTAGTCCCGCTCCTGACTCTGCAAATACAACTAAGTAGAAATCCGTACTCCATTTATAAAATGTCCTCTACAACCAAATTGTACTGATTTTAATTTGTTTTCCACAGAACCTCTTAGCACCAGGGGACTGCTAACAAAATGACTCAAACCATGAAGCAGTGACACACTGCAATAGCTTTTTCACATCTCTATGCACACCCTGTCTCATAGCATTTTAGCACTGAGTAAAAACAGAGGTGGCAAAATCCTATGCCACAGGAGAAGCACAAACATGGATAACAGGGTTCACCATGCACTACTAAACTTGCTCAGCTGCTGACACATGCTGTTATGGCTGCCTGGATGCTGACCTTGGCTTGGGCTGTAGCTGAGGAGGTGGGTACATGGCAGCACGTTGATCCTTGGAGGCCAGTATGTCCATGCAGTATCAATGTGACACAAGGCTGAGGAAGAAGGCCTTAGAAAGATCTAAATGAGGACATCCACAGTTGCACTTAGAGCTGCATTGCAGAGTAGAGTGGTGTTTGTGACTCTCAAGGGCGCTAGCAGCAAAGGGAGGACTGGAGGACTCTTATCTGTCTTCTTTCTTCCTCACAGATTCAGTACAGGTAGAAAAACACTGTAACTCTTCTAGGATTTTTGACCAAAACAGCCATATTATTGGATCAACAAAGGGAGGAGTTGAGCTGTATGGTAGCAATTTCTTCCTAAACAGGATTTTTTTTCATTATTAACTCAACTAGTTTGTGTTCCCTTTAAAACAGGAATATATTAAAAAATCCTCCCATGAAGAACATTTGCAAACTTCCTTGCAATTTTCAAAAACCTTGGGAATTTTCTCTAATTTTCCACCTATGTCAGCATCTTTAAAAATTAGTCCCTCTCAATTAGTAGGCAGATATAGCAATTGAAGCTTCCCTATTTATACTCAGAATTAAATAAGCAGAAGTTACAGTTGCTCAGACCTTTGGGTTAAAAAGCTCAGACAATCTCAGACAATTTACTTTTCCTTTAGACTTCGAGCCATCACAGTTTAGATGTGTGTAATCCCCTCCATGTGTCAAGGTCAGGTCCTCACAAAGATGATCTTCCCCTAACAGCAGGCTGAGGCAGTAGGAACAAGCCACCTAAGGTCCCTAATCATGGAAAAACCTAAAAATTGGAAGGCCTAGAGGTAACTCATTCACACAAGAAGCAATTTCTCTGAGACAAAGAAATGTTACTTCTTTCTCACTTTCTTGGGACATAGTCTTGGATCAATTTTTATATTTACAGACTAAAGTCTTAAGTATATCTTTCTTGTGGGGTTGCAATGGGTCATTTAAAATAAATGTACCATTTACGGTACCTCAAATTTTGTCTATACTGCAATACTTCTTGTTCTCACTGTAGGAGACACTACAAATACCACAGTAAAGCTCAAATATCAGACAGCATTACAGTGCTGGTTTTTAATGGCAGCCTCAAATAAAAAGCTCATAAAACTGCAGTTATCTTAGTACTAGTGGTACTCAGGAGTGAAAGACAATGAGATATTCAGCTTCCAGCAATAAATCCACTAAGGTCAGTGGGGTAAGAGCTAGAATTAACTTGACCTTTGGAGAAAAAAAGTCAGTGTGAAGGTTGGAAGTGGACAGGAGTTCAGGACAGGGATTTTCAACTAAGCAAGAAAAGCTGGAGAAGTTGTTGGCTTCCTGAATGGATCTCTGAAAGTATCAGACGGGATGCTGCAAAAGCTGTGTTCTGAACAAATGGTTCATTTTGCATTGCCTACAGGGTCAGAGGAAGGAGGATGAGGAGTTCTGGGGCGACTGCTAAGAGAAGTGGAAATCATAGCTCAAGTGGCAGAAGTGAAATGAGAGAGGGGGAAAAAACCTCAGAAGTGGGATCTGAATGTCTTTTTCACCATCAGCAAAGAGCCAAAAGCAGATGAGAAGTTTCTTCAAAATGTTGTACGATTTCAAAGAAAGAAGTCCCAGGGGAATGACTGTAACACAGTAGAGAGTTGTCACTGTAAACCCCAGCTTACCTGGTTTGTGCTTGCTTTTGCTACTGCTTAAACCCAACTAAACTGCTTACAACTGAATAATCACTGCACTGCTATTCTGGAGAGACCATGAAATGAAAAGCAATGAAGTATAGTCCCTGGCCAATCTGAGCTACATTAAAAATATGTATCAATCCAATGTGTCAGAGGGAGTTCAACTCCTATCCTTATGATTTATAATCATGTCTTCCTAAACAACAATCTTCATCAAGCAATGGCAACATCCTAGTTGCCCTTCTATATTTATAAATTATTTGCAGTTTGGGAAAGGGCCTTCATCTAATAATGCCCAAAATATCTTTTGAAACTAGACTGGACAAACCAGCAACTAAAAATCAAAATAATTCAGCTTGCAAGGTACCCCAGAAAGTCTCTGGTCCAACCATCTGCTCAAAGCAGGGTCAGACACAAGACTGAGACCAGAGCGTTCTCAATCTGCACCTCAAAAACCTTCAAGGATGGAGACTGCACAGCCTCGTTGGACAACCTGCTCCATGGTTTGACTATGTGCCAACCTGAAATCTATTATCCCTTATTCACCCAGTATAAAATACTGTAACTTGGCTCCATCTTGTTAACCTCCCTGTGGTTACTAGAAAATGAAAGGTAAAGAGTATGTTTACATGTCAATGTTTAATATTAAGATAGATCCAAATCAATGAGTATGAAGTCTAAAAGATCATCAAATTTTAGAAATCATAATCTGGACAGAAGTTTCACAAATGCATTGTGCTGCAACATGTGATCAAGAACAAGGTACAAAATGCATTTTCATTTTTCTTGGTGTGTGGAATTAAGAACATGATATAAATCCATGCTTTCCACAAGAAATGTCTTTGATATCATAGGCAAGGTGTATGATTCATATGGGAGTAAGCCAGGAACAGTCCTATTTAAAACTTGCCATGTCACATGATTTCAGGCAAAAATGGCACAGGAGTTGATATCAAACTCTCAAATTAGAGCACTAAAAAACCTTTCTAGAAAAAAAAAAAAAATATCAGCTCAAAAAATTTGCTTCTTCATGAAGCTTTATTTGTTTATTTTATCTGGAACAATCTACTCTTTCCCTTGTCCATGTTCCTCTAATCAGTCTATATGGTACCACTTTTCTGCTGGCAAAACAGGGAGGCAGCTATGATGCCAGTATGCCTGAAGCTTGCCTCAGGCATACCCCTGCTAGTTTAAAACTTTTACCACCTTCCTGACTAGCTCAGCAGCGTACTGATGCAAAAATCACAACTTATGGACTTGTGCCCTTGACAGAAAGAACTGTTTCAAAGCTTGAAATTCCCAAATCTTGTCTTCAAGAGGGAAAAAAGAAATATATATATATGTATCTATATATATATATAAAAGACACATTTTAAAAAAGATATATTAAAAAATCTAAATGAAATTTGCTATACACTTTAGTCAGGAATTTAAAGTTTTCCACACATTATATTCAAAATAGCTTCCCAATAAATGTTTCAAAAAATTTGTCCCCTAAAATCCACTTTTCTTCCCTGAAGAAGTCATTCAATGTCATCAAGAGGTTTGCGTAACAAACACATAGCAAATCAGACCATGGGGCAACATTTAATAATCAGATCATATTTGATATGTGCAGAATATATCTGAGTCCAAGAACCATGAAATATTTTCAGCCATATAATTTATGCTGCAGCAGCAGAGAAGCCGAAGAGAATCAGAGGGGTGCTGGCAGCACACTAATTTCTTGTCAAGTGTAACTTAGGCATGTCTAAGTGAATCCGATGGCATAGGCACCTTGTTTGATGGGTTCTCCATCAACAAAAAGACAAAGCCCACCATTAAACGCCACACTCATGATTGAAAGGCAAAGTCTGGTGATCTTGTCTGTAAGAAAAGAGTAAACAAGATATCTCCAGACTTGGGAGGTCCAGAAAAAAATTATTCCAATCTCCATGTTGAAAGATGGTCATGAACATCTCCTTCCACACTAGGCAGTGTCCCACATGGCAATCAAGAGCAAGTGGACCACACCCACCCTCCCTGAGTCAGAGTCAGCAGCCCAGAAGACACCATAGAGGATGCATTATACAGGATGAACTTCCCCTGTATGTAGAGAAACCCCAGACACATTCCCTGCACTGCTAGGTGCACATCAATCAAGCTTTGCAAGGGTAACATCACCCTGCACCTGCCAAAATGTGAATCCACCCTCTTTTTTTACTGTTTGTTCCAGCAACTGCCTCTCCATGGGTTTGGGCCTGAGGCTGGAGGCAGCAGGAGGAAGACTTTCAATCCCCATCCCAGTGCCCTCTATTTTTCAAACTTTTCAGCCTTGAATTGACAGAAGACATCGCAGATGACTGTGCATGTAGCCAAATGCAGTTGTCTCTTGCACTTGCTCAAAGAACAGACAAAGTAGGGGAACTAACTTTAAACTGCCAGATGATACCTGATTTACAGGGTCCTGGCAAGGAAGTGCTGGTGCCGAGTGACTGCTAAAGAGTCTCCTAGAGCTTGCAAGAATTTACAGCACTTTTTATGTAAGACTTAATCACCCTCATGGACATTTTTGTAAAAGGAGCACATTTCGGCCCAATCAATATGGAAAACTCTAAAGGAATAAATAAGACATCTCACTAGCTCAAACCACTGATAACATGGAGCCTTTTAGGAGTTGGTAGGCAAGAACTTCCTCTATAAGTTTATTGTATACTCACTTCTACCACCCCATTTCCTACTCTCCTAGAAGTTTTCATGCTGACACTAGAGGCAGGAGGAAAAAATGCTTACCATACCTAAGCTATTTCAAGGCACTCTTCTTGCTTTAGGTAACTTAAGCCAATGGTTTCAATCAAAATTTTGTCTTGCCTCCAAGCATCTTAAGGGTCCATGGAAGATGTTACAAGGTTTTGATTTCCACTGCAATGTGATAAATACTGCTACAATTACAGGCACCATTCTTGGCAGCCTCAGATGCACCGGCCTTGCCTGTCTGGACTGCCTTTGAACTTGCCCTTCTAAACTCTTTCCTTTATATGAAAACATGATCTAGGGGAAGGAAGCTTGTGCTGGCCTGTGCCTGCCCTACATGCAGTCAGAGCACAAGAAGCTGCCTCATTTTAATTTGGCTAGTTTGAGCAAAAGCTAAAGATTTTACCCTGCAACTTCTGTACTTTTGACACCTGAGACAGCTCAGCTCTCACCAAAGTCACCCCTCAACTCTGCCATCCTCCAATCACACTCAAAGTCTGCTGAGGTCTTGTATAGGCATTAAAATTCCTTAAAACTAATTTTGACAGCAAAACACCTCCTTTCCAGAAGGTTCCAGCTGAGAAACACACATCCGCTCTCCAGACCAGAAAAAGTTGAGGCCTACCCTATACAGGGGAATTTCTGTCTTCCCCTGCTTCCCCCTCTGCCCTGTGAGAGAGCTGGATCTTCTCAGTTTCAGGGGGTCCTTACCAGGGTGGAAACAGAACTAAAATAACTAGAGAAATTTTCTTACAAAATACCAGATTGTATCCTTTGCGCAAGACTATTCCATGGGTGGCTATAGCCTCCTCATTCTCCACAGGATGGCCCTGAGCACACCCTGTAAATATACGACACCCAAAGAATAATGTCTGGCTCAGCAGCAGCCTGTCCCTGCTCTGTCAGCCTTTTCTGATCCTTTTTGTATCACTGTGTGATCCTCAATATTTATCCACTTCCTCTTTTCATCCTTAATACAATTGTTTTATTTGCACTTATCATCTACAAGCAGTTTAAGAACCATTCACTGTTCCCAGCACCCAGAATAACAAAAAAGCCAGTAGCCTTGATGTGTATGAACAAATATATAGTGTCTGAAAGAAGTAAAGCACAGATCCACATACTAACCCAGGAAATAAATTTCCTATCAGGGAGAATTTATTCCCACTTTTAGTTGGAATCACTTACCAGTTCAGTGATAAAGTGATTAGCCCATCCTCTGCTATACCTCCCCATTTAGTCCATGTGGAACATAATTAATGTGCAGTTTACACTTTTCTTGCAAAAATTAATAAACACCAGTAAAAAAAAAATCTACATTACACTGTCCGGCACCACATCACTTGGGCACCTCCAGGATTCAATATTTTGCTGCAAATCACCACCATTTATTTAGACTCTTTCCATGCATGAGACAATGCTTATACCCAAGTTGCTATGAAATAATTGTTTAGGTTGCAGGTATTTTGTCAAATTCTTTAACAGTATTTAGAAATATCTGTATTTCAGTCATGCCATCATTACCATTGGCTACAAATTCAGTAATGTTAAAAAAATCTATCAATTCAGTATGTCAGAGATTATTTAATATATGTATAAAGGTGTTACTGTTCATCAGCTCTCATCCCTTAACATTTACTTCACTACTTTATTAATAAAAATGGACTTAGCATGTGCAGTTCCCATTACAGCTCCCCATGCTCTCCCATTTGTACTTTTCATAATTTTCAAAAATTACAAAAATATCGTATCTTCTTTTCAGTTTCCGTTTCAGATTTCTACAGTCACAGCAGTCATTTTTATCTATTTGAAAGAAGATTACAAATTCATGGACTAATTTCAGGAACACTGCAGAAAATCTATTAGAGCAACTTATGACATACTGCAGTTTCAAACACTAATGATTCAGTATTGAATTCTTACAGTAAAAGCTTTAATATATCAAATCTAGGAAGTCTTATATATAATATATCATCTATTTAGTGTCAATGTGAAATCTAATTTGCATTAAAAGAACTATTGGTTACAAAAAAATTAATAATGATGAAAATAAACATGTCTTAAAGTATAGCCTTAAAAGGGTAAGCTTAAATTGGTCTTTCAAGTTCAGCCTTCCATTTAATTTTGATTTTTCAGAGCTAGAATTGTATTAAAACTTAAAAGGCAAGTACACAGGCAGCTGGTTTGGGTTTATTTGGAATTAATTTCTTTTGAGAAATATGGTGTTGCGCCTACTACCCCCTTGTTGTAAGGAGCAATCAATAGTCTGCAGAAGTCTCAGCTGCTGAGGCTTCAGTGCTCACCACTGGAAAAATCTAGCTCATTAGCTCTTAGCTATATTTGCTGCTTAGCTATGTAGCCTCTGCAGGGCTAATGAGTAAAAAGCAGTCAAGACTTATTTTAGCCATAAAGTTAAAGATCTGACTGAATGCACACAATGTCATGCTGAGGAAGAAGACACCATCATTACCCAGCCACTTTTCTGAGTAGAGCCCTGCTATAAAATACATCTATCCATCTATTAATCTTCGAGTTTAAGAGTTTAGTTAAAAGTCTGAGTCTTGTTTTTCTTTGCCTTCTGTCAAGGAAGCAAACAGTTCACATTTAAGGTTTAATGTTTGTAAACAAAAGAGAAGGAAATCACAAAAAACACCCTAAAAACTAAGACAGTTATTCCAGTTTTCCCAAACACAGAACAACAAAATTTGTCATGCAACTCAGCCTAAATATCAAGCAGCCTGAAACAAATCAACTAGAACTAATGTTTTTGCCATGTTAGTAACTGTACTTGCAAGTACTCGTAGCACTTGAGAAGGCCATGTAGGAACCAGACCAAAAAGCAGCAATGACCCCTTTTTAATTGCAGCAGCACTTGATTTGTCACAATCATGAAGATTATTTTGTGACCCACTGCTAACAGTGAGAAGAGGTGATTGTTTCCCTTGAGGAGGCTAAAAGGCACAGAGCAGCTCCCTCTCACTGCTCTGCTGTTGTGTCTCTTCCAGTCCTCCCTTCCACAGAGGGAACACCAAGAGGGAACACCAAGACAAGACAGCAGGACACAGTGTTCAATATGAACTGGTTGAAATCTTCAGCAGTTTAGCACGGTAAATATTTTTTCTCCCACTTCCCTTAGTGGCAGAAATCAATAGTTGACTAATGGAAAGTCTCTCCTTCTTCAAATGTTCTAACGTACGAATTTCAGAGAATTAACCTTCAAAATGTTTCTTCTTTGGGCTTTCTTTATCTTTACAAGAAATGAAAACAGTTCATGTCACTGTTCTTGTTTTTGTAAGTGATTGACAAGTGCTCCTTTCCTGCCTGCAGGCCAGGAGAAAATGTAATCTGCAGCTATTTTAAGATCATTAGTAAATGTTTGCAATTTAGAAGAGCAACTCCCAAAATAAATGCAGATATGCACATTCAAAAATAAGAGGCTTGAAAGGCCAAAACCTCCCACAAAGCTGATCAAAGTTTCTTAAAGTGGGCATGTCTCAAAACATACAGGTTTTGACTTTCAAATGCTACTCCTCATAAAAGTTGCAGACCAAATACAAAGTTCTGATTTTCTTAGAAAAAGGGTGGTTTTTTTCCAAACAGGCAGAGGGCTCAGCTTTAGTTGCTTGCTTTCTGAAATTTTTGTTAGTGTAAAATATGAGGGTGCTCTACATAATCCTTTTTGCTAAAATGAAAAGAAAAACTTCCCTGATTGGTGGTTGAAGTTAATGGGAATTGATAAATTGCTTTACATCCCAATGGACATGAAATCTCCAAAGTTTTAGATTCCAATTGAACAAGAAATTACTTCTGCAACCCAGTCAGCAGGATCAAATATAACTGTGTTTTTTTTTTAATCTTATCAGAATGTGACAAAAATCAGAAAATTCATAGCTTTGTGACTGCAAGTAGTGAATGCACAAGTTACAAACATTCCGTTTAGAGAATCGTAATTTATGAATGCTGCCTTTGCTTTCACAATGCTAATTTAAAATTTAGGAATCCTTGGGCTGCTGGAGAAGAGCTCCCCAGTGCTGACAGCAGCAGCACCTGGAGGGCACAGAGGAATGGATAATGTCAAAAGACCTCCTTCAGCTAGACAAACCCTATTTTCACACTTCCCCAGGCACACCTTGCTCTCAAAGGTACTCTGAGCTCTCAGACAGTTAATATGCCATACTAAGCACAAATCCACTGGCTAAAGCTAAGACTTTTCTCCTTTCTATGTCTCTCTATTTGGCAACTTCATCAACAAACACTTCCAAGCAGACATTTAGAGGAACTTGTAGCTGATGTGTTTGCTCTACCCCAGGAGGCGGGGTGGAGGACCACTGAGCTGGTGTTTGCTCCAGCACTGCTGTGCTCTGGCCCAAGCCCCAGTTTTAGCCGACTGGTAGAAATGAGCTTTCATTAGGAAAAACAGTTTCTGAGCAGCACCTGAAAGAGCTCACAGAGAAACCGCCCTCTGCCCTGGCGGCATTTGCCCTTCAAACACCTAGGCTGAGGACGGGGGCTGTGAGTGCTATCACACTTCATCTCCCCCAGCTATAAATAGCAGCCACAATGAGATGTGCCCTCAGCCAGCCAAGAGATTGCGCCCGTCCCTCCTGACTGGAGCCAGCACTGCCATGCTCCAGGTTTTTCTCACCTCCTGGCTGCACACCACACCACTGGTGGGCGAGGTGACACACGGCAATGCTGACAAAAAGAGTAAAATGCACACCTTCGACCAGTGCTCTGCCTCTCACCCTCTCCTCTCACCCTCCTCTCTGCCCCTCTCCACTGCAAGGTCTTGGTGCTCCCACACATCCCGTGTGGCCCCACAGATGGAACTCTACCCTGTGGGAGCCTCCCCGAGCAGAGCCCACAGCATGGCCTGGCTGGGTTTCTCCTGGAGTGAGGCTTGCACGGGGAATGATCTAATTTAGGAATGTGGCACAGAGTTCAGACACTCATCCAGAGTTTAAGAAGCAAATGAACTTTTTATTCTGCCAAATTTAGCTAGATCTTGCAGTACTTACTCAGGAAATTCACCTCCAACATTTGGCTTTAATGAGAGTTTTGGCTTAAGAGGCAAAAAAAACCAAACACCTTAACCCTAAGATGCAAAAATTAGTTTTTCTTTGAAATTCTCATGAGATTTCTGGTTGGTTTGGTCAAAACTACAAAAACAATTTCAATGTCCATTTACCCTTCTCCTTCCAGTCACAACCTGGAGCCCCAAATGTTGAGCTAAGTGTCAATGAAAAATATCTGAGAAAAACTGAAGAGAGAAAGAAAACAGAAAAAGGTCTCAAGCACTGGGCAAACATGAAAAAACCTCATTTTATCCCTGGATTTTTAAAGAACAAAAGCATGCTCTCTCATCCTTCTGCAAGAAATGTGTGCTTTAAATGTGTATGTTATGTAAACAAGAAAAGCATGTATAATGCCACATGCACAGAAAGTTCTATTTTGACTATGTTAAGAGCCCGTTTAGTTTGAAATACCTACAGCCAGCAAGTGCTGCCAGTGGTGTACATCTACCTGTGCACAAAGGAGAGGGTGTTGCTGCAGTGCACGTGTTCTTTGTTGCGTGTGGAGGCTCTGCAGGAGAAAGCCACCCACCTTCTCTCCAGCAGCAACAAGCTGAACAGCCATCTAATTGTGTATGGTTAGAATGTAAATGCCTACTTCCCACTACAGCCAAAAGATACCATTTTATTTCTGGCTCATCTAGCTCTTCAGTCCGTTGTGTCCCGGAGGATAATTAGTCCTGAACTCAGGGAAACTATTTATCTTACACTGGGGATAGTCTATCAAATACTTCTTCACACAAAAACTCATTTAAAAGGATAAAAAACACTCCCTGAGGAACAGAATATATTTTCAGTTTTCTAGTCATTTCCAGCAGGTGACATATCTGTAATCACAGAGCCTCCCCTTGGTAACTAGGTGAGAGCAAATTAGCATCATTTTGAACTGGGGAAGCTGTGCCACAGCAGCCTCCGAGGAGCAAGTTCTATTTGTTGTAAACAAATCTGATTTGCTCACTTTTGCCTCCCCACAAATATTACACTGCAGTAATGTTTACACTGGGTGTTTTACAGGGCAAGCCCCCATCATCACTGGAAACAGGCATGGTTTTTATCTCCCCAGGAGAGGAAAAATGAACATGACAGTTTGCAGCTACCACAGGTAGTGGCTGCAAAGTAAACACTCTCACCAGAAGTTTCCCCCAAGGCTCCCTTAAATATTCTATAACTAGCTACATCCAAATGCATCTCCCAAAGGATCAAAGTACAATTTTCTTTCACTTGATAGAAGGCACTGAGTGGTTGCTAACTGTTTGCAGTTATAGTCCTTTTGCTTCCACTACCTGCAGAAAGAAATACTCTTTGAGGTTTTTCCTGATGCAGTGATTGTCCATGCTATCAGAGCTTTATTTTGGCCAGAGATGCCCGCAGTGTTTTTCTGGGAGGACAAACATCTTATTCAGAACCCATTAGAAGAAGGAGCTCAGCTCTTACAGCAGTTTGGCAAGTCTCTGACCATGCAACTAGAGGTGTGCTGGTCCAGCAAAAAGGACTAGGTCCAGCAAAAAGGCTATAAAGAGGATGAACCCACTTAGAGGTAAGTTCTAGGCATAAACTACAGGCATGTCCTGATTTCTATACCTGGAAAAATAAAGTACCTCTAACACATTTTAAAATTAAAGGAGTTAAAGGACTGGCACAGCTACATCTGCCTCGGTCTTCTCCTGCATGCAGACACAGCCCCTGAGCACTAAATTCTTCTAAATGAGAAATTAGAGCAAAGTCCTTCATGGATATTGGTGGAAGACTGTGTCCTCTGGAGTGTGCAGAAGAAGCACTTGCTCCTTACAAATAACACAAGGTAAATCTGAAAGCCTTGCATGGTTTTCAGCACTTACTAAGGAAAAATTCCTAATTAAGGACTGAATAATGGTAAGAGCTAAGACATGTTCCTACCAATCCATCAGGCTAACTGGCCATGATATGCTGTCTGGATAATAAATGTCGCTTAATGTTCATTAACATGTCCTTTATTAAAACCTATGTTGAGAGGGCAGAAATAAAAATTATGCGAAACAGTGCATAAAGCTGACACCACCCTGGACCCCAAGGTGCAGGTAGGTGACATGTTGGCTCCATGGGAGTTTGCCCTTGCTTTCCTGTGGACACAGGGATTTCCACTCTTAAACAGCAAATCAAGTACAAGACCCCATTTCCAGCCTGTTGTGACCAGCTGGAGAACACAGTGGTTTTAGCATTCACGTTGACCTACTATAGACAGATATGCACACACAATACCTCCAGTATTTCTATACTAAACTCCCATTAATCTGCATGGAAATGATTCCAAAATATGAATTCTTTATTGGCAAAGCTCTTGCCCTCCCTCTGATCTTAGGAACTAATCCCTACTCTTCCCTGTTGGCTGTTTGTGAATTCATGGATTAAGAAGGTCAATAAAAAATGCAGATTGTTTATAAAATGCAAGCAAACAAACAAAACAGAGAAATTAGAAAAGGGCTGATTATATTGTCTACATGACATTTCTTCACCTTAGGCAGGGTGAGAAATTGTCGTCTTCTGTGTATGCACAGCAAGGAGCAGACGCTGCTTCTGAAAGGGACTGCCACCCTGCCACCATGAGCAAAGCCTGAGTCCTAGTTTGGTTTTGTTTCCATCTTTATAATGAAAAATTTCCATTGGTATCCATCCTCATTAAGGGCTGGATATGAAGATGGGGCCAGGATGTCCTCTTTGCCACACGTTGCTGATGATTGGCCTTTCAGAAGTCTCCACAAACATAGAACCACTTTAGTTGAGGGGAAAGAAAAACTTCAGGTGGAACTGTGGGAAAGAATAGAAAAAATTTCTAAATGGCTTTGCCACTGGAGAGACCCTAATGCAAAACCCGGATCTTAGGTACCTGGACACCTCAGAAGATGTACCTTTATAGTGTCTCTGTCTCTCAGTTTCACTATTTTTCCTGTATTGTAAAAGGCCTTTCCCTCCCAAACCCACAATAACAGGGCTTCATTGAGGTCTGGTGAAGGGCTTTAATGAAGACAAATGTGTTAAGTTGGCAATTATTACACTTACAAGCATGTTGAGCTATTAACAACAAAGACAGGAGCTAGGAAGATCTGGCATAAGCATGCTGAGCTTATCATGCTTTCCAGACCGAAGTGAAGTAGACACATTCAACAAAGCATGTCTCCATAGTAGCAAGAATAGGCTTGCATTAAATGTCATATTTATCTAGACTTCACCATGAACTCAATCATAGTGAGGGAGAAATAGGCCCACAAGAAAACATCAAAGGTTTGAACAATTACAATATATTAGACTCCTTAACAATATTGAAACTTCCAATGCTAAAGTTTTTCTGTATTTTATTCAATTCTCTTTAACCTCCTGGGAATCTGAGATCAGGAAAACAAAACGATGAAGCATCTGCCTTCTGCAGCCTTCTGCAGCATGCACATGAATACAAGGACAAATATTGTCAGATGCACTTGAAAACTGTAAAAGCAACAGATTCTTTCCAGTCAACTCCTAGATAAGGAAAAGAAGACAGCTGCCCCTGGGTCATAGGCAAGGAAGAAGTGATGCTTTCAGAAATTCCCCTAGGCTGAATTTCAGCAAATATCTCCTTCATGTGTGAGGTGAGTTTTTCCATTTTCCAACAGAAATGGAGAGCAAAGCAAATGAGTAGGACCTCTTAAAACAAAATATGTGGGCACATGCATTAGCATCCTGCTTTTGAAACTGGGCAGATGAGGAAGAGGGCTAGATAAGGTCTGGGACTGGGTTTTGCAGAAATGAGGTGTGTGTTTGGAGGCTGTCAAAGGTATCAAACATGGCCTCAGGGAGTTAGGAGGGAGTAAATAGTGGTAAATTTTGCATATTTTGGTTTAAAATACTCCGGAGCGCTTGTCTGAGGCCCTGCATAATGTAAGACATCCTTTTCCTGGAGACAGGTTGTATATAGTTACATTAAAACATTACATAGTCCACTAAGTACCTGAGAACTTCCTTTGAAACATATACATAATAGTCATCCCTCTGCTAAAATCTTTATACTGACCTATCCTGACCTATGTACCTGTATTTTGTGAAATGTCTGTCACTTGCTTTAGATCACAGCAATTTTTTAATTTCTTACCACAATTCTTCCATGCTCACATGTTATTACCAGTAATAAAGACTTTGCAAAGATGAACAAGGTGAAAGCTCTGCTGATTGCACACAGAGATAAAGAATTTGTAATATATTTAATAATTGTTTTAAAAAGCAAACAAATGCATTACAGTATCTTTGAGTGCATGTGCCTAAAGCAAAGTACATTCAAGGAAAATCTGTTGAATAAAAAAAATATGCTTTTCAAATTTTTTTCTAACTTAACTAAGGCTTACACTTTTCCTTCAGTTTTCACAAGAAGAATATATTTTTAATTACTGTATGTGACCTTTTTATATTTTAGCCTGAGTATGAAAGAGTCTGAATATGAAATATCTGGATCAGTGGAAAGTAATTTAAAGCAACCTGAATAAATACATGCTCATCTGAAGGAGAAAGAACATGAAATTTGCAGTCAAACTTCAGCAGTTCTTGAAACTACCATCTCACGTGGATGGTCCACAGCACTCAGGAGGCCTGAGGAGAGGGACCTGCACTTGCATGAAGAGCAGAACTCTGCCCTCTAATTGGCAGCATGGAGGGCCACACACATACATTTTCCTGAAGGTTTTCTTCTCATCTGTAATACCCTTCCATAAATTAAGTTAAAGCTTCTCATAGTTAGGAGAGCCAAAACCAGAGCATGCAGAAATTCAAGGATTTGTACACCAGAAAACCTTCTGTACTACAGGAATTTCCACCAGCTCTTCATCTGAGTTTTCCTTCTCCCTGCCTAATCTGTACTCACTGAAAAATAAATAAATAAATACATAAATAAATGGCTGAATAAGCAAACAAGCAAGACTGTTCAGCCAGGTCTGGTGTAGATTCTGAGAGCAGCTGCTGACATATGGTTGCATTTAACAAAAGCAAGAGAACAAAAATTTGAAAATCTCCAAGTATTTTGGTTCAACCAAACACACAAATGGCCAGTAGGTTATCAGAAGTGTATCTCACCCTCCAGTCAGAGCACACCCTTTCTCCTCCTTTCATTCTGCACTGAAGGGTAACCATCTAGTCAGAATTACTGGACTTCAGGTACTGAAAGTTTAAGATAAAAGTGAAAAGCATGTCTTAGATGACTACTGCGTAAATACATTCTTCTACTGAAGAACATCATGTTTTAATTATAAGTAATATTAAAACAGAGCTGGGTGAACATTGCCCACCATGAGCAGAAAATCCAAAACTGCTGAATGACAACTGCATAAAACATGTATAAGGATACAGGGTAAATTGCAGTCAAAAAATCTTATGCTTTAAAGAATTAGTCCTTAAAAAAAAATCATTTAGCATCTGTAACAAGAATAATGCTGTTTTCATGGCATGATGGAGTAAAGAGTGCAGAAGGACATGACCACACCGAGCTAGGCAATCTTCATTTTCTAGGCATTGCAGAATTTCTTAAAATTTACTCATTAGACAAATTAACTCTTTGCAATCAATATTGCACAGTGTATTTACACTTTCTTTGCATATTTAAAATTTAGTTGGAATTTAATTTGAGAAAAGAAAACAGTGCTTCTGTCTGCCACGCTCAACTTGTTAGTCTTACCTAAGTCCTTAATTGTAACTTTGTAATCTATAAATGATAAAGGCCATGTAATCCATATGGAAGTATAAATGTTACTTAAAACACAAAGAAAGAAAGAAAAAAAGCTATTTCCTAGATCTAGCTAGAAAAATCTCATTAAATAGAAGTTAAAAATACGTTATCCTAGATCAGAAACTATTTAGAGACAAACATGTCTACAGTTTTCTGTTGGACTGTGAAGTATTGTTGAAGACACAGTTTCTTTAAGTGGCATCTGTATATACACACATGTATATACACACTTACATGCGTGTTTATATCAGACAATAGTACAGAATCCTTTAATAAGTGTTTGAATTAAAGAATGCTGATCCATACAATGTTAGCTTACACGGCACAAGTGCCACAGAGGCCTCTCAGGCTACACTGCCTACCCATGACTGATGCCACCCAAGGTATCCAGTGCCTGCATCACTTGACTATTGAACAAAATAAGGTGTAACTGCTCTACTGTGTGTCCACAAAGCGACAGAATGGGGAATCTTTAACCATCCTTACGAGTGTGGAAATCCCTTTCCCTGTGACTGTCTCCCTCTCCCACTTCCTCGTGGCCCTCACTCTCCTCCAGCCCCCGACTCAGTGTTGCTTGCCCAGCTGATTTTGTGATGCCATGTGCCAATGCAACACACATGATCACCACTGTGCTAGATTAACAAGTAAACTGATTTTTGCCTTAGTAATCCCAAGGTTGCACTGTCTGGCACTCACACAAAAGTGTGGAGAAAGATACTTAGCACAATACTCCCATTAAGATTGATGCTTGTAAAACAATGCTGTTACACACACAAGAATGGGTCTTCAAAGGCTGTAGTAACCCACAGCTGCACATAGATATGAGCAAATTTTGTATCAAAGCAACTAGACATGTGAGACCACAGTGCTCACTGACAGCTTTTCACCATAATTAATTAAAATTTAATAATAAAATCCATAGGTTGCTATCAGAAATTATCAAACCACTCACACTACACAAATACCTTGACTATCTATAACAAGATCTGCTGGGCTGCCACAGGTTTAACATATAAAACTCACCTCCCAGAAAAACTGAACCCCATGGGAAATAATGTTCCCTAAAATATCCTTAAGCTTCAAATAACCTACTCGTGGGGAAAGGCTTCTACTGCATTCTACACCAAGGACAGAAAGGATCATGACTCCGACTCTGAATAATCATCTTCTTGACTCTGAAGAAAAGGTCCATGTCTTGTAATACAATACACCTCCTCTCCTTGCCGTACCTACAAACAAGTTGCAATTCTGCCGAATTAAAAGGTTTTTGTCAATTAACACATGGTCGATACATGCAGAAATGTGGTAGTTGAGGTGTACTGGCAGAGGGAGGTATAAATAGAGTGGAATGTTTGGAATGATGTGCCAATATTCCCAATCAGACTGAATCTGAAAATCCAATGTGATGGATTTAGAGAAGCTGAGATTTTTTTAATTTCAGTGAAGAAATCTTGTTATTGAGATTCAGATGATTGATCCTAATCCTAGCTCTAACACTGCTTCAAAATGGGAGTTTGGGCAAGTCACTTGACTAATTTTATTTTGCATCAGAAATGACAAGCACTTCTCCTTTCAGCAGAACACTTAATGATGTCCCCAAGGAAACACACCAATGTTTTTACTTAGTTGATTTAATTCTGTGATGTAGATTGTGATACAATGGCAGACCAAAGGGATTTGCCAAAGTTGCCTTTATGGATCAGAGGTAGCTCTATGGGAAGAGGACAAGCAGTTTCAGAAAAGGTCTGTTCTAGGTGGCCTCACAAGGGTATTAGTCACACTGATGACTCAGAAAAGGTAACTCTGATTAAAGCTATTGGCAGCCAAACAAAATATGAGTAAGGCCAGTTTCTGAGCATTTTACCATATAGCATTGCTAATAGCTTCTATTTTATATTAAAAGTTGCTACTCAGCGGGAAGTGATACACTGGAGGCGATGTCAGAAAGTTTTTTAGTGGCTGGCAACACAACAGCGATGTTATGTTACATACAAATCATTTTATATAGTTTTAACCATCTTTTCTAATGGCTGAGATAGCTCTCCAGACATCAAGCTAATAAAAAGGACATGGTGTAATTTGACAAGCCTGATCAATTGACAGGCTTGCAGAATACAACTGTTGATGAGATGGTTTTAATTCAAGGTAATCCAGTTGCAGTCTCAGCCAGTTCAGTCTCAATCTCTGCACAAAATCATGAAACTTGTAACCTATATGCTCCTGGCAGCCCTATCTAAATCAAAATACCTCCTCCACCCTCCAGTCTCCCTCCCTGTTACCCATGCACCAGATCCGTGATCTTCCTGGCAATCATCAAAACAAACAAACTGAACAAATAAACAATTAATCATAAAGAGCAGCACATAGATGGATCTCATTAATGCCCCTTCCATGAGTGACAGGTTTATCTGCTTAACTGAATAAAATTTATCAGGTGCCTTTCAAAGAGATATTTCAATCTCTTGGCCAGATCTTCCTCATCTCTGCCCTGCCCTCTTTGAAGAAGGAGTGGGAGGAGGATGAAGAGCAAGGGCTATAGGGAGTAACAAGAAGAAAATGGCAAGACAGTACTAGCACATGAATTTTCCAGGATTTCCTTTAATCCTTGGCATTAGGTTGCAGGCTCTCTGCTTGTGTAGGAATAAGATCGTGTCAGTTTGATGATGTCCTGGCAATGGACAGTAATAACAGGTCCCCACTTAATTTCTTCAGATTTGTCAGAAACTCCAAATATCATTCTACTGGGAGGCTGTGCTGACATCTGGGAGCTGCAGGAGCAGGGAGAAGTAGTACCAAAGTGACTCATCAACTGCCCAGGGAGATCTGCATCGTACAGCAGTAGCAAGGAGTGCCGAGTACAGTGTGTGCTCCCAGTGTGAGGCAAGCACAGAGCAGTTACTGATGAAAGCTGGTCAGACAGAGGTGAAAACCACTGACTGCAAAACCAGCTTACCTCATTTAAAGATGTGAGTAAATCTTTTTAGTGCCTCGCTTTTATAAGCTGCAAAGTGTGTCAGACATCAGTGGACTGGGCAGATTTGACCAGTGCAGGAAAGAAGGAATGATAGGTTTATGATATTGCCAATGCCATCACTAAGATAATAAAAATGCCGTTTCAACACATTTTTAAGGCCACTGTGCATGAAGCAAGAAAATTACAAACATTGAATTATTGTGAAGAGTGCAATATCTTGGTAGTCATCAGTGAACTCCAGCTCCAATGGTATATTGGACCCATGTCCAGGACATGCAAGAACTGTCACTACAGTGCACTCCAGACAGGCTGGACCACAAAAAATGCTAGGGCACACTGGAGGATTATCCCTAAAAGGTTGTAACACCAGTCCAAAGACATCAAGTACAGTGCTCTTAACTACCAGCTGAGTCCCCGCGCAGAGGTGGAACAAACTTGGCTGAAATGTGAGCTGTAACGTCACGACTGAAGAGAGAGAAGAGGCCAAAGAGACACAAGTACCAGGTACAGGTAGTTGTAATTAAAACAAGTTACTGGACATTATTTGAAATCATCTCTCATGGGAGAGAAGCAATACATTTTATCCTGTAGCACTGACCAGGTGCAAGAAATATAAGGTACAGGGAGAAGTCAAGACCATCAGTATTTTTCAAGTGCTTTTAGTAATGAAGTGATTGAGTCTAGACAGATCCCTGCAACACCTGCCTTCTGCATTGCATCATCCCCAGGGGTCATGCTGAAGTCCAAAGGTCTCCCAGTAGAGGTGTGAGACAGCTGTGTACCCAGGTGTGGGGCCTTGGTCCACACAAAGGCATCAGTAGAGGCGGGTGGGTAAGTGCAAAATGCTTTCCTTAGGCGGGAGAACGTGGGAGGGACTGGCTGGGAGGGCAGCTATGCACAAAGGGATGGGCAAACAGGAGAAATCAGGCACAGGATGGGGTTCTGCAGTGGCTGTGTTAGTAGGATGTGAGAAATGGTCCATCTCCTCCCTGCAGTAATGCCCCAGGCTTGATGTCCTCCCCAAAGAAAACAGCTGGGTCCACTTTCATGCCTCAATAAAGACATGTGCCAAAACAAGGGAACTGAAATGTGATAAGGTGAACAGTCAGAGGTCTAGAAACAATGGCCTGTGAGAAGAAAGAGGAGGATGGGTGTTGTTTAGCATAGGGAACAGATGACCTAGGAAGGACATGATAATACTTTTCTAGAGGCTGCTGCTAAGAACCAGCAAATAAGTGTTTTTTATCTCTGTGGAGGGTGGGATAAGAAATAATAAGCTTAGGCTGCCGAAGGAGAGACTTAGTTTAGACATTAGGAAAACTTTCTGGCAATAAGGATAATTAAGCACTAGAATAGGTGCAAGGCTGCGATCTCTGTCCCAGAAGAAAAATTAAGTCTACCTTGGACAAACAATGGCACAGAAATCCTATCTCAGAAAGGGGAATGAGCCAAATTATATTAACAGGCCCTTTCCAGACCTCCTTTTCCCTGATTCTCTTTCCTAAACACAGAATCCAGCTGTGACTCTAGAGCAGCCTAAGTTAAGTACAGCATGGTTTAGATGTAACTCCGGAATGAGTTTTCTGAAAAGAAAACAACTACAACACTGTAAATATCCTAATGCTGCAAGCTCTTATGGCTTTGTCTTCAGTTTTACTGTACTTGACCCATTGCTTAAAACTCTGGCTCCTGGAGTCAAGCATATTCATGAAAGCTAAGTTTAAATAAGCAAAAAGCTGTCTAAATTTATGTTGCAGGAAAAAAAAAAAAACAGATTAAAAGCACGACAGAGAAGTACTTCCAGCAGCTATAAATCCACAAGAGAAATTAAAAACATTATTTAGCTTAAAAATCAAAAAATCAATTGATAAAAAAAAATCTTATGATGGGGATTGACTCCATCATTAGGCTCATTAATACTTAATGTTTTTAATGGCCATTCCGTATGTCAAGTCTAGGCGTGAAGTTAGCACAAAAGGAAATTCTGTTGCTTAAGGAAAGATTCAGAAACCAAATGGCCCTCCCACAGAGTGACATAGACCTAGGGATATGGGAACCCCCTTTTCAGTCCAAAACTCGGAAGTACCCAAAGAAACCTGTTGGTGACAGGAAAAAAAAAAAAAAGGAAAAGGCCAAAAATATTTTGTTGTCACAGACAATGCAACAAAGAAAGTGGAACATCTTGCCACAGGATACTGTGTATTCTTCATGAGGGTGTGTGGTAATGCTGTGAGCATGCCTATGTGTGTGAGACTCCAGCACGGGAAATCTCTGAGCCACAAATTCTTGATGACTGTGAAAATTTTGGGGAGAAAATATTACCCTGCGTTTCCCTTTCTTTCATGGTAGTCCCCAGGTAGGTCTTCTGAGTCACTGTAGAAGACAAGATACCAGGTTATACTTTTAATCTGACCACAGGAAGATGGTCTTGTGTTCTTTTACTTTTTTGTTGTGGTCCCGATGAGCTGCAGCACACAGACAGAGCTGCATGAGGAAATTTTATATCCATTCTCTGAATAGCACACTGCCTTTTCCAAGGCTGTCAATCACACCCTGGCAATAAATTCTCAAAATAAAAACTTTTAATATAAATAAAATGTACAAATAAAACTGATAGTGGAGCATTAGTTGAGTGCAGGAATGTAATGATACTTATCATAAAAATTGGGGCAGTGTGAGTTTTCATCTGACCTGTCATCACTCTGCAATCTTTTTCATTATCATAAATCAAAAAGCATTGTTTGGTTTAAATCACTTGCTGCTTAAAGATGAATCACCTTCGATTTCCTGAGCTTTGCTTACGGCAAAAAGGGAAAAAAAAAAGCTTTCAAAACTGCACAACAGTAAAAATTTCTCACTTTGCATACAAAAAAAAAAACCTGAGAGAGCTCTAAAAGTTAATCTAGCAAGCAACATAAAATGAAACAGAACTGCGATTTAGAAAAAAAATATTTCTCCATCTGCAGAGCTATTAATCTACAGTTTGGTCCAGAGAGTTCACATACAGCAGTCTGTGAAGAGGGACCCCAGGCTCTAATGGCTTGAAGAAGATAGGCTCTCAAACATTTAATCTAGCTACAGGTGCATATCTAAGCTTCTCTGTAACATCTGTCCCTGTGGATAAGAAAAGACTGAGCATCCTATACTGGATTGTGCAGACAACAGCTCCGTGGCTTAAGGCATATCCTGTGTACTGATGACTGGCTTGCAAATCACCCAAGCCACCTCAGTGGGTTTGGCCAGTGGCCTCTTCTCCTTCTGAGAAGCAGAGTCCTCCTCCTCCTTCATCCCACCACCTTGGCATTACATCCCATGCCTAGAAGTGCAATTAGATTCCTGCCACTTTTTCCAAAGTCAGGAAGCATAGGGTCATTTAAAAAGTCAGTTGACTAAAGTGATGAGCCCAATGGGCTGGAACAGCAAAAGTGATCACAGCTTGGTGTAAGTCATCCCCAGGGGGATAACACAGAAGAAATATGCTGCACACAGTCATATCTAGGTTTGTTCTGTGAAGAAAACCCTCATAAGAAAAGAAACAAGCAAAAATAAAACAGGCTTCATTTTTTATGTCTCCCATTAGCTAGAACCCTCATGGCAATTCCCATCAATTTTGGATGTCTGGATACCAGCCAGGGAGCACTCAGCTTCCATATGCTTGGCAAAAAGAGCAGCAGCAACAATGCAATGCTGTTGTCAGGCAAGGCAGGTAAATCACTGCATAATTCTTCACAAAACCAATTTTCTCAAAATTTCACCCTACTTTAGGAAACTGAAATTGGCCAAGTTTGGTAATAAGCACCGTAAGTCCCACAACAAATCCTAAATCTCAAAACCTGCCTGATGGAGCTTGCTCTGTTTGTCCACTCAGCCATATTTTTTGACCTTTCTTTATGCCCATGAAGGGGAAATGGTTTCCTGCACAGAGAGTAGTTATTTGTTGTCCTTGAGAGGCAGTATAAGCTTAAAAGGCAGTAGGGCAGAGGAAGAAGGGTGGGGGCTGGACTCATGCATCTGTGTTTGAGCCTCAGTTGCATTGCTATCTGTCTTTTGGGGAAGTCAGTTCAACTCAGCCTCACGTTCCTGTCTCTGTGTAAAACACAGACCGTATACACAATTGTGGGGAAAGTGTGCAATTTGTTAAACATATGAAGTAGTAAAAGAGCAATTCATCTTGCTAATTTTATCTGTCTGTAAGTTACTATCCAGTCTAACTAGGTTCCCTCCACAGCTCAGGGACAGAGAGAGCTTGGATAAATCACCTCCGTTTTCTCCTCTGATGGTGGAGGGAGGCCAGACACCTGGCCACATTTAGGCAAAATTAATCCCATTTTCATGTCCAGAATCATAGTTAAGGCCAGAAAACTTCTGATGCTGGCACATCCCAGCCTCCTCTATTAGAAAGCTGAAGCATGTGTTCACAGTGAGCAGGCTTCTGAATTTTTCTTTCCAGGAACTAAATTCACAATTTCAGAAGCTCTCTTTACTTAGCACTTGATAATTTATTCGAGACATTAGGATAACATCACTCACCGGCTTTGATCTATCACTGCTACTAGGTTGCCAACTTGCTCCCTTCTGGCAGCACATCAGCCCCTATGTAGTACACAGGTAGGATTTTAGATACGTGGGCATCCGTTGCCTCAAATTTATATAAGATTATTGTGGTAACATGCCCATATGTTTTAATGAATATTCCTGACCCTGAACAGACAACCAGAACAGATCTCACCCTTCACAATCTTTAACCAAAAGTTAGGTATGCCTTTTGGAAAAGGAATGAAGGGTAGCGAAAGAGTGCAACAGGCTGGACAAGCCCAAAGTCTCTCCTTGAGGTAACAGACCTCTAAAATCCTTTTCATCTACAGAAATATTGCACAACATCCTCAAATTTAATATAAGCTGAACAGACATCAAAGAAGAATGGCTTGTGGTCATTACTGCCTGACACTGAATTCACATGTGAGTCACAAGGAACTTATACTGAGTTTTGAAGTCTGACCCATGCAGTCACAGGATTGTATTCTTTGCTTTACTCTTGGGTGGTACTTTTTTCTCAAAGCTGAAAGTTTTCTTCATCATACAGCATGATAGCTGGTACTTCAAAAACCAGCTACTGGTGAATCCGTGGAGCCCTTTGCCCTCAAAGTCCCTTGACTGAGCTAAAATTTTCTAATGTATTATATTGCTTCCGTTAACAGTAATAAACAAGCATTTCCATAGAATTTCCATAATCAAACTCTTCCACTCCTCTGGAACTATCAGCTGACTTTGCAGGGAGGAAACCGAGGCAAAAGAATTATGCAAAATCCTCAAAAATCACAAAGTGAGTCAGACTCCAAGGCAAAAAAAAAAAAAGGCAGGGGGGAGGAAGGAGGGGAAAACAAACCCTTCAGTTCTCCTATCTGTGCTTCTGCCCCAAGGCAATCCCTGTCTTTCACAGCTAGGGACCAATTCAGATACCATTTACACACAGATAATTCCACTGACACTTTCAGAGTTAGCCTTGATTTACAGCACCATCTGTGAGATCAGCATGCGGCACAAGACACTCTTATGACTGGAAAATACTTTACTGACAAGGAGAAAATTTATATGTATTCCCCCCTGCTCTCTTGCTAATCTTTGATGGCTACCTTTCTTCGAATGCTTTCAGTCAAACCTTGACTGAACCATGATTTTTTTCACATTTAAATAGCCTTGTTAATTTGGTTAGGTGTGATACATCTTCCTGGTCATGCAGCTCCTTTGGCATGCACTATGACCTTGTCAAGACTTCTCCCAGTGCTTCTCTTTCCCATTTGATTGTTTTCTGCTCCTTGGTAATATAGCCATCATCTAGATTTTGTCATTTGCATCGTATGTCCTGTCTTCTCAGCAATAATAACAACCTGCCTGTGGAAAAAAAAAAAAACCCCAACAAAACCAACAAAACCCTGTATCCTCTACCTACTCATTGGATTACAGGAAAGTCACCAGTTATACCTGGAGAATTTTAACAAAGCACTGACATCTTGCCAAATCATCAAGCACTGCTCCTCTCTGGAAGATATGTATGAGCATCACTGCCTGGCATCTGTGTTCATGCAGATATAACGCATCAAGACTGAAATAAATTGTTTACAAACATACAAATAAAAAGAAGTGGGTTACACATAGTGTATTTTAAGCACTTCTCTGCCTCTATCCTGCCTTTCTTAGGGTATACTTGCAAAGTCACTGAAAGAAAGACTAACTTATTAACCTTATTAACAAGTGTGAAATGAAACATTAAATCACTCCAGTGACCCTGTGAAAGATTTGGTTACACAGGGTAGCCTACTCACAAAGTCACGGTTTAAATGAATTCCCCGTATTGCCAGTTGCTAAAACATCAGAGCTATTGCCATTTCCTCCCCACTTTGGCACAGGTGCCTGACTGGGATGTCCTCATCTCTGTCCCTTCCTATGTTGCACATTATTATGTGAATACAGGAAAAAACCCACCTGCATTGTTCTAAGCAACAACAAACTATGTCTTTCTTCCCTCTGCTCTTCAGAGAACAAAGGAAGTAAAATATTAACAGCCTCACTCATGCTTTCCCCTCAGCTTCTGAGGTAACTTTGCAATGAAGATAAACCTCTGCATCATGCTCAGGCTGCTACCCAGGGCCCTGCCATGAGAGGACCAGGCTTGTTCACTCCTCTGAGGACTGTGCAGCGACAGCCGTTGTGTTGGGGCTGCTTGTGCTGCCAACAGAGTCAGCACAGGTGTTGTCACAGCGACCAAAACATCTGGGTCTGAGACCCAAAGCATCTGTGTTGTCTCTCTGGTTACTGACATTAGTATCTGAGTTAAATTAAAAATACATGGCCATGGGTATTTGTAGGTACAACACGTGTAATTTGTCCTCATGAGCATGTAGCATATGAAGCATTTGAAAAATACTAATTCTCATTTCAGATCTTACAGGGAAAGGACAATGCTCAAAAATAATTAATTTGGATATAATTTTAGGGCAGCTGCTTAGATTTCTGTGCTGTTGAATTGGTAGGGAAAACTGATCTTCTAAAAAGCACAAGACCTCATACTATACTAAGGCAGCCATTTGTAGAAGAATATTCAGTTGGATTTTACATTTCACCTCCTCCTATCTTGAATGAGGCTTCTGTGGATTGAAAACAAATTTTTTCTCTCTGTCTGTTCAGGCAATTTATTAGTTCTTGGTAGTACCTGGATTTTTTACTAACTATGGAATTATCATCAGCAATATAGCCAGTGCATAAAAAAAGATTAAACAGTATAGGACTCCTTAGCTTGAAAAAGGAGATATGTGATTGAGGAAAATCATGCAGAATGTCAAGAATGATTATCAGAAGTGCTTCTAAAGACTCAGCAGGGAATATTACTCACTAATCTTTGCAATGCAAAAGGTGGGAGTTGTCATAGAAATCATCAGGCTGCAAGATAAAAATGAGCAAAAGAAGTACATTTTCACACAGGACCAAGTTAAACTGTGGAATTCATTGCCAATGGAGGGTGCAAAGACCAAAAGTAAAAGCAGATTCAGGTGCTAATTATAAAAATTTATAGGAAAGAGACAGAAATTGAGGCTAAATACAAAGATGTGGACCTAACCTAAAGTTCAGGAAATTCATAAGCTTATCCTTATCCAGGGATATCCTAGAGGAATGACAGATACAGCCACTGAGCAGACATCCACCTACATCTGCTACCAATGTATGCATCCTTCTCACTGGACAGAGATGGTGTGAACTAGCTGGAGTCAGAGAAAGGTAGCAAAAGAAAAGCAGGGCCCTGGCTGGGTCCTGATTTCAGCTCTGGGTGTATTAATGCTTTTTCAGGTAAGGAACTGGTAATCTGAGCAAATGATTAATTGGCATAAACGCCCAAATCTAAACCTAAATTCTGCTTTAGCTGTCCTAGCTAATCTCCCTGCCAGGAAAACAGGAACTATAAAAACTTTCTTCTCAGACCACACCAAGACCCTGAAGTGTTTCTAAATTCTAGCAGCTGGTATTCACAAGTCACTTAACATGTCTATGCCACCTTTGGCCTATGCCTTTAGAAAAGCAGCTATTAATAGTGACTTCATAGGTGCCACTCTTGGCCATGAGCCCAAAACACACTTACTCTTTATCAGCTCACAGATATAAGAGGTGGCAACTTCCATCAGTGATGTTCCATTTATCTATGAATGGAGAAAGCCAAATTTTGTCATGGAATTGGAGCACAAAGGGAGGTGGGGCACACAGGGCAGAAGGGCAAAAAAGAAAACATGAAGAAAAATTCAACAAATTCTCACCACACATATGACAGGCTGCTGTAGATAAAAAAATATATAAGCTCCCCAGGGCTAATTATAAAGGAAATAGTGAACTCTCAGCAAAGTATTATCTCCAATTACTGCCATTAGTTGAATCAAGCTGTGTCTTCGTGGGGGAGAATACAAGAAAGTCACAGTGCTCCTCTTCTGCTTCTGTCTCCTCTCTCTGCTGCCCACCACCCTGCTGTGGTCACACACAGTGCAGAAAGCAGCTGAAATCATCTGCTAGCACTCACAGCTCTGACAACTCTCCTGCATCACATTCTGTGGGCATAGTAGCTCTGGCAAATTCTACATTTGCCTATATATCCCCCTGAACACATGTAGACCTTAGGTTGTTGTCAGAGCTACTTGAGAAGTCTGCAGCTTACCTCCCTCTCACTGCTTAGGAAGAAGCCAGGAGCAGCTGGGCAGAGCCATGTTTCTCAGGAACACTAACCCCAGTGTTTCCTTATGCCCCAGACCTGGTGTGAGCATGATGCACAGGACGGAAAAACACCTCCAACCTCATCCAGCCCCATCCCATTCAATTACATAGCAGTTACTCAGCACCTGCAAACACCCAACACCTGCTGCTCACCCAGCACGACAAGCCCTGCCCTGGGGGAAGAAAGGGAAAGCCAAAGAGCTTCAAAATCTTTTGTGAATCCCAGGCACCATGCTGGTGCAGGTACAGGGAAGAGTTGGGGTGTATCACTGCCTCCATCCACTACCAATGCAACTGTGGCACATCTCTTCCATTGCTGTTTAGCTGCTGTTTTGTTTTTTGAGACTATACTCAAATACTATACTATACCTGAGTATTGGTCCTGAAGGTTCCTCCACAGAAGAGAAGTGGCTGCAAAACCAGGTCCTTTATTTTTTGTCCGACTCCACCAAACACAAGATGCAGGTGTCCAAGGCCTTACAACTAGTAAAATTTAGTTTCGGAGCATTTTATAGAAAATGTCTTCTTTATGCTAGAAGTTTCACAAAAGGAGGTTAATCTCTTCTGAATAAGGACGGTCCCATCAATAAGAACAGGATTTTTTGTGGTGTAAGATTACCCCAGCTCTATCAGACTTATTGCACTTCAGGACAATGTAGTTTCTCCACTTATGAATGAGCTTCTCCCTCTGTGGACCTGTAGTTAAAAGGCCAGATTGACCTTAAATAGAGTGGATAAATCAAGAAGTATGTTATGATGTTCTTTCTACCTGTGTCAAAATACTCTGGCATGCCACACATGAGCTGACATTTACTTTCAACTTTCAAGTGGCTGGGACTGTATAATACTCCCAAACATTTTCTAATAGGACCAGTGCCCTGCATCCTACCCACCTAGAGATCTGGTCTCTTTGGAAACGAGATCTGAACACTCCCTTTTTCTCTTTCACTCAGCACAAGGCAAATGTAGAGTGTTCAGGATAGTCTCATTGCCCAAAACTATAAAGGAAGCAAGTTGCCACATACATCTCCCAATTGTGTTTTCCAGTCTTCATTCTTCCCCCTGTTCAGCCATCCCATTAGGTTTACAGCCAGAGCTGGTATGACAGCCAGGCTCCCCACGGGCAAACACGCTAGTGTGTGTTATTGTGTGTTCCAGCATCTGAAGTTGGGTGCCCTTCCCACTTTTCAGTAAGAGGTGCAAGGGATGGAAAATCCAGCAGAAGAACATGCATGCTCCCCTTAGCCCAGTGATTCCCCAAGTGACATTTGCTGACTCACATGGACTCAGCATAGGAGGGAAGGAGGGAAGGAGGGAAGGAGGGAAGGAAGGAAGGAAGGAAGGAAGGAAGGAAGGAAGGAAGGAAGGAAGGAAGGAAGGAAGGAAGGAAGGAAGGAAAAGGAACCTGCCTTTCCAATCCAATGACTGCAAGTAAAGTTTTAATACATTTTAGGACTCTCTCAAGGACATCATCCAGAGGTTTTTGAGAATCTGGGGGCTCCTGGTGAAGGTGGTTTTATACTGTGTTTAGTGCCACTAGGGATTGTGTTTTGGTCCTCTGAGAACAGGGAGTTAGTTTCCATGTCTAATTGTGCTGTTCCTTGAGGCTCTCAGAGCAACTTCACTGCACAAAATCACTGAGCATTTACTAAGAGAGAAACAAGAAGACTGCTGGTGCCTAAAAAATGAGTTCTTCTCATTCTAATCTTCTGGATGATCCATCCATGCCTTATATAAAGTCTTAAACAGCACATGCCCTATCTTTTCCATAAGAAATAAAGCTATTTCATTTAAACTGTAAACTGTTGAACTGTTATTTAACTGTAACTTTTTTTTTTTTAAATAACACTGTGAAAAGAGGCATATAGAAGAAGCCTGCTGTTAGCATGACATACAGTAATGAATCAGTTAGCAAAGAGATTTAGGTGGACACATTGATTCATGACACGAAAACAGGAACTGGGCTTTTTACAGCACCTATCTGATATAGTGGCACACCTGTCCCTTCCCAGCTCCTTTCACAGCTGTTCCCACAGCACCACTCTTCCACCTCTTGCTTCTGCAGTTGGTTGAACACAGCATCATTTTGCAGAATTCAGGGGAATGGCACCATGCAAGTGGCTTTGGCTGCTGGAAGCCCTCTGAAATTGAAGGACTTTGGTTCAGGAAGAGTTTGTTTCATATTTCTTCCTTTCCACTGAAGTTTCAATGTGCAAATCCATCATTTCTCCACTTGACTCTGCACTGCTGGAGACACACACTGTGACACAGAGGGATTTTGGCAGTAGAAAAGAAAGGCTTCAGAAACACTGAGTCCTTAAACGTGCCAATATATACCGAGCACTAAAGACGGAAACCTGTCAAGGAGAGGCATTACTCTGTGAGAAGAAGGCGGGTCTCCCCAAGAGGGAGAGGGAGAGGGAGAGGGAGAGGTGTTCCCCCCATGCTCCCTCCCACCCCTGTCAAAAAAGCATGTCACGAGCACTGAGTAGATGTCAGTCATAGCAGAGCAGCAGGATCCACAGTCACTTCCACTGTTTCTTCTATGAGAACCTGATCTGGGGTGGCCTGCCATGGCTGACAGCATGCAGAGCATTCCTGGAGCTCCAGCTCTAAACAGAGCTGAAGGGCATCCAGCAGAATGTGTGGCAGAAGACAGTGGATCTTTTCTGTGATAATCCACGCTGGTGACAGGTTTCCTACCACACTCCCTAATCTCTATAACTGGTTTTCATTATTTCTCCATTTAGTGTCCCATGTCTGTCCTCATCTATTCAGCTAGACACACAGGAAGCATTGAAGATTTTCACTGTATGCCTGATTTTGTCTCTATGATGGTATGCCAGAGCTGGCAACAGCAGATGTTGTAACTATGCTCCAGTGAGGGTACAAAGCCACCAGGGAGGACTTCTGAGGAGGTGGCAGGCAGGACAACAGCAGCCACAGCTCCTCTATTGGGAAGGGCAGGGAAGAAGGGAGGCCTCAACCCAGCTTGAGGGGTTTGTGAGCAGCACCCTGATGCACAAAGTCACCCCCATTCTCCCAGCCACCCCAGAGCCTCAGGTGCCCCAATGCTTAAAGCAACAGTTTTACTGGAAAAACTTCCAGCACTGCACCTTAATCTGTGGGATATAATTGTAATTTAGATTAAGCAGGAAAATCTTCATGGATTAAATACGAAGTGTTAAACCATGCCTCACCAGCTATGTTTTGATATGGGTGGTGTGGTCGACACATTGCAGGGAAGGGATGCCTTCCAGAGGGACCTTGGCAGGTCTGAGAGATGGGCCTATGCAAGTCTTGTCAAGTTCAACAAGGCCAGCGTCCTGCACCTGGGTCAGGGCAATCCCAAGCACAAGTAGAGGCTGAGCAGGGAATTGGTTGAGAGCAGCCCTGAGGAGAAGGACTTGAGGCTGTCTGTTGCCAAGAGGCTCAACATGACCTGGCAGAGAGCACTTGCAGCCCAGAAAGCCAACTGTATCTGTATGGTCAGCAGGGCAAGGGAGAGAATACTGACCCTCTGCTCTGCCCTTGTGAGACCCCACCTGAAGTTCTGCATCCAGCTCTGGGGCCCCCAACATAAGAAGGATGTGACCTGCTGGAGCAAGCCCAGGGGGACAGAAGATGATCAAAAGGCTGGAGCTCCTTTCCTATGAAGACAGGCTGAGCGAGCTGGGATTGCTCAGCCTGGAGAAGAGAAGGCTCCAAGGTGACCTTACAGCAGCCTTCCAGTAGCTAAGGGGAGGCTACAAGAGAGCTGGAGAGTGCCTTTTTACAAGGGTGTGTAGTGACAGGACAAGGGGGAAATGGCTTTAAACTGAAAGAGGGTAGAGTTAGATTAGCTATCAGGAAGAAATTCTTCACTGTGAGGGTGGTGAGAGAACTTGTCCAGAGCTGTGGATGCCCCATCCCTGGAAATGTTCAAGGCCAGCTTGGATGGGGCTTTAAGCAACCTGGTCTAGTGGAAGGTGTTCCTGCCCATGGCACAGGGCTTGGAACTAGATGATCTTTAAGGTCCCTTTTGACCCAAACTGTTCTGTGATTCTATGATTCTCTGAGTGTATAATTCTATGATTGTATGATATGGATTTGCTGCATAACTGTTAAACATGATATTTAGCAGATTACTTTCTTATTAGAAAGATTAAACATTTACTTGAGAGACTTCATTTTTTAAATGTCACCTTTTCAGTTTACTAGGTTTCTTGCTGTGCCTAACACAAACAGTGGGTATTTAAAGTAATAACAAATAAGCTGCCAGCTGGGAGCACTCAGTAGCAGGCAGGACCTTCCCCAAGACAGCCTTTGCCAGTGCTGCCAGGGATGGGCCACAGGCCCCTGTCCTGAGTACCACTGCTCCCACCTTGCTCCTCATCAGCAGGCTGATGAGGAGAAACATCAGCATCTTTTTTGAAAACCAAATTTCCCAGTTCCAGCAGGATCAGCGTAATTCTCCCCAAAAATCCTTGGCTGCACCTTCTCCCTGGCAGCGTTTTGCTGAGGACAGGGTGAAATGAGATCCACTGACTGGTATCAGTATGTGATGGATGTGGGCTACATAGTCACCTCAGCTCTTGGAGGCCACTGGCACTGGCCTCCATGGGATAAATACACACATGATGCTCTGTAAAAAAAAAGAAAAAATCTCTGACTGCTCTTCAATGAGACATCTGGAAAAATTAGCTGGAGGGAGGTGGGGATTGGCATTGCCACTGCCTGATTTCTACTTTCATAATTCTGGTGTTAGCAGGTCAGAAAAATCAAAACAGCAACTTCTCCAAGGAATGGTTTGGATGGGGGAAAAAATCATGCAAACAAATCTACCTGTAGTCAGAGGAGAGGATCTCAGTGGAAGTGTGCAACTGGACGCTCACCAGGGTAGATAATAGCAAGCACTGGCTGTGCAGCTGACCTCCCTCTAACAGAGATGGTGAAACAATGGCACATCGGAGGATAGCTTGATATGAAAACTGGGTTTGAGTCTCAAAGCCCTCATCCAGATTTCCTCCAGGTCTTGGCTCTGAGGCCAGCTTCTCTGGAAATTAACCTCTTTAGAGCTAGACTGTGTCACCTGGTGATCTGGAAGCTGATACCTACAGGAGGAGCAGCCCTGGTACCAGGGTGTTACAACCATCCAGACTTATGACCAAGCTAAGTCTCTCTTAACTGAATTTTTGGTAAAAGACCCTTTATCACTTTCAGAAACAGGAACCTCCAGTTTATCCAGCAAGCCCCAAGGAGGAGCCACAGACCCTGTGCTGGCCATCAGCTTGGCAAAAATTGATTTGTGCCTTCAGCGAGAACTGGCAGTGAAGAGGTTAAGAATTTATGAGCCTAAAAGGCTGCTTTTTGAGGGGTGGGTTTGGGGCAACCTGACTTAAGGAAGCAGCCTTAACAATATAAGAAAAGGAAGCGATGGTCCTTGGTTTGTTTGTTTATTGTTTTAGCAGTTTGTACTGTGTGTGTCTAATGTGCTATCTTCATTCCTCAGTCTCCCAGCCGGTTAATTATCCAGGGGAAGCAGCACTTCCTGCCAGAGACCTCCTGGGTTCCCTCCCATTGTTCCCTGGGCTGACACACAACGCTGGAGACAGCAGAAATGGCTGCTCATGTCTCAGCCAGTGAGAAACACTCCAGAGACTGCGGTTAGTTAATAAAACAGATGGGTTTATTGGCATCGGCAAATTTCAGTGCTAGTGATGCGTTTAATAGGGTTAATCCAAAGAAAATCCCAATAAAAATAAAACAAGGAGTTTGGAGAAAAGGAGATAAATATAGGAGAGACAAGAGGATGATCTGTATCTCTGGCATCTCCATCAGCCCCACTGTATCTTCACAGCCTTCAGGACTCAGCAATAGGGTTGCTCAACAATTCTTTCTCAGCTAGGACTTGCTAGAACAAGAAGAGATCCTTAGCTCTGAAATACAGGCTCAGGTGGTCTAAATCTCTTCCAATCCCTGTGCCCAGTGAGTTATTTAAGTTTGCTTACATAGGACATATAAAGTTCCTCAAAGGTCTCATGCTCTCCTTTCACTTGGTACAGGGGCTTACATGGAAATGAGGATGACTCCTAACCCCTAATACTGTAAAAACATTTATCCCCAAAGCCTCAGCACCCTGCATGCCCCCAAGATTTCTTTTCTGTACTTTTGCAATGATCAGTAGGCAGCACCTTACAAAAGGAATGTGTTTCTCTCAAATGCTGTATGGACACTTCAATATTTATTTTTTTTTTAAAGAACATTTTGTACAATCCCTAAGTGGGCCCTGAAGTAATGCAAACAATAACAAACAGCAGCAGGCTTGAGCTGTAAAGCAGGGATACAGATGTGAATTTCAACTAGAGGAAAACTTGAGGGTGCTTAAGCCAAGCATGGGTTCACCTCCCTGGAAAATCTATGTTTGATATGTTTGATAATTCCAGTTTTTTGAAAGATATCGCCCCACTGTGATTTGCCAAGAATAAAAGGATTTTTTCTCACTGACATCATTAAAGGTAAAGCAATCTCTTTTGAAGGCATGTACTGCCAGTTTTATTATGCATATCTTAGGGGAAAGTGGGCTTTGCTCTATGTCACATATGTTTGTTCATTTTCTCCGTGTATTTTTACTTTAACAAGAGCACTGTCCTATATAACTCCAATGTCCAAACGCGTCTTAGAAATTGCAGCACCCTGATGTCATTGGTGGATCAAAATCCACTTGCCTAAAGTCTTACAGGAAAAACAAAATCCAGATCCTGGGGATTCTTTTCAGAGAGAGATGCCATTTCTGTGGATGAGCTGATTTCTCCCCTTTGGGAGAGGATATGCCAGAGCAGTGCTGTCATTGCTGGAAGTTTTCTTTCATGAGGAAATATTATTTGCACATGCCACATCCAAATGACAACAGCGGCAAAGAGGACTGGCAATTGATCCTGCTTTAAATAGCTGCTTTTCTAATGCAGGGAGGAGCGTTTTCGTGGCTATTTCCGTAACAAGATGTTCTACTCACTTCTGGCCCTGCAGCACAGCATCTTGATTTTGCTTTGCCTTGCCTTCCCTGCCCATCTTCTGTCAACAAACAAGTAGGAAAAGAATTTCACCATGTCAGGAATTTTAGGCTTTTCAAACAGCTCGCACACTTGACCCTGCCCAGGTTCAAGACAGAGCTGAGCTGTTGCCCAGATGTAAGGTCATTTGTGATTTTTTACAGATGTTTTGAATCAAATCATAGTGCTTAAAAGGAAAAAAAAATAATCTCCAAACAATTCAGAGCCATGTTAAATAATTTAGAGAGTGGTTAGACAAATCCTGCAAAAGAGCTCTAAGATTGAATCTTTTGGCTCCCTGATGGGGATACATTTAAATTAAACAGCTGGTAAATAAGCCAAAGACCATCATGCCACTGAATAACAAAAGCAGTTAAAGAGCTGGATTGATAAGATGAGTGGATATTGAGTGCCTGCCATCATTTCCCTCTTCCGTCTTCTGGTGATGAGGAAGAAAAGGGAAAAGAGTAACGAATGAGCAGAGTCCTGGCATTGTTCATCTCCTCTTCCCTGATGAAGGTGAAGAAACAGGAGGAAGGCAGAAATCATTCATTTCCCCCTCCCCCAGGAGAAAGCGGAAGTAAAACAGTCACAAAGACAGGATAAAAGTCTCTACCTTGGGGAATGCAAAGCTGGCCTGTCAGAGTAAAATCTGCAACAGCAGAGAGAGAGCAGAGGAATTCCTTCCCTCCTCAATTATTTTCCTTTGTTTCTGTTTGTTTGCATTACTCAATATTTTAAATAATTACAAAAAGCTCTCACACCAACTCTCTCAAATATATCGTGGCCACAGAACAACCTAAAGAGCTGTTTCTCCTGCAAAGCTCCACTGAGGCAGAAATTAATGTACTGCCACTTTTCAAATATTCCATAGTCCAGACTGGAGGGAGAGCAGCTATTCATTTTCAAAAGGATGAAGGAAAGGACTGCACTAATTTATGCAGAGTGAATTAAAAGCTGAAAGCACCCCGGATTTAATGGATGGCAAAGCTAATCGACAACCACTCTGGATTCAATATTACCTAGCTTGAGAAAATCCGTAATACTGTTGTTTGAATTTAAGGACAGTGTATCATAACCTGTACGCTTCTAATGACGCACGGGCAGAGAGCTGGCAGAGCAATGCATTCCCCACCCTCCTTCAGAGAGGACAGAAGACAGACCACTTCTCGAGGAACATGTTTCAACTATGCACTGTAAAACAATTCTCCTGCTAAAATCAGCAGGAACTGTGCATGACTAAGAACACTGGATCAGCCTCCACATATGAGAAGTTTCCTGCTGCTGCTGCTGCAAAGGCAAAGAGTAGGTGATGCTCAATAGCCAGGAAAACTCTCTCTTCATATATAAAAGCTACTGAAAGATGGCTGAGTGCAAGGTCTCATGCTTGGGACACCAGCTGCTTCCTGGTGACTGCAGCTAATTTTGGCAGTGGGGCAGAAGCGGGGTGCCGACACAATTTGAAGCAGGATACAGATTATAAACATTGTTTCCCTGCGATCTTGCTGTGCACTGCTCAAATTTGTTTTCAAAGGCAGCTCAAATTAACCTACCACCTCCCCCGAGGTTAGATCCAGGGACCTTTAAGACAACAACCAGTCTTTGGAGTGGAGACCAGTCTCCTTCTTTCCCTTCCTACAAGACTGTTTCCTTAACAATACAACTGCACCGGGGCTTTTCCCAAGCCAAAGTGCAATAACTACGCTTTTATAATGCCCATTGGCAGTGTGCACGTGCCGCCCAGGACAGAGCCCGCTTAATTAAGAAATTCTCTCGTACCTGTTGCACCAGGTACGCAGCCAGCAAATAAAGAAAAGCACTGACCCCTGTCAGCTCGCGTGCTCGCGACTTTGATTGCTTGTGATTGCATTGGGGCGGGAAGGTAACATATCAGATCTCTGCCAATGGCTGGTCTAAGTCACTTGCAGGCAGCAAGCTGCCCTTTTTCTCCTTCAGTAACAGGTAGTGACAGCGGCAATAGTGGAAGCAGCCATGCCTTGTCTCCCTCAGTGGTGTCCCCAGCTGAGCTCCTTTGTGGGGTCTCTAGCAAAGGGTGAACTTGCAGCCCAGCCTCCTCCACGCTTGGTCATAAGAAGCCAGGTCTGCATTCAGACAGTGTTCTTGACAAGATCAATCTCAAGACTAGAGGATTCAAGCCACGGGCTTTAGCAAGAACCAGAGAGGCCAGAAAACCTCAGCACCATTCACTGTTTCATTAGCAGCTGTCCTCCTGGTGGCACTTTACTTTAGAAAATTACACTCCAGTTACAGACAGCAAAACTGAGGCATGCCTTTTAAAAAAGACTTGTCAAACATCAATCACAACCGAAAATAAAACCACTGCAAGCAGGCTGTTGCTCTGGGTGTGAGGCACAATTTACCAGCAGGGTGAAGTTCTCCCTAGCCAGCCATCAGACCGTGGAATGTGATGACGATGGCACAGGGCACTGGTGCACAGGGACAGTCTGTGGGAAGGCTTCTGCCTGCACAACCTCCCTCCTCTGCCCAGATGAGCCATGTGGCCCGTGTGAGCACTGAAACAATTGTTTTTACAGTGCCAGAGTTAGTTATGTCTGAAAGGCTGCCCACAAGCACGGTGAGCAGTGTCATTAGGCTGCTGGCTGGGCACTGGAAGATGGATGTGTTGTTCACTTTCGTGCAGGCAGTTAACAGCACAGCTATTTGGTTACATGAATTTACAAGCTTAGCTGCCAAATAGAGGAGACCACAGGTTAACAGCAAGGGGTGAAGGTGCTTGTAAAGGTGCAAGCTGAGCCCTGAACCAAGGTGATTACAGCTCACTGGGAGCTCTTGAAACCCATTAGTGCCAGAGCAAGGAGCTGTCAAGATCCACAGATGAGAAGCCAAGTTTGCAAGCTCAGGAGTGACCAGCCACGTACAGGGAAGGGAATTTGCTTTGCTCTCATATAGTATCTTCGTCTTCTCTCTCCCTCACCAAACAGCCACCTACAAACCAACCCCAAGCCCCCCCGTCAAGGACAAGGGACTCCAGACCACTCTGCCCTTGAAGGCCACACTCCTACATCCACCCCTGCGCCTCCCCAGATCTGTGGGCAGCATCCCCACACTTGTCAGCTCCTCTCAAGAGCCACCAGAAGTTACTCCTGATCCCTGACTTGGATTAAGCCCTTAGGCATGCAGATCTGCTGTACACTTTGGAAAGCAACAGAAAATAGTTTTCCCTAATAGGTATCTTATTTCCCCATGCTGTCCTCTCCCCCAAAATAAATAAAGGTACTTCAAGGCGTCAGACAATTTATCACACTTTAATTTCTCCCTTTGGCAAGCCTAGCCACTAATTCAGTCTTGTTATAGTTTTCCCAGTAGGGACAAAATATATACTGAGCTTTGAAAACCCATTGTGTAGCAGCAATTGTTGTTGTAAGCCAGTGGCTCTTTTGCTTTGTTCAGCACCGTGTGCTTGTGTCTCCTGTGAGATATTGTTTTGTTAAGGCCTGCTATTGATTAAAAGGGAGAGGAATTGAATTCCAAATAGGAGCAGCTGAAACGTTCTAAAATGCTGCATAAAAAATGTGAACATTCAAAATAATCTTAAAGACGGGTAGCTTTCCTAAACCTGATTCATTTTTCCTTCAATCCTTGCTCACCACAGCATCTCACCTCAGGGCTGACTTGCAGTTCAGGCCCAGGGTAAGGGCCACATCCTCATCCCAATTTTTGGGGCTGATGGATGCTGCAGAGCAATTTGGGGGCTGTTCCCACGGTGACATCAAACTCTAGGGCACTCTAGAGGGAGCAGCCCTGGGCATTTGTCCTGTGTCTTAATGCAGCACCCAGTGTGGATACAGTAATAAGTTAATAGGCATAAAAGTACCCCAGGCTCCTTTAGCTTCATCTTCTACCCGATACAAAGAGATTGATTATTCCCTGGTTGAGCTTCAAATAGTCTATCTACAACACAGGATTTTTAGCTCTAATTACACCAGAGTAACAGGATAGGGGATGCCCTTATATAGCAAAGCAGCAAGCACTACTGTCCCAGAGCAGGGACTGAGCTCACCTGGCTACAGCTTCCCTGTAAGCAGTGGACAGGAAGGGCAGAAGTCCCATGGGTCCCCAGGCAGCAGCAGCAGCACCAAGTCAGACCTGCTTTTCTGCATCACCATCGCACAGCATGGACTGCTACCCATGCACAAGCCCCGGCCAATTGCCTCTTCACATCTTGGCCCCTCTTTGTGGCTCCAGGTGGACTCTGAGCTGCACCACTGGCAGGCTCATGGCAGTTTTGACAGTCTCATGCTCCACGCACTTGCCTGTGTATTGTTTTGGTCCTGTTGTGCTGAAACGTGGAGGAATGAGGAGACTCCACAACACGACTTTTCCTCTATCTGGGCAAAACTGCATTTCACTGACCTTTGAAGTAATTTGGGGGAGGGGGGAGCTGGAGAGAGATGGGCTAGATTTCTAAATCCTCTTCAAACAGTTCCAGTATTTGCACTAGAAAAATAATTGCAGGGTTGCGACATCCTTTGTGTGACCTGCTAGGAGTAGTGGCTCTACCACCTGGGTAAACCTGGTGTCACTTAATAAGAGTGCCATACATTATTGTACTGTAGGAATTAGCCAAAGAGATTTTTATAGGGAATGGTATAATTCCTTTAGGGTCTTCTGGCCATCCCAAAATAAATAGGAAATAATAGAGAAGAGTGGAACCCATATCTGTTTTGTTGTAGGTTTTAATATAAAACAGAGGTTTTTGTAAGATCTGACATGCCACATGTTGCTGGCAGTCTTCAAACACCTAAAGTCTGCTTGTGCCATTGTGCTGAAGGCAACTAGTCCGAAGACACAGTGGCAGAGGCAGACAGGAGAAACCAGGTCCCTCTTCCCACTTTCTGATGGTGAATGGCCACAAACAAATGCAACTGAAAAGCACAAGGGATCACAGCTTGCCTCTCCATCACTGATTCTCATCCACTTTACCTTAGAGACAATTAGCCTTTTTCTTCAAGAGTTTCAGCTCATTTTGCAGATTACTATGTCAACATTTAAGTATGAATGATAATGGTAGCACATCTGTAAGAACTTATCTTGGACTCAAGAGTTCTTAATAGCCACCAAGAGCAGTACTGAAATCCTTATTAGAGGAATATGGAGCTAAAATACTGCCCTAAAGCAGGTGGTCTGGAGAGTGTGCTTCCAGAGGTTAGATTCTGGCAGTGCTCTCTTCATGAGTAGCACCTTCCCAAGACAGCCATGCTCGCCTGTACAGCTCTCCCAGAACAGCCACTTCTGAAAGACACAAACTCTGTGTGCTGAATAGCACTATTGTACTCACAGTGTTGTATTTCAGTGTCAAATACAAATGTGCTTGGCAAAAAACAGAGTAATGGTTATAAAATACAGGCACACATTTCAAAATGTTGCTATCAGAGAGATTTCTGGAAAAGGGAGCTGTGCTTGGCAGGGATGGTCCCGTGTTTCAGCTGAAGGAGCACCGGCAGTGATGCACCCCACTGTGATATGCGACAGTGTTTGTGGAAATAAGGGTACAGGGTGGATCAAGGGCATACGAAGATTACAGCAGCCTCCGCCCATGTATACGTCCCTGGCCCCAGCCCAGGCTGCCACATAACCCCGTGCTGGACAGTGATCAAAGGGTTCAGCGTGAGCTGAGAAAGTCACACGGGGGGAGGAGGAGCAGTGATCCCCAGCCTCCAGCCCACCCTTTGTTCAGCTTGCTCACCAAGTTTCCCAGCTATGTTTGAACTCCCTTCTCACACTCGCCAGCACTCAGCCACTGCTGGTGGTTTCAGGGGGATGAGCAATCAACCTTGACTTCACATTAACTTCATCCAAATGACATTCAAATCCTTTCTAAAAAAGAGTTTTAAAGCTTTTTGTTCAAGAGAGGGTGTACACAGGAGGGCAAAAAAAAGGAAAGAAACTGAAAACATGGGGGAAGAATTAGCTTTAGAAGAGCCCTTTGGAGTTATTTCAATTAGTCTGGGTGCTGGAGACCTCTGGAGAAAGGCTCCTCTTAGAGCTACTGAAGTAGAACAGAGTATTTCAGGCTCCCACTTTCTCACTGAAATAGCAGCAGCACAGCAAAAGTCTCTTCCTCTGGATTCATTTATCTTCTCGGATGCACAGGGCTGCACTCAGTGCTGTGCTGCTCTCAGCAGCAGCTTACCTCTGGCAGGTTTTACAGAAGCATGTTCCCATGCCCTGACAGGGGGGGATGCAGGCGGGCACAGCAGTGTTTTGAACCCTCAGATGTGGTGGTTTGAGAAGTGGAAACAAACATTTAATCCTGGCAGTAGTGAAATCCAGGGGCCTGCTGGTCCTTCCTCACCCTGCTGGTTGTTGATGCTAGGGTGGTCAATGCTTTGAGGCACAGAGTATGAAACAGCCTTGAGCTGGAGGATTGATCCATTCATACTAGGCAGAGCTTTGGTAAGGTGCTTTCTTGATGAAGCAAGCCTTCTTAGAGTTTGCTTTCAGTATTTCCAAATACTAGGCAAAACTCCCCAACCAAAAAAACTAGAAGACTACAACAGGGAAAATCGTTGCCTAAAGGTCTCACACTGGCAGGACTAAGAGAATCTGACGTAGGCTACCAGGCAACTGCAAATTCCTAGGCTTTCTTCAATCTCCGTAGTATCATTACTATCCCTCAAAACCATCAGGCCAAGACACAGCGAAGCTCACTGACTGGTTTTGTTGAGAAGGCTCCTGCTATTCCTGCCTCAGGTAGTTCAGCCACTTAAGTGAGAAGCCAAGTGTCTGGGTATGTTGGTCTAAGCATGTGCAGCACTTTATTCACAGGAGCAACATGAAGCACAGCAGTAGGAGGAACAAGGCTGGCTGGGCTGCAGAGAGTCTCACAGGGGAGCTTTGTGCAGACAACGTGCCTGGTCCTATCTATTTTCATTGCAAGCTAACAGGCCAGGCTTCTCAAGCAGAAGCCCCTAATTGACAAGAGTATGTCCTGAAAGTTGGAAAGAGATTGATGGCTGACGCTGAATAAAAGTGTATTTACTTTTGGCTCATGGAGGTCTGGCTGATACCAAAATGTCTGAGCCCAGTATCAGTGCGTACATAGCAGAGTGAATATTTGTTGGAAAAACAGCCTAAATTATTCATGAAGGTTTTACAGTCTTGAATCCTTTAATTCCTTCATGTCCATTCTACAAAAGAAAACACCTATCTTCCCTACTTATAGATTTTGTAAAGCAAAACTGGCTGGCAAAGCTTGACAGTTGAAAGAAAACAGAAAATATTAATTGTTAAGCATCAGCTACTGTACCTCCCTTGCTGAAATTAACAGGGCCGCTGCTTGAAACAAAAGCTGACAGAGCTCTCTGGGAAACAGTCGGCAGGTTTGTTTGCAGTTTATTTGCAATCATCCATTCCAGCAATATTTGCATCTTCCTCCAAATACTCAATGCAGCTACAGACAGGACTCAAGGATAGCTGGGCTGCAGGTTGGGTCCAGGTACCTGGCAATTCCCATCAGTGCACATTTGTTTTCCAGCTATTCCTTCCAGAAGAGGAAATCTGAGATAAATGTTTGTTGTCACGTGAAAAAGGAAAGGAGACCTGAATTCTACAAACTGCTATTCATACTCCAAGTTCAATGTCAAAGCACTTTATAGTTACTAGTCAAGTGCAGGTCCTGCAGCCCATGACTTTTCATCAGGAGCTCACAGATATCACGAAATTTTAGAACAAGCTTTCTTGTAGACAGGAAAATTAACAGAGGGGTTGCTGGAGTCATCCTTCCTCTTCTCAAAGGGTCTTGAAGGAGCTTTCAGCTGGACAATATCTCTCTACACAGAGCAGAGAAATCCGACTTTGGACAGAAAACTCTTCCACCTGAAAACTTCTGTCTTATTTTACTTCAGAAGGCAGCAGGCTACAGGAGGAAAGTAAGTCCTTTGTCAAGGGCAATGTCCAAATCTTTCAACCAGGGCTGCATCGTACCACCAATTTTCACACATTGCTTCTCATTCTTCTGTATGGAAAATCCTCTCTTGTTCTCAAGGGGCAGCTGGCTGCCCTAGTACAGGAGGGACACCAAAATGCACTGTATACAAAGCTGGCCAGTACACGGAAGAAACAAAGGGAAGAAGGAAAAATTTCTTCACTGACAGGCAATCTTACATGTTACTTGTAACAACAGGGAGTAAACACTATTCAGGCAGAAAGATATTTTTCAAGCTGACAGAACAGCTTCCAAGCATAGTACCTAGCAGAGCCTGCTCCAAGCACGCAGCAAGCGCTCGCGAGGCTCTTTTCACTTACAGTAGAATAGATGGGGCCAGACAGTCTGGCAGCCTCACAAAGGCACAATGAGCAGGAGCCCGCTTTCCCTGTATGCGTATAAACACAAGCACTCTACAATCTTTCACAGCAACACGCCAAAGCAAACACCAAATTGACTGTAGTATTTCAGAGAGATGGCCAAAGCTCACAGATATTTTCCATGTGATCCCCTGGAACAATCCAGCGCTTTCATTAGCACAAACGTGAAAATATGTGCAGTGGAGAAAAGAGAGATTAGTTTTAGAAAGTTTTAGAAAGGAACATAAACAGAAGTGGGTCTTAGCTTGGCCAGGAATTATTCTGATCCCTGTGAAAGCAATGCCAAGGTTGAGTGCTGGGGCGCAGGATCAGTCCCACCCCAAGCAAAGCGTCACATTTTGTTTCCAGGTGAGGTTAACTGACAGTCGCAATGCCTAAAAATCCTGTCCTCCTTGGCACAAACTGATTTTCTTGAAGGCAGGTGATGCACCCACATCCTTCTGCTCAGACACAATCTCTGGTCATAAAATAGCAATGAGGCTGAGGCAGTCAGAGGATGGCAGCTGGGATAGCCAGTCTTAGTGCACTTGATGTAAGCAGCAGCAGAACTTGAAAAGCTGCGAGGCCCCATCCTGATGGCTCGGGAGACACCCATCATCCTGTAGGCCTACAATGAATCTCAGCACCCCGTAGCAATGTGTGATGGGGCCAATTAACAGATGGTTGGATTGCAACCCAAAAAATGGCAAAACAGCATAAGTGTAGTATTGTGCAGCAGTGTTTAGTTGTGATTCATCATTTTTGCAGTCTGTTTTTGCCACAGACTTGGCTTGAAGTCCAGTTTCACAAATGGCCATCTTCAGCTGGCAATCCGTGGAACCATGGGATTGGAAGATATTTCCAGGGGCTCTTAAAAACTGACTGTAAAGCCACAGTCTGAAAAATGCCTCTTTGAAACCCAGTAGCAGGTGAAGCACTCCCTGAAGGCTGCTCCTGCTGTTACCCTGTGCCTCAGTGGCATAAAGACGAATATTCATGGAGCTGTGGGAGGAATCAATTTAAAAAACTGGTTAAAACAAATGAACAAAAAAGACGGATTACTTTTAACCTGAACTGGTTCCCCTGATGATTTGCCAGGTAGCTGTACCAGACCTTTGCTGGCACCACTAAATTAACACAGGAGTGCAAAGGAAATGCTCCTCAAATTTCATCCTAAGGAAAGTAAAGCCAGTTGACTGCTATGGCCCACTTTCCAGTGGGAAACCTCTGACAGCTAGGTCTGTAGTTTCAGCTGTCCAGCCCATCCAGCACACTGAAACTAGTCCTAGCCAAGCTAAGTCAAGGACCTGAGCTGCTCTTAGGCTTACCTGTAGCTCTCTCTCTTCCCCCAGCTGAACAGGCCCAGGACCCACCACCTCCTCTCACAGGGCAAACAATCCATCCATGAAGGACCTCAGGATTTCCCAATTAAAATTTTATTTACTGGTCTAAACTCTCACTTAAAAACCTACATTCACAAGACTCACAAGACTCTCATACCACCATAAAGTGAAACTCAGGAGAAGTTTCCCAGAAGACTTGTGACTCTCATGTGAAACCGCCATAAAGAAGATTTAACAGTTGTTGCAATAAAAATCTTATGCAAGAAAGATAACTGCACCAGGCTCAGCCTCCAGCACACTAGGACCACGCATAAGGTTTCATGTGAAGGTCATGAGAGGCTTCAAATGTTTCAAAGTTTCAAAGGAGATATCATAATAGAGAAACAAAAAAAGGGACATCTTGTGTCTGCCTGCTAACCCAAGGGGCTCTGAATTGCCTGTATGGGGTGCATTCAGCAAAAGGAAAAGCTCCCAACAGCATACCTTTGGAGGTCCCTTCAGACAGCATGGACTTCTTGGTTTTGAGAGACAATTCGAGTATTTTTGGTGGAGAAAGACTAAACAAAGCACTGAAAGGACGGACACAAGACACCCTCCACAAAAGTTAGCCTTTGTAAGTGCTATCTTCTCCAGGTTAAAGCACTATAATTTCTTTGTTGCAATTACAGCAAGGGAAAAGTTTAATAAACTTATCTATTTATTTGTCTATTCATTTATTAGTCTTTGTTTAATAAATTTATCTATTAATTTGTTTCCATAATATGTTTTCTACAGGGAAGAGTCCTACTCTGTTTATATACTATCCATTTTTACATTTTAAATGCAACGTAAGATGAATCTTAAACTTAAGATTGTTTCACGTAGCACCTTAGTTTTCAGAAATCTTATATCCATGTCTTCAATATTGCATGACATATGTATGTTTAATGTAATAAGTACAGATCACTGAACACCTGAAAAAGAAAGAAATAATAAACTTAGAAAAGCCCACATCTTAAAGTAACATACGAAATTCTGGTTACACCCTTTCAAAGAGCAATGTAGCAAAATGAGGAGGGCGGCAGATGCAGACGTGAAAGGGATGGTCAGAGGAATAAGTCACCTTCCAAAAAAGGGAGATTAAATAAGCCTTGGAAAAGAAGGAGACAAAAGAGCAGGATAAGGCAGACAGCTCTGTGTTTATGAATTAGAAAAGATTAACTGCTAAAGATAACTACTATCCCTTGCTTTTTTTTAACACGGGAGTAAGAAGGCACTAAAAGAAAGCATCAGGCTGAAAGTTGAAAAAGAAGAACAAAAAAGTACTATTTTACAAAACCTCGTGAGAACACTGTGCGATGCACCACCATGGGATGGTGTGAAGCCCAAGGCTGTCCAAAGAAAAGTTCGAGAAGTGATTAAAAACAACAATAAAAGAAAGGTGCCTTCAGGACTTTTGGACAGGCACAAACATATCCCACAGCCCAGAACATCCCAAGCTATGCAGGATGCAAGGATCAGAGCCAGTTACAATGTGGCCAGCATTACTGTACATTTGCCCTCTTTCTTGTTTTTCTTCCCGAAGCACTTGCTGTCGGCCACAGATAGACACAGAGAAGAGAAGGCTCTGGGGAGCTGAAAGGCCCTGCTCTTGTATTTTCCCTTCAAGATTAGTCTGCTTGAGTGGCATGCTCTGTCACTTAGCCAAGCTTCAGAGGTGACAGCGTGAGGCAGGCTGAGAAGAAGCACCACAACACCTCTAAATGCTTCCAAGAAAAATGATCCCTCTTTCTTTATTATGATATAGCTTGTCATATAATAGCAATAATCACAATTGCTTTGTAATATACTTGGAGCAGCTTTGGAGATTGATTAAATGCTTCGGCTTCCCTTCAGCTTTAATCAACCTGAGCAGCTGTTTATCGCTCAGAATCCTTTAGATCAATAGAGCTTACACCTTTAAAATAGTATGGTCCACACCAGCTCCCTTAGAGCTGCAAGCAGTAATTACAATAAGGTCATACTCTGTACAGTTAAAAGTAAAACTCTGTAGAGTTAAAAGTAGGTGTAATAAAATTGATAAAATCACCACAGCCACTAGCATAAGACGCTTTTGAAAGGTGGCCTTTCCTAATTTCAAATTTGGCCCAAGTTCTTTGATAAAGGAGGGGCTGGAAAGGTTGCGAGCAAAATTCTGCTCAGACCCTGCCACCAGCTTGAACAAACGAGCCAGGAGACAGAGCAGGACCCCAGCCCCATCGGCCGCAGACCTGTTCTCCAGGAGTCCAACAGCAGAGGAAAGACCAAGGGTGAGTCCTGAGCACAAATGAGAATGCCTCAACTTAGATGGCAGTGCAGGAACTAAACCCATCAGTTTTAGTGATTCTGTGAAATACACCTATGTCTTGTGATGGTGTCAGCAAGCAGTTTCCGAGGCATTACAGCAATAAAGCTTTAAGCATATTTTGGTTACATAAAAAAGAGCAAAATCATACCAAAGACAGTGTGAAAACTTATACTGACTTTCACAGGTTCAGGACCTCATTCTCTGTGTTAATCATGGCACATTAAGTGAATGAAAGTTGAACTCCAGGCATAAAATCATCAAATCCAGACGAAACACACTGGAAAAGTTCATTTCATCATACTGCCAGACAAGACAAGACAAACTCTTGGCTGGTGCCTTGAAAAGACAAATATTTGGATAGGAAAAGAAAAAGCAGTTCAAGTCACTGCTTCTAAAATGATATGTTATGGAAAATCATTGCATCACTTTTACTAGCAGTTCACAGCTACTCATTAATTTTGCAAAATTGCAGTAGCTGCTGCTTTCTGAGGTCTACTGGGGCAGCAAGGCCTGCTCATAGAGGAACAAAAAGCAATGCCCAAGAGAACTGTCACATGAAAAATAGTGTTTACATGGAAAGTGACAAGATTTGGTTCATTCTATACACGTTTAGGACCTGTGTTTAAAAGAGACAACACTGGGACTGTTTTTTCCACCCGCACATCCACAGCAATACAGGTCTTCTTCCACAGCAGGGAAGACACCGTAAAGCAGTATTAATGTCGTGGTGTGTCAACAAATACATAGCACACCAGGACTTAGGACCCTTTTAGGTGGTCTGGCCCTCTAACCCTCATCTGATCCCAGCACTAGGCAGAGGAATGAGAAAATAGTCAGGCAAAATATGCGACATACTACATTTGCTTTGTTAGACACTGAGGCATATTAAGTTAATGATCATTAAAATCCAATTAAGAACATGGTGAAAAACACTCTGGGTGTTTAGAAGGCCCCAGCCTTCCAGTCGATCAGGCAAGGGAAGGAGAAGGCGGATAAAACAAGATAAACACAGCCTCTCATTGCTGTTGCCATTCAGAAGAGGAGGAATGCTGGATAATCTAGAGCTTTTCCACTTTATTATATTTTGCTGTTTTTCTCAGATACATCTGGAATTTCAGCTGTTAAAAAAAAAGGAGAGAGATGAGGGAAGATGGGCTCTTTGAGTTATTTTATAAACCCAGCAAACATTTCACACATTTCAATTTCTGCCACTCTGTGTTCCTTTTCACACTGCTAACCACTTAAAAGCCTCTTGCAGGGGAGAAGCTACCAGAGAAAATAGTTTTGGATGCTCCTTGTTTATTATATGCAGATTAAGCAGTTCTTATTAACTCAGTCTTCATTCTTCCTTCATAGGTAGCAGTGCTGTGATATTATTTGCAAGCAGCCAAGGTAATTACCATCCAGCAGGGTCCAATTGTTTTCAATTAAAAGCTTGACTGAAGTCTTTAGTTTTTAATACCATTGTGACCATCTGCTTTCACTGAAGTTCATCAGCAAAGGCACAGGCCTCATTCTAATGCTGCTTAATTATATGGAGGAACTTTTTTTGGTCAGAGGTTCATTTTTCCCTGCTAAAGAAATGGGCAGCAACAGGGCTGCCTGGCTTCTCTAATAGCCTGCAGCAAGATGGAGTATCCAGGAACATCATTACCTTCCTGGGAGATCCAGCTGTTATTGCACTGACAAAAAGATCCAGGGGACCAACAGGAGAAAGCAGTTAACCTCAGCTGCCCTCCTCCCCATTCAGTCACTTACCTCCTTTTTCTACCAGCAAATCTGAAAAGGCCACAAGGAAGAGGATTTAATCTAAAACAGAGAGTACGATCCTCCCCTGCTGATTAGATTTTCAGACTTGGTTCCAGGCCAGGAGCACAGGCAGGCTCTTCTGCCCGGGCACACATCCCCTCCTCCTTGCACATGCAGTGAATCTTTTGCAGTCCTGTATCATCTCAGATCTGAGGATCTTCAAATCCCTTACGGGCATTCATTAAGCCCCGTGCAATCCCCAGGAGAGGTAAGTAAATATAATTTTCCAGATGGGGAAATTAGGGCAGCAAGAGGTTAAGTGACTAGCCTGAGGCCAAACAACAAATAAGTGGCAGAATCAGCATGAGGATCTGCCAAGTCCCAGGTTTAATGAAAGTCTCTCGAGTGCTCAGCTCCAGAAAAGGAAAAGCAACACCCCAGTCCTCAAATCCTCAGGACACTTAACTCATTTACTGCAGCTCTGCTTTGTATGTACCAGTGCTAATAAGCGTGACTCTTAACATTTCCAACTGCACCGTGCACAGAAAGGCATTTTGTAGATTTAATGCAGGAACTGCTGTCTCAAGGCAGGGAAGCACGCTTGATGTTGTTCCATATCATCGGCCCAGGCAGGCACACAGCTTCCTCACGGGTGCCTGCTGCCATTTCTGTTACACACGGCTATTTCCAAGGATTGGCCCCCTGAGAGGCAGGTACTTTGCCAAGCACCAGTTAAAGAGGAAAAATAAGTGGTACAACACTGTCAAAGCTGAGGAGATGCACTGTCTTGCTCTAGTGGCAGTTCAAAACCCTGAAATAAGGAGCCAGAGGGTTCTCCATCCTCTAGGCTAGCCACAAAAGTAAATCCATCACTCCACTAAATCACAGAACTGTTCAACCTAGACTTAAATCTCTACTCCTGATTAAACTTTGGGGAAACAGGTAGTTGGAAGTTTCACCCTTGCCCCAGGGGAGCCTCTCTCCTTGGCACGGGTCTCCACTCTCAGTGTGGGGTGTTAGTCCCAAGTAGCATTCCCTCCCAAAGGCCAGCAGTCCTGCTCTGCCACGGTACTTTAGGAGACACACTAAATCTACATCAAGGCTCTTAGACAGCCAAGACCAGGTCTTTTATGCTATACTGAGACCTCTGCAGCTCCTCTGCAGCAAAGGCATTGAAACAACTGGAATCTGATGCTTGCGAGATAATTACTTTAGAAAATGGTGTAAATGACTTCAGTATTTTGAAAGGCTTGAGGTGTTGCTGCTCAACTACCTTCAGCTATTTGCAAATGTAATGCAATTTGTTTCCATACAGATTTCTTTTAAAGCTGTGTGTAGTATGTGTCCTAAATACATAATTACACACCAGAGTATAATGGCTCATTCGGGTTTATTTTGTAACCAATATGCATTTCAAAAGCAAATTCTGAAGGAATATGCAGCAACAAACATGCAGCACACATTCTGGTTTCTTAGACTTTCATTCCTAAGATGCTCCCAAAGGCCTATTCCTGCCAGAGACACAGACATGAAAAAGTGAGAAGAAATAAACCCTTTCTTTAAGAATTACCTTGAAGGAAACATAATGACCCTGTTAAGAAAATAGTCCAGTAAAAACGCTTTTGGCATGGATGTCCTGTGAAATGGACAGCCTGGGAAATTAGTAATAAGATTTTGCATTTTTCCTTCTGTGTTTGAAACTAATCTATGCTCTTAGCAATTTGGCATAGCTATTCCAAAGAGTTTTTCAGTGACCTGTGTAAAATCATTTGGCAGTGTCCAGTTGGGCAGCTCTTACAGAGCTGTGTATCCACTGTACAAATTACAGAGAAATTTCAATTCTTTTCCAATATATTCCTTATAACGCCCCCCCCCCCCCATGATGGTTTCTGGGGAAAAGTCCTTCACTGACATGAGCAATAATGCATCAATCAATACATGCAAGTGAAAGGTTTAAACAGTGGTCGGACTGATGGGAGTAACCCAGGGCTCATCTTTAAGAGTACTTCAGACAACCGCTCTCACTTAAGTTATTAGTAGTTAGAATAAGCTGTCTTATGCACTAGTTACAGCCAAAAATATTTGGACTTTTTTCCTTCTTTTGTAATTCCTTGAGTTGCCCTAAGACAAGGAACTGCCTTTTGATAGGAGTGCATGACCAGCAATGCTTTTTCTCACATGTCCCCAGCAAGCTCCCAGCAGCATGAAGAGCTCTAAGTCTGCCCTGCTTAATTGGAAGCATTTAAAATTGAGATGCTGAAATCCGGAACCATCTGCATCAAGGACCAGGTGCTTCCAAAGGACAGCTAAGATCTACATCTCCCATCAAAAGCATCTTTCTTTCTCCATCAACTACAGAAGCAATTTAACACAAAAAGGCTCCCAATTCTGGCAGCTGAGTTAATTGCTCAACGATAAAATAAATTCTGCATGTTTGAAACTACCTGTTAACTATATTTAAGCAAAGGAGCTACTGGGTGTAAGAAGTTCCCTATATTAAAGATGAAAGGGAGAGAAAGACCTTGCTTTCTGCCTTGTGGTCATTGTGCATGTAGGTCAGTGAGGCAAAGCAAGACTTGAGATATTGTGAGTCTGGAGCCCAGTCAGCAGACACAAGGCCTGCACATAAACATCCATGAAGTATAGCTGTAGCCTTCTCAATTTATTTCTGGAAGTGCAAAAAAAGTCTGACATTGAAAGAGACAACAGTTTTTCGATGAAAAGTAATAATCTCTATCAAGTGAGATGATCCCATTTTTCCTACTAGTTTCAATCTGTTTTAAGTAAAAAATCCAAATATCATTTTTCTTTCTCCTTGCTATTTTTATTAATTCAATTAAAATACCAGAGAATTTAAAAATGAAACTATATTGGAAAATTACTCACAACACTGGGTTTTTCCCAGGTGATCTCCAGAATCTCTCTGCTGGGGCTCCAGAGTGTGGAAGGCTTCATTCATTTGCCTTCTTTCAAGTTGCACATTCATTGGGTCCAGATGGGATCTGAATTTTCAGCCGTACGCATTTGAGGTCAAAGGGCTGCAATATTAGCGTTCAGATTTTACCACACCTTTTCAGACCGGAGGAAAAATGAGATTTCCAAATGCATTTGTATTATAACAACTCCATTATATCTCCTAGTCTGTTCTTTTTAGATCTAAAAACATTGCAATTCAAGTCAGAGGCAGCAGAGACTAATGAGATGAATCAGTGGAAAAAGACCCTTTGGCCTCAAGACATGAGAGGTGTGCCACACCAGTCAGTCAGCTGAGGGGAAGACTGATTGCTCATCTAGGTCTTTGTGGGTGATCTTTCTATTTTTGTTCCTTGAATCCTTGTAACTCTTCCCCCAAGTCAGCTCCCTACAAACATTTTTAGAAACAGTGCGGCAAAATGCTTCAGATTCAGCTGCTGGTAAGGAGAAAGAAAACCAGTATCTCACGCTTTGTATATTTTTTCCTCTGCACAAAAGGAAAAGCTCCCTCATTTTTTTTTTCTCCTGTACTTATCCCTTCTTAAAGCACCCAGACAGCTTAAAGACATAGGTGTAGAGTCTGAGTATCCAGAATCTATGTGAAAAACAATATTATCAGAGGATCAATCTGAAAACCTGTATTTCGGTGAGCTTTGTGCCATTTCCTGAATAACAACTTCAGATCTCATGTACTGTCTTATAATTACGAAAAATATAACTTGGTATAGAATGCACTGTGTCAGCTTTGATTATGCCAGCAGAGAAAGACATGGGATACAGAGAGAGAATAAAGGAAGAATGATGGCTGTCTACTGGCTTATCAATTTACATCTCTCTACAGTAAATCTAAGTCCTTTGTGCTGTCAGTCATGCACTCCTACAGCAGTGATTGCTGGAATATGAAAATCACAGTTTTGAGATCCATTTGTACCTTCAGGTATTTGCACAGCCTTTATGGGTTTACTGCTTCAGTGGCTGCAGCATCCCCCATCAGCATGGGTCCTGCCATTTGAGGCTTGATGTTTTCCCCCACTATGTAGCTTATGTGCAACAATCTATACCAACACTGCGAATCACCACCTTTTCAGTTCAAATTGTGAAGGAAAATGGAAAAAAACCCTCAAGAAACTGTAAAGGTAACAAACGATCATGTGTTACATGACCTATTTCAGGCCTATAAATTTCAATAATATGTTGTGATTGTGGCTAAAAATAACACACCTCCTCATCAAATATTTACTATGACATAAATAACCACCTAGCCAACATCATGCTTTTGAACACATTAAGAGCAATTGCATATTTTCAGCTGAAATGACATACTGGAAATTAATGAAGACAAGAAGACATGAACAAAAACCACCTCACTGATGCCATCACCCCTATAGCAACTGTCAGCAGCAGAGAGCAGCTTCCTGGAAATTTCAGAGGCATGGAGTTCAGAAAACAAAAAATCGTGCTTGTTGCAGGCACAACACACGGTTTGCACACACACACACACTCTCTCTAATTGTCTATGAGCTGTGCAGTAATTTAGGGCCTCATCCTCCCCAGCTCTCTCCCATCAGGACCCACAGCCAGGAGAAGGTCAGCAGTGCTTCTTGCTGTTGTAAAATACACATGGTCATAGAAAAGTGTTTTTACAAACCTTTTATGCACCCTGTGACGGCAAACACTCCACCATGTAAATTTCCCACAGGACCCCAGGTAACTAGCAAAGAGGAAGAACCAGAAACTATCCTTGCTCTAAGAACTGCTCTCAGCAATTTTTGTACCATGGAGTCAGCATTAAAATTTGTAGCAGAATACTAGTCCTCATCCAAATACTTGAATACTATTTGTCTCTAATGGGATAAGAATTGTGATGCAAGAAAAACAAAAGCCACTGGAAAATATGGAAGGATAATGAATTATAGCTGATTTCCTGAACTTATGTAAGTTGATCAGAATCCCTTAGAAAACTCTCCAAGCAATGTTTCTGTCTTAAAATTCTCTGCATTAAAAAAGAGAAAAACTGTCATATTCATGTGCTAACCTTTTGAGCTGCATTCTGTAAGGCAAGAACAATTCTTCCAGATCAGCAAATCTGTACAATATGGCAGTGTTTGGTTCCCACACTGAATAAAACATGGTCTGTCCTATCTGATCATTTATTAGACTTGGCATTATTTTCCCACTATAAACATTCCTAATAGCATTGGACCATTTTCATCATGAAGTAACAAGAAGAACATGAAATCACTCCTCGTCTTTAAAGTAAACACATACATTGTGTTTTGGGGTTTTTCCTTGTGTTGAGGCTGAAGTATCTTAATGTTTGGCACTCCTTGGGGCTACTACCACAGAAGATTGTTTTCTCCTTGACATCTCATAAAATACCAAAATTCTTGTGTCTGGGAAGACGGGGTATTACAAACAAGTAAATGACAACAGAGAGAGAAGGCTGATAACATTTTCACAGTTTACCCTTATTTTTAGCTGGAAAAGATACTTGAGTCCTGCAGTTTGATTTGAACCAATAAGGGGAACAGCATTTGTTATTGGAAATAAATAGCCCTAAACAGTATTTGCTCTTTTTGCAGCTCCTTGGACATCTGCATTACTTCCACTCAAAGCCAGTCCCCCTTAAAGCAAGACAATCACCCGCTGCACCATCACAAAGAACAATACTGGGGTTAAACCACTGGAGTCAGTAGCCTGTTAATGACGATGGCCAATGAGGATGTTCAGGAAGCAATAAAAGAGAAAAGAAAGGCCACAGTGAGCTACACTTACAGCCTTGCATTTCTCTTTCATGGCTGTGTATCATTTGAACGAGACTGAATTTTTATTTTAAGCTGTGACCTGCTAAAAGTGCCCTGGTGAGTCAAAGGTATAACCCAGAATATAGTGCAGTGAATTTCTGCTCTTGAGTTTTGACTACCAGGTTTTGACAATCTTGCCAAAACCCTGAAGATGTATCTGTGCCCATAACACAAGCAAGTCCATTAGAACGCCCCTCCGTCTTTCTCCTACTCCATGTTCTTTCACCTCGGAGATATGTTTTTGCACAAGAAGTACTTGAATGACAGCCCTAGCAGCAGCCTATCACACCACAATAATAGAGGATTAATTACCTCTGTCATCAGCACTCTATTATTATTTGTAGCACCAAGCGCCTGCTCTATTTTTGTGAGCTACAAATGCCTGGGAACACCGAAAAGAAGACACTGCATTAATTCAACAAGTCTGCTAGCCTGCACCTGTGTTTAATTAGTTACTCTCAAATCAGACCTGCAGAGCCAGGAGCTGCAAGCAAGAGCACTGCTGACTGCTGGCCTGGCTGGGCTGCCAGTGTAATTAATTGCATTCTTACTGTGGCTCTCTCCTCTGTGCAAACAAAAGTTAATCATTTACTGGGAAAGTCTGAGCTGATGCTTCTCCACCATTTGAGCCAGTGTACAGAACATTTCAATAAGAGCATCCCCCCTCCCTTCATGTTTGCTGCTTGCCTCCCAAAATGACATGCTGACCATGTTTATGCTGCTGGAGACCTACATGGAGGCAGGGGTTAAGAAGGTATAAAAATAAAAAAAAAATAAAAAGAAAAGGAAGTGAAAATCTGAACTAGAGAAGTGCTGACCACAAAAAAGGCACCACACAGCATCTGTCACAAACCAAAGGCTTCTTTGAGCAGAAGTTTGGCAAAATGACAGCTAATAACCTGGCTGTGTTGTCTTTCCTCTTGCCTTGAATTTTTAGTGTTCATGTAAGCTTGAAGCTATTCGTTCACAAAAATGGTTGTATCCTCAAAGCACACTTTCAGAAAGAGGTAAGCATTATTATTGCTATTAAATGCATGACAAAGAGACTAGCAAAGGATCTTCTCCAAAGTTTCCACAGAAACCAGCAGAAAAGCAAGGTGCACTGCACAACAGCATGGCTGTTGTTTTCAGTACAAAAACAGTCCTCTTTGCCAGGAGCTCAGGTGATCACAGGCACCAGAAGGCTGGCAAGAAGTCACTGCAGAAACAGAGGCTTAGGCATGGAGATGATACCTTCAAACCAAGCAGTACCTGTGGAGCATGTCTGAACAGAGATAACAGGGTACAGGTCTGAACAGGAGCCTTGCACTTTCTTCATTGCAAAGGAGCAGGTTGGTTATTGCTCACAGCTTTTTCTTCTGCTCCTTCATCCAAAGACAGCCAGCACCATTTCCAAGTGGCATAATGGGGCTGGAGCAAGGACAAGAGGGAGAGGGATGGCAGAGCTAGGCAAGTCTGGGAACAAGGAGACAGTTCTTTTCTCTGCTTGCTGGAATAACCTTCAGGGGTGACATGAACTTTTTTCCATATGATTAGACTGCAAATGGACTGTTTTGAAAAGGGGGCAGAAGGACTCAACCAACAACAACCTCTGAAATTTTTGAAACACACGATTTAGAAAAGATGGGCTTTCTTTTTAAATTTTTTTTTTGTTTTGCTTTTTGAGAGTAGCCTGGTACATCTCTTTTCAAAATTAATGGCATATACTTGATCAAAAATGCTAAAATGCTGGTTCCAGCAAATTACACAGATAATTAGGTCTAATTTCAATAATGCTCTGAAACACTACTAATAAATCTTTGGGCTCATACATTCCTTGAATATATACAAGCTACTTCACGAGCACCAAATTCCACCCTCGCAGCTCCTTTTCTGTCAAGCTTTGGCAACCCCAAGCTAAATTCTGCTGTCAGTTATATCCTGTAAGTCTGGAGCAATTGCTTGTCCTCAGTGGCATAACTCAAGATTACAGCTGTGTAAATGAGCACAGAATGTAGCTTGAGATGTTGTAAATCTGACCTTCAGCTTGCTTCCATGAAAGGGGAAAACCCAGGAACTTGTTTTCACATTCACTAAGCTTCTTGAAAAACTACCCTGCATAAATATTATGATTCCAGTCATAGACATAGCAGATTTAAAATGGAGTTAAACCTGCCTAGTATCTAGGTCTACCAGGAGGGGGAAAGATGACAAGTATAATATTTATGAGCTACCACAAGCAATGCTTGCTTTTAAACACCGACATGCGCTTTGGCCTCCTACCATGGCACATCAAGACCTTCAGCTTATTCTAGGTCAGTGCTTGACCTCAGGATACTGCAGCATTTCTTCATCAGCAGCACTGGAATGTTGGTCACCCAACCTCCATGAATGCTGATCGCCAGCCTCCCAACCCACTTAGCTGGGTCTCTTGTTTTGGGGGGAAGGGGGGGGGGTCACAGAATTTGTGCCTCACAGCCCACACCTGGAGAGTGTGAGACTGCTATGGACCATTGCTCCTGCTGAGCTGTTAGCTCCCTGCTGCCCTGAAAAGCTGACCCAAGCATTTGGGGCCATGCCTTTACATGGGGATGGATGGGTTCAGTCCTTGTGCCCTCACAGGATTTTGCACTGGCTCTTCTGCCTGTGCTTTCAAAATACCCACAAGCAGACAGGAACCAGGGAAGTGAAATCTCCCTTTTTTGTCCTAACACCTCATGACTGGCAGGCCCAGCCAATAAGAGAAACACACTCTTTCCCAGACTTCTTTAGCCACCATTTCTCTGAACAGTATTAGAGATGACGTGTCAGGTGGAGGGTATGGTAATATACTTACCAAATAGAGTTTGGTAAGTATAAATATCACAAAAAACAGGCCTCTAAGCAAAACACCAAAAAGACAAGGGAAAATAATAATTGAAGAGCCTTTTGTTCATGGAAGCACAAGTTAATTAATTAATGATTTTTCTAAACAACTGCTTTTGGAGAAAACATCATTTGCTGAGCTGCAGTACAATCTTTGTGGGGTTGCCATTTGCAGTTATGAAAGCATATCTCTGTTACCAATATACATCTCTGAAGGGTTAGCTAGTTTCAGGCTAGAAAAAAAACCCACCAAAATACTACATGGTAAGTACTCCTAATACATGTAGATTTTGATCATCACATTATCTCTTTGCTCTGGTATGTCCACATAACACTCGGAAATATCTATCAGGCCACTAAGTATAACAAATTGCTGGCCTAGACTTTGCAGAATTTTGGCTGCCTAAAGAATAAAATGCACACAGCTGGACAAAGCTGGACAAAGATGCATATATCAGTGGCAGCAAAGATATTTATCTACAGATGAAAAGCTTGCAGAGGATATGTCAGCATTTTATTTGCTTCTAGACTGCATTATCAATCTTTGGCATTACCCAAACTTAAAAGTCATTGCATTATGCAAAATACTTTCAAACAAGCAGCATCTCTTGTCTTCATTTCTAACTTTCTTAAAGCATAATTTGATGCATTACCATAAATGAATGAAAGAGCCACAAAATCTCATCAAAATGAGATGGGAGAGTGGATCTGAGTCTGATGACCTGTAATTTGCCTGCTATTGGGGGGCTGCTTTTAAAAAATGGACCAAACTCACTTTGTACTGATTGCTAATTTAACCACTTTAAATATTTTAATATATAATTTCCATTTTTCTTTCTATATTAAGGAGTGAATGCACTTTCCATTTTAATTCCCAAACTGAAAAAGCAATGGAACAGTGTTTGAAGAAGCCATTTCAGAAACATGTCAGTTCAGGCACGTACCAGGAGACAGCAGAAGTTGCAATATTCTTGACCAGCACCATCAACAGACTACTAGGAAACTCCAGCAGGTCAGCTAGGGACCTGTATTAATGATAAGAAATAAAAGGGAATTTCTCTTTACTCAACAGTGAGCATCGTTTCTGTGATAAAACCTTTAAAGTGCATAGTTTGTTCTGGAAACGGTGGGATCTGAAATTTTGTTTGCAAAGAGGGATTGTTTCTGTGGAATTGGAACTAAATTATCCACAGATATTTAGACAAAAAAAAATCAATCATAAAATAACCTAGATTTAATTTATTCTTTCTTCCTCTCATGATTTCCATTATCTTATCACTTCTTCAAGGTTTGTCTTGAGCAAAACATCACTGTAAACTGATGTGTTTGGTGTAGAATAATAAATTTCATCCAAGACCTTTTGAGTTACAGAGTTACAGGTCATTTAATATAGTAACTGTGGGCAAGGCGAGCCCCCGTTGTGCTCCCACTGATGTCAATGAGTATTTGCAGCCCAAGAGTTCAGAAATGAGTACCAACTCTGGCTGTGAAAGATCACTTCTAATCTAAATTTGTCTCACATTGCCACTGTCTGTACCTCATTTTCTGGGTGCCCATCTTCAGGCTCCCAAAGATTAATTTGCAGGGTAGGCAGGTGCTACTGGAAACAGGGGAGAGGATCTCTGTTTCACGTGCAGAAACTCTTGCTGTTTGGATGCAGTTGCTGTCCTACACTCACAGCCCTTGTGAAGGACTCTTCACTGCTTCCATCCTAAATGCAGGCAAGTAAATGCAGATGCAAAGGGGAGAGCTTATCTGGTTATGGCCTTGTGTCTGCAGCAGAGTGGCAATACTCCAGGGAAGCAGAGAATATAGAAAAAAGGAAACAAGAAGTGGGAACTTATGCCCAGGACAAAAAAAAACACCTAAAAAATCCCCCCAAACAAACAAACAAAACAGCCGTTTTATCATTTTGTGTTAGTGCTGGCAGAAATCTGGGTGCAGACACTGTCATTTGGTTCTGACTCTGGTCAGGATTTGTATTAAAACAAACAAAACACGAAACAAAACAAGCCCCAAGAAAACACTTCTATCATTTCAGTAAAAAGTAACCATGACTTCTTGTGTCTGGGTAACTTATCAGGTGGAAAATATTAACATCATGGAGCTCCAAGCAATTTCAACAAAAGCAAGGTCCTTGAGTTCCCTACAGGGACCTGCCCAGTTAGTTGACCCTCTTTTTTTACTTTTCTCTCTACAACTAAGATTTTAGGAAACAAAAAGAATAAGAACACTTCAGTGCACCCAGTCAGCTGTGAATAGACAAAGGATGAAGATGCTCTGCTGAGAATGCTACAGGGAGAAAATGACTGATCCTCTGCAGAGTCCAAGGAACCCAAAACCCCCTACTGAATAGTGAGAGTAAAAAATAAAGAGATAAAATAAACCAAAGCCAACCACAAAGGATGTTTATTTAGTCAGGAAACAGCATCCATCCATAACCCAATGTTTCACTTCACAATTCTGATATGTTTCAATACTTTTTTGTCTCAGCTACATAATATGCCATTCCTTAAATGCGTGCATATATATTAGTTCTAAAAGACTGGACAGTTTCCCTTGCTAGCTTTATTGTGTCAGATTTTCCCATGTTTATAAGGTCTTTCTCTGTTGCTGTGAGATAGACCTGGGCAAATAAAAATCTATCCCTGCCTGACTGCACAGGGAAACAGTGACCCTGAGTAACAACCACAGGCAAACAGTGTGGACAGCCCAGATTTCTCTCCTTTAACCAGTTTTGCTCTTGGAATATGAAAAGCAGGTCAGCATTTTTGCAACAAAATTTTGAAGACTAAGGTCTTCACTGGAGTCACTTGTAATTGTTAAACACAAGGAGATCCTCTGGCACATAGATGGCCAGTAAAATGTAGACTCTGCCAACACTTAGGTGAGTGTTTAAGTACAAGAGTATTGGGTAGAACCCTGTCCCCAAGGACACCCATGGCATTTTTAGTGTCAAAATAAATGGGGGAAAGATTTTATTGGATGGGTTTAATTTATTATTTAATGTAAAGGCCAAATTTTGAGCCAGAGCTCAAATTGTTCTTTACTCATCAGAAATTAATAATACTGAGCTTGAAGTAGCACTAGATAACCAAATTACACCTGCAAATACAAACATTATGATGGACTGCAGCAGTGTAAGTGAAAAATATTATTCACCTTCCAAGGGAAAAGAAATAGTTTTTAAATGAACCTTTAATTTAATCTATCCCTTTAGAATATTAGCTTAAGAGAAAAACTTATTACCCCTTGGAGATATACCCATAATGGAGACTTCTCAGGTATCTCTCACAAAAACCATTCAAAATAGATGTGAACACACACTCTAGTTTCTCCGTAAATGTCAACATTTATTTTTGGTAAATATTGTCCCTTGCTTTATCTCTGCCAGTTGGTATCACCTCAGACCAATAAATCTATGCAGGAGTCCATAACTACTTACTACTCTCATTGGATTAGCAACGATTCCAAGTGACTGCTCCACAGATACACTGGATGGAGTCCAAGTTCTTTCCCCATGGCATGTATGCCTCCCACCACTACAGAATCCCCCAAGAGATATTTTCCTGCTCTCTGGCAGTACGGGTGTTCCTGGTAAGCCAGGAGAGCATAAGGTGTGCCCCCACTCTCAGGTCAAAGTGACCACCAAGCATTTGTTAACAATGAGTTGTCCCATTTTTAGAAGGTCCATCTTACATCCTATGTTTCCTGTCTACATAAATCTACCTGGATGACAAGCAGTAATCACATATACTAATCACACAGACCAGAGGCTAGCATAATTTAACACAGCTTCTTCAGAATGCCCCTAGGAGAGACAGAAGAATTGCCATGCCCATTTCCCAAATGGGAAGCAGTGAGTATGTACCAATACCAAGGAGGTCTTTTACTGTAAGTGTGGTGAATGGAAACCACAGTCAAAGAAGCAGTGCCATGTGAAGAAAATACTTTGCTAAAAAGGAAAGCACTAATTTCACCCTGGGACTGCACTAAGCAGACAGGGTCCTGCAAAGCACACAGTCCAAGCACAGGAAAGCAGAGGGTAATACAAAGGAATTCACTTCCCAAAAAAGACAATATTGGCAGTGGTGGGCTCAATGCCAAAACAAATAGAGATGTGTTGATTTTACATCTGCCCACAGGCTTATTTTGTTGTGGGAGAAGTGAGTCGTAGAAACCTTGAGCCATTTTCCATTGCAGGAAGCCCCTGGTGATGATGAGAATGCACAAACTGCCTACGGTTTCCCTGGAAGTGAATTGTCCCTAGGTTGCACCAGGTGTGCATTAGTCTGCACAAGGACCCTTTGAACCCCTGAGAGGAAGGAGCAGGCTAGAAAGATGAAAGCAAGAACAATTTCATGTGAATGTGGAGAAGGACAAAAAAAGGAGCAAAACCCACTTGACATGAACTACAGTGCCCCTAAGTGAAAGCCTACCCCTACCCCAGGAGGATAGAAAAGTAGCCATGACAACACGCGCCAGTCACGCACAAACGTCTCTTCAATTGGTCATAAGCAAGGAATGTTCACGGGAATCCCAGGAAAATACACCTTGTGCTACTGGTGAAAAATAAATATTTTTTCTGTTGCAACGGAGTAACCTCAAAAGAAAAAAAGAGAGTGGGAAGCCACAGTGGTAACTGAGCCCAAATAGCAGTTGCATTGTAATGTCTGGGAATCCTGCCTCTGTGCAGCGGGTTTGGTGATCCTGAAGCTGTTCTCTAAACATGCTCCAGCAGTGATGCATTTGCACTGTTAAAGTTTGTGCTGAAGACAGTTAATTCATATAGATGGAAAAAGTCAGACGGATGGACTGACCTTGGAACTTGGCCTGGAAGTTATTCTTAGTCTCCACAAGAAAAGCACTGTTCATTTTGCATAGCAAAGCCTGAGAAGTGAGCACGAGAATCCCAGGGATGTGCTGGTGACTTGCTTGGGAGTTCTCTTAAAGCAACATCAAGATTCAAATTGAGTAATTTCTCCCTTTGCTACAAACATTCCCCAAGCTCCACAGGGGTATGAAATCGGATCCAGTACTTTTCCCAACACGTTGCTGAATGGATGGAGAAGTCAGGAAAGTTTGGAGAATGAGCTCCACATAAAATCTTCACAGATTCAAGGAAGGCTAAGGCCTGGTCTTGCAGTACCTTCCACTTGGAAGTCGCTCTCCTGCCCTAAGACCTTCAGTGAAGGACAAATGCAACAAGGAGAACTTGCCCTTGGAGCCAGCAAAACCTGCTCACTTCTTTCCATAGGATGAAGTGCTTCTGAAGATGCAATCCTGTGTCCTCAATAACAGTGGTCAGTTTGTCATCTGAAAGGTGGGAAGTAGCTATCACCTAGACTGCTGTTACTGGAGTTATCCTGACATGGATATTGGATGTTGCCATGAGTATGAAAAACATCAGTGAGCAACGATCCCTCTCACCTTTCATTCCCTGTGCTGGCTTATTCTGTTGAATAAAATGCTCCAGTCTATGGACTTGAGCCTGAACTGAGTCACTAAGTATCTTCACTACAGTTGGTCCCATCTAGATGCTGCCTTGAAACCCTCCTCAAGCCCATTTAAACACCACAGGCCTGAACTTTGTGGGCACTGTGTTTATAATTGATGTTTTAAATGCTGTACTCTGTGCCCTGGGTGGGCAGCCCACCTGCTTTCCAGCAATGGTTCAGAGAAAATCCCTGGTATATCTGCACCTGGATTCCAGAAGGGCAGATGGGCTCCAGAGGACTCTCAGGATGGGGATGCAACACAGCACCAGTGGCTGTCATGTAACAGCTCTCACCTGGGCCAGCCTAATCCATCCTTGCTCCCCATGGCCCTGAAACTAAGAGCCACCCTTTCCAAGAGGGATGCTCACAGCTGGAGACTGATCTCCTTCCCAGGCTTCTTCTGCATCTGCTCTCCCCCAGGCAGCAGACCCAACACCTGGGTCACCAACCAGAGGACACACACACCTGCACCACAGTGGGTGGTCAAGACAAAAACCCCTACAGTGGGTGAGCAGCCCATGTCCATCCCAAGCAAGGGTCCTGTCACCTGCTGACAAGTGACACACTACAAAATGTAGAAACCTTCTCTACTGCCTTTCCCCCTCTCAATCCAGCATAAATCATGAATCAAAAGGCAAAAGAGGTAGAAGCCAGTTAGCTTTTCCTCTTTGCTCACTCACCTGTCCCTTGTCCTTGTTGCCTTGCCAGAATGGAAAGCACAGGTTCCAAAGGCCCAGGGAGTTATCTCTTGTGTTGTCCAGCTCAGCTGGAAGCAGAAGGGCCCAATGCAGGTGGCCTGAAAGCTAGTCTGGTGAGAGCTCATCTGGGAACTGCAGAGTTCAAGACATCATTTGAATTTGGCAGCTCCCCTCCAAGCTGCCCACTGTTTCCTTGGAGCAAGAGTGAACTTGGAACCTGCCCCAGCTGGAATCTGGGATCCACTCTCCCCTGCGTGAGGTTCCAAAAAACAAAGGGACAGAGCCTGTAAGCTGTAGGCCTCCTCGTAAAGTCACCAAGAGAAAAAAAAGTAAAAATCAATCAATTGCAAATACAAGACCAAATATGTTTCTTAGCATTCCCATGCACAGTACTGTGCAATATACCTTCTGCAAGTACATTTTAACCGTGCCTCTGTTGATGCTGCCTTGTGCTCCCTCTGGCTTATATTTAGCTTTCCACAACAGATCATACTCAGCTTTGGACACAATAAAAAAATCAGTTTCTCCCTTTTTATTTGTGCATGTCATTAACATTAAACACATGCTGCAATCACAGTGGAATTGATGGCTGAATGGGATGTATTTTAATTTAAGTAATATTTCCATTAACCTAAAAGCTCTCCCTTAAAAGTCTGTACAATTTATTTATTGGAAAAAATCCAGAATAATTGCACTGAAAATTCTTCTCTGAATGATAATATGTCAGACTTTTAAAGCTCTCTTCAGGCAGCTTTTCTTTTCACCTTTGAACATTACTGACATAGGAATACATTTCTCACAAGCCTGATGTGTACTGAAAAAAAGAGAAAATAAAAAGAAAGGGGGACTGCTGCAGAAATCACAGTAGGTGTAAAGTGCCACAGCCCCAGATCTGTCCCCTTGGCTGGAGAAGTGCATCCCAGATTTGTTACTCGTTTATGTTAGTTATGGAAAATGCAGAGCATTAAAAAGGCAGAGGGAAGCAGATGCCATGCAGGCAGAGACAGCTAAAAGCCAATCTCCATCCGAGAGCACAGAGGCACTGCACCCAGCAAAAGAATGTCTTTGGAGGCAAAGCTAAGCTGTGGCAGCTGGGGCTGGGACAGAGAGGTGCAGCTGCACTAGAGGAGGCGGAGGAGCAGGCGGCATTCCTGAGCTCAGAAAACAGCAAAATCAACCGTGCAAAACAAATAAAAGCTGGACTGTCCTCCCACCCCCATGTTTGTGCTCACTGGCTTCAGAGTAGAGGGGAAGGGGATGGGGTCAGGGCTGCCTCAAAGCCAGAGCTCAGCCTGTAGAGAGAGGCTGCTGCAGGTTTGCCCCTTTTCCTGCTGCTCTGACTGTGTCTCCTCTAAGGATGTGCCATCAAGGGCACACAAACACACATCTACGTGTGCTTTTTTGTGGGCCAACAAATACATGTAGTCTTCTGTCCAGACTTCTTTCAGGGAGGTGAGGGAAAATCAGAGACACATGACAGCTGTTGTCATGTCACTTTGTGCTCCACTGATCGATGTATGCAATCCCTAGCAACTCCAATTAAGCAATATAAAGTGCCTAAATAGGACAGCATGGAGCTTCTCCCCAGGGAGCATAGCCCTGGATTTGGGATGCCACAGGTCAGTCCAGGCACGTCTGTGCAGCCTATGTTTTCCCCAGCCTGGGGAAGAGGTGGTTGGGCAAATACGGGGGAGCTGTGGGTGTGTGAGGATGACTACTTCTCTCCTAAACAACAACAGGCTTCTGACAGATGACAGCACAGAGCCCTGTGAGCCAGCACAGGTGATAGAGAGCCAGGGGCAGATCCTCTGGTCTTATCTCATCCCTGTGGTACTCACCTACCAAAGCCAGCCAGCCCCAAGACACAGCCAAGGCTGCATGTGTGAAAATCAGGCACAGCAGCCCAGCACCACCCCAGGGCCAGACCAGTACAGTCAAACCCTCCACCCTGATGCAGCTCCGTGGGGGAGTTTAGATCCACTCTGAGCATCTTGAGAAGCCACCTTGCCTGCTCTGACCAGCACAGGTGGATGCCCCACACCATGGCAAGCCCTCTCCTGGGCTGTGTAGGCACTGGGTAGGGAAGGACTGCACTGAGACCCTGGAACCTGGAACTGGTGAGCAGTGCTGCTCACCTCTCTCCCTGCT